>BDSI01000006.1:1703986-2071381 GCA_003117195.1 Eudorina sp. 2006-703-Eu-15 | reverse complement strand
CACACCCCACACACCCCACACACCCCACACACCCCACACACCCCACACACCCCACACACCCCACACACCCCACACACCCCACACACCCCACCCCCCCCCCCCCCCCCCCCCCCCCCCCCCCCCCCCCCCCCCCCCCCCCCACACCCCACACACCCCACACACCCCACACACCCCACACACCCCACACACCCCACACACCCCCACCCCCACACCCCACACACCCCACACACCCCACACACCCCACAACCCACACCCCACAACCCCCCGACCAGGTGTTCACCCGCGAGGAGCTGGAGGCCATCGCTGACCTGTGCATCCGCAATGACGTCATCGCCTTGTGTGACGAGGTACGGCGCATGACGAGGCGGGGACCCTCACAAGGGGGCTCTGTGATGGAAGGTGGAGGCGGTGGGCAGATGTCCATGAAGCTCCTGCTTGCTGGCTGGAGGGGAGTATCTCTCGGCAACCCGCCCTGTATGTCAGTATGTCAGTATGTGTGTGCATAAGAGGCTACGGAGCCGCGAGATGAGGAACCAGTGGCAGTGGTGACACGGGCCCGTGTGTTGCCGGAGTCAGCTCCAAGACGAGGTCCGTGTGTATGTGTGAATGAGGGGGGAGGGGGAGGTTCGCAGGCAAGGCAGAACGCAAGTGTCATGCAAGGGACACAGCTGCGCCCCGGCAATGCCCCGTGTGCCAAACAACTGCCCCGGCCCCGGCCCCGGCCCCGGCCCCGCTTGTGTTTTTGGCTGGCGAGAAGTCGGCCGAACCACCCCGGCCCAAGATGCTTACCAGGCAACCGGCAATACACTCACCAAAGTGGCGGCAGAAAATACAAGACGACCGCGCCACCAGGGGTCGCGGCCGCCACCACCCTCTTGTGTGTGGGGTGTGGTGTGTGTGGGGTGTGGGTGCGGGGGTGTGGGGTGTGGGTGAGGGGGTGTGGGGGATGTTTGTGTGCCATCCGGAGTCGCACGCGTGGCCTCCGCCGCTGACATACGTGTTTTGTCCCTGCGAAGCCTGCCAACAGTGCCGAGCCCTCTTTACTTCATGTTGCTGCAGCGGAGCGCCCATGTCCTTCGAGCCCCCCGCAGCCCCCCGCTCCTTCCCCACGCCTCATCCAACACCCCAAAAACACCCCCTCACCCAACACGACTCCGCCCGGTCCACAGGTGTACGAGCACCTCGTGTTCGGCGGCGCCAAGCACATCTCGCTGCGCTCCCTCCCGGGAATGGCGGAGCGCAGCGTGCGGCTGGGCAGCGCGGGCAAGACCTTCTCCTTCACCGCGTGGAAGGTGGGGCGGGGCTAAAGGGGGGGGAGGGAGGGGCGGGGGAGCGGCTGAGGAGGGACGGGGGGACGGGGGTTAAAAAGAAAGAGCCCAGACACACCCAGCCCGTCGACAAGTACTTGCCAACGATAATTACCCGTACCTGAAAGGCAAAGGAGGAAATGTAAGCGAAAGCAAAGAGGCCGCGCCACCAGGGGGGGACCGGGGGACCGGGGTGGGGCCTCCTCAGGGGGCGCCAGGGACTGAGAGGAAGGGCGGTGCCGTTGCGGTGCCGGCGCTGAGGTCTTGGTTCGTCGCCACGGCTGTGCTGCCCCCGCCGACAATGACCGGCTCAGCACTCCCGCGGGAACCCATAACCTGACCTCGAAACCCTTGAACCCAAGCAGCCCTGCCGCTCCGTGTTTCCCCTGTGCTAAGATCCCCCAACCACCCGCAACTGACCCGAGCCTGGCCCGGCCCGCCCCCTCCTCGCCCTCCCGCTCTGCTCTCCCCCTCCCCCTTCCCCCAACCCGCAGGTGGGCTGGATGACGGGCCCCGCCCGGCTGCTCAACCCGATCATCAAGGCGCACCAGTTCCTGGTGTTCACGGTGCCCTCCAGTCTGCAGCGGGCGGTGGCGCACGGCCTGGACAAGGAGGCGGACTTCTACAAGTGGGTGCGGGCCAGGGGCCAGGGGGGGGGGGGCGGGGCAAGGGGGGGTATAGGGGGCGCCAACGCGGGGCCAGGGGAGCAGGGGGGAGGGTGCGTTGGCGCATAGGGGTCACCTGCGACGCCCTCCCTTGGTACTGGCACAGTGTGTCTATCCCCATCAGGTTCTCGCTCCGGCCGCCCGGGCGGTTCACAACCGGTGTCCAGCCAAGTCGCAACGCCGATCCCCCGCGTCCCCTCCTGCTCCGCTTCTTTTCTCCTGCTCCGGCCCTCCCTCCCTGTGCCGCCAATCTCCTATACCCCCCGTGCCGCCAATCTCCTATACTCCCCCTGCCGCCCTCCCTCCCTCCCCGCCCCGCAGCTCCCTGGGCCCCAGCCTGGAGGTCAAGCGGCGCTACCTGGAGCGGGAGCTGGCGGCCCTGGGGTTCGGGGTGCTGCCCGCCCACGGCGCGTACTTCCTGGTGGCGGATGTCAGGTGGGGGCGGGCGGCCGGGGCGGTTGGGCGGGGACAGGACAGGGGGACAGGGAAAGCGGAACAGCCTCCTTTCTCCAGCCTACAGGACCAGAGACCCTCGCCCGTGGTAGAGGCTCACGTGTGGAGGCATTGCCGCCCGGCTGGTCTGTCGCTTCGTCTTTGTCGCAAGCCCTCCCGTCTCCTCCCGTCGACTGCCTCGCCAACCCGGTGCCCCCCGTCCGCTTCGTCCGCCGCGCTCGATTGTCTTGTTCGCCACGCTCCCTGCGCACCCGACCCCGCATGTCCCCCGCAGCAAGTTCCTCCGCCCGGGGGAGGACGACGTCGCCTTCGCCAAGCGGCTGACCGTGGAGGGCGGCGTCACCACCATCCCCATCTCGGGCTTCTACGTGGCCCCCAGTCCGCCCACCCACCTGGTCCGGTTCTGCTACTGCAAGGAGGACGCCAAGCTGCAGGCGGCAGTGGAGAGGCTCAAGGCCTACCTGGGCGGGTCCGCAGCGGCAGCCGACGCGGCAGGGCAGGAGGGCGTGCAGGTCAACGGGGAGGCCGCCGCGCCGGCGGGCGAGGCCGGGAAGGCGTAGGAGGGTGTAGGAGAGGTGGCTGGCCGACGCGTGGAGGGGACGAGGGGGGCCGAGGGGGGCGAGGAGCGGGGTGAGCTTGAGGGGAGAGGTTGGTGCGAGTGGTAGGGGAGCTGCCAGGCAGCAGGTGGGTTGAGGGGAGTTTCGAGCGGATCGCTGTCCTTGTGTGCCGAGGGAGCCTCTGGGCTGAGCCGCGGTGGCGCCGTGATGTGTGTGTAGCGAGAAACCGGCCGCCGCCGCTGCAGCCGTCATGATGTGTGCTTGGGGTAGCGACGGGGGGGGGCCGACCGGGTCATGGGCTGGGCGGTCTCGAGGAAGACAAGTCAAGACGGGGTCGGGGAGGGACGGGAGGTGAATTTGGGTGTCATTGAACAAACGAGCAGTGGGGAGGGGCCGCGGGTTCGACATCTAGGGGGACAGAGCGCATTATTCGGGGCCGTGGCTCGGTGAGTGTGTTTAATGGAGAAACCCTTGGTGCGTGTGTGTATGGGGGGTGTTCAGGATGGACAGCTTAGGCAGCGCGCCATTGCACCAACCATTCTTGGACATCGGTTCTCGGGTCCACAAGCGCTTACGACTGTCTCGGCGACCTGGACCGGCTGTGACGGCTGCGAGCGAAGAGGAGCGCAGGGCGTCTTGGGCGCGAGCAGTCCCAGCGGCGTGTGACGGCGGGTGCCACCGGTCCTCCCGCTCGCCCCTCGGAAGGGGCGGGGGGGGGGGAGGTTGAAGAAGAAAACCCAAACCCAGGGTGGAGGGGGCGCTTGTTTGTCAGTCGTGCCCGCCCGCGCGCCCATTCTTGCGTGTGTGACATGGTTGGGGGTGCATACCTGTACAACTCCCCATACGAGGCTTAGGCCCAAGGGCACGCAGAGAACGCCTAAAAGGTAAAAGCACGTGCATGACGGTGCACAAGCAGGGAAAAGGAGACTGCCACCGTCCGAAGGGGGCGATGGAATTGAGATGGGCCCACATACGTTTCACGTGGTTGGTGCCGCATGGCCACACCTGCTGGGTGAACGTGCTGTGGGGGCCTCCATGCTGACTGTGGCCGAGTGTGCACCGTACGACAAGGCAAGGTGAGACGCTTAGCTTGTGTGGGATGGAGATGGTCATCGCCGCGTTGCGGTGCGCCAATGGGGCTGGAACAGGCTGGACTGCAGCCCTCGACTGGACTAGACTGGACTGCACTGAATACCGTGTTTGCAAGCGCAGTACGAGTTGTCTGACATTTTCTCTTTGGAGGTGAGGCTTCGGCGTCTGGTTCGGGGATTGGTGGGTCGGGTGCGTCACACAGGCTTGACGGGTAGCCGATGCGCTGGTGAGGAGGGGTGCGTTAGGATGAGGCCAGGCACGGTTCACATGGTCCGTGTGTCAGTGTCTAACAGGATCGACGCCTTTCGGCCAGGAAAGGGGCGTATGAGTGCTCGTGAGCGCGCTGGCTGACGCGCTTGCGGTGGGTGGGTGGGTGGGTCGTTCACGGATCAGGTTCTAATGCGAACGTATCCCGGTGTCATCAAAACTGCGTTTGAGGAGGAGGGCAGCACATAAGGGGTGCAGAAGGACCGTATCTGTTGGGCGTGCGGCGCTTGGTCATTGCATGCTGCGCCCACAGCTGCCGAACACCTCACGCGCGCCGACGGCTTACCAAGGGAAAACAATAGGAATGCAGTTCATAATCCTATGGCATGGCTTGCATCATGAAGTATGTAAAGGCCTTCAGCTTGAGAAGCCGATATTGAACATGTCAACGCACAGGCAACTTTCCTGTTCTCGTAGGTTCGCTGAGCTTGTCACGGTTTCTGTGAGGATGCAAGTATGTTGCATCTCATGGTGGCCTGCTCATCGTAGGAATTGGTGCTCCTCAAAAGCCCAGCGAAGACAGTGTGCGAACAAACGTTTTCGGATTTGTGCAGAATATTGTGTGCCGATGATGCTGCAATAGTATGCAACGCCATGGAACTCGTTCATTTCCTCCTCGCACTTACTACCGATACGGCACTTTACGACATTGTTTCGGCGCCGGGTTCAAACTTTGAGCTGCTATCAATAGATGCCATCATCGCCATTTGTTGGCTCACAGTTTAGAGTGCGCCTCTGACAATTTCGTTAATAGAGAGCACTCCTCGAGCCCTGTGCTCTAGAAGATCCGGCCGACAACTATTGAACGCTGCTCGCTGGAGCTATTCTCTCTTTGCACAGTAGTTGACTTCAATTCATTTCACCTTCTGGTGGCAACTTAGCGGCATTCCATTCGCTTTACCGCGTGCGCGGGAGATCTCTTGGCCATCTTCCGCGCCTTTCGGTACACACACGCCTTGCAGTGGCCTGCAGTTACTATGGCGGCAGTGGTTCTTGATCTTTCCGCGGCATTGGCGTCTACTTTCAGCCATGATGCGACTATCCGTCAACAGGCGGAGCAGCACCTGGACCAACTGAAGGAGTCCAACTTTCCAAGCTATTTGGCTAGTATTACCAGCGAGCTTGGAAACGAGGAACGCGCAGACGACATCCGTCAGGCGGCAGCTCTGCAGCTTAAAAACTCGGTTGACGCGAAGGACAGTGCGCGCCGCCATGATTTGATGGCGAAATGGCAGGGGAGTGATGCTGCACTCAAGCAACATATTCGCGACGTGCTGCTGAAGTGCTTGCACTCTCCGAAAGGTGACGTGCGCAAGACCACAGCGCTCGTCATCGCCAAAATTGCCAACATCGACATGCAGGCGAATGCGTGGCCTGGCCTTATCCCGTCCTTGCTGAACAACATGGCATCTCAGCCTCCCGCACCTGTGGGCACTCGTCAGGCAACCCTGATGACGTTCGGGTACATCTGCGAGGAGGTGGACGAGTCGCGGCTTTCACCCGAGAACGTGAACATGATTCTCACTGCCGTAGTGGCGGGCATGGGGGCGACGGAGCAGGATGACGTGCGTCTGGCCGCTATTAAGGCGCTGACTAACGCCGTCCACCTGGCTAGGAACAATTTCGAGGTCGAGACGGAGCGCACTTACCTGATGACGGTCGTGTGTCAGTGCACCTTGGCGAACAGCCAAGCGATGCGCGTGGCAGCGTTCCAGTGCCTGCAGCAGATTGCGGATAACTACTACTCAAAGCTGCAGTCGTACATGACGGAGCTCTACGGCCTTTCGACAAAGGCCATCAAGGACGATGAGGACGAGGTCGCAACCCAGGCTATTGAGTTCTGGAGCACCGTCGCTGAGTATGAGCTGGAGCTGCTAGAGGACGGAAAGGACGATCAGTGCAAGAACTTCATCGCAAGTGCGGCCGACTACCTGCTGCCGCTCATGCTCGAGTGCCTCACCAAGCAGGACGAGGATGCACTGGAGGACGAGGGTTCGTGGAACCGCGCCATGGCGGCGGGCTTTTTCCTCAAGCTGCTTGCGCGCATCTGCAAGGACCGCGTCGTACCTCAGGTGGGCGCCAGGTACTCGTGCGGTTGGTTTGGGGCAGTCAGCTGCGTTGGAATGAAGACTTTCAAGTCAGGCGTAAGCGTGTCATGTATGCTGACGACAGTATTCCTTTGATTGCTGCCCTACGCGTCACCCTTGATCAAAAGTAATACTGTACACTCTTAACAGACGACAGTGCCTGTTTGCTTCGTGTTGCAGGTTCTTCCTTTTGTTACGAGCAACATCTCGTCCCCAGATTGGCACTTCCGGGAAGCGGCGACGTTTGCGTTTGGCTCCATCATGGAGGGGCCCAGCCCCGTTGCGCTTGATCAGTTCGTGCGTGCGGGCCTGCCGTTCCTGATTAATGCCCTCAAGGACCAGCACCGCGTCGTGCGGGTAAGCTTTGCTCTGCTTGATTGCGGCCACGATGTGATTACCCACGCATGCATAACGTGCGAGACGTCATGCAGGAGACCACGGCATGGGCATTGGGCCAAGTGTTTGAGCACCTGCACGGCAACGAGGGCGATGGCCAGTCGCCTATCATTCCGAAGGACAGCATCCCAGCCTTGCTTCAAGCGCTTGTGGAGTCTCTCAAAGACGAGCCCCGGGTCGTGTATTATGTCTGCGACGCCATGCGGTACTTGGCTCTGGGCTTCCAGTCGTCAGAGGGTGGGTTTCTCTTTCGTGCGTTTCCGACGAACTGCTTCGTAACAGCTCTTGCGGTGTGTTTTGGTTGCGCTCGAGAATGTGACTTATTCTCCATTTCCTTGCAGGCGAAACTTCGCCGCTGTCGCCGTACCTGAAGGATCTGGTTCAGAACCTATACCAGGCCGCTGAGCGGTTTCGCAACAACCCGTGCGAGAACAGCGGGAAGGCGCAGATTGCGGCCTATGAGGCCATCAACGACCTTGTCCGGTCATCGGCGCGCGATACATTGGAGTTCGTCGGGACTCTGCTGCAGGTAAAGCTGACTGGTTACTTGGCTGAGGCTACCCAGGTTTTGCATTGGTTCACATTGGTTATGAGAAACGAGAAGCCCTTCTGAGCGGGGAAAGTCGGCATTGGATTACTCCTTTCGTGCGGTTCGGGATTGGATTACTCCTCCTTTCGTGCTGTTTGGTGCGTCTTGAAGCCTGTTGATTCCTCAATGACCCTTGCGACTGTCAGGTCGTCCTGGGAGCCATTAACACCAACCTGGAGACACAGATTACTTCGCATCAGGCTGCCGAAAAGATGGCCGCTTTGCAAGGGCAGCTGTGCGGCATGCTGCAAGTCTGCATGGAGCGGCTTTGCCGTAGCGACGACGCGCGTGCGGCGCTCGTGCCGCTTCGCGACAAGGTATGCTACCCGGGATACGATAGCTGTTCAGGTTGCTTGTTCAGGTAGCTTAATCAGGTTGCTCTACACGAACTGTGGCATGAACGTGCAATCATGCAGACGCGGTTTTGCCGTCAAGATCGCAGGCTTATTGTGCAATTTGCAATGTGTTGTTTGTGCAGAATTGTCCAGGTTAACGATCTGGATTCGAAAATGCGCCTTTCGAAGAGATCCAACTGACGTTCTCACTTGCAACGTGATGACTTTGACCCGCGGTGCAGATCATGGAGACACTGCTCTCAGTAATGGCACGCACGCAGTCGGGTGCTGGCGTCCACGAGGAGGCCATGCTGGCTGTCGGGACGTTCACGGTGGCAGTGGGAAGTGATTTCGAGAAGTACTTGTTGAATTTCATGCCGTTCATCCGCGCCGGGCTTCAGGACCACGCGCAGTGGCAGGTCTGCCTGTCTACGGTTGGCGTACTTGGGGATGTATGCCGCGCCGTAGGTGCGGCCATTTGGCCCTACTGTGACGAGCTTGTATCCATCATCCTCGCGAACCTGGGCTCCCCAAATGTCCACCGGAACATCAAGCCTGAGCTGCTGACGGTTTTGGGTGACATGGCGCTTGCAATTGAGGGCGCCTTCGCCAAGTATTTGGAGGCTGTGCTAACCATCTTGCGGCAGGCAATGGCTATGAGCGTCCAAATGGTTAGCAACCAAGGTAGGTGACGCATGTCCACGCTCTTGCGTTATTGGTGCATGTATTTTGACAATTGTGTCTGTACTGGGGGATGTAGGCTTGGCCCATGGCATCGCCGCAGAATTCGTCAGCCAAGCTAGTTTGTTCCTTTCAGCTTGTTCCTCGACTCTTAACGTTCGCATACCACGCGGGCGCAGTCTTAATCTGCCTTCCTAAGCTTCGACGTTTGTAGTACGAATTTGCATTTATTTGTTCGTTGTGTGCCTGTGTAGACTACGACACGTACGACTACAACAACGTGCTCCGGCGCGGAATCATCGACGCCTTTTCGGGGATCGTCCAGGGCCTTGGGGACGACATCACGAAGGGTACTAACAGCGGCCCTGCTAGTCGGGATCGCCTTACCGCCGAGCTACCCGCCATCTACCACTTTCTGGCCAGCATCGGCGCGGATAAGACAGCGGGCGACACTTACGACGAGGACGTGGCCCGGGCTGCCATTGCGCTGATGGGTGACCTATGCAGCGTGCTACCGGTGAGGCATACAAGCCATATCAAATTTGTCAGCAGTCGATCCCAGTTTATTTGTGCGAACCGAACGTCTTTTATCTTTTGTACGTACCTTATCGTTCCGCCCTGGTGTTCAATATAGTAGCTGTTGCTATCTACTCTCTGAGAGCTGTTGCTGCCTTCTTTGTTGCGCTGCTTTGACACGGTATCCTCAGAACGCTGGGGCAACTCTCGCCAGCTGCCCCAACAAGGAGTGGACGCATCTCATCAGCTACGTGGTTTCCTGCGGGGATGACTCACTTTCCGGCAACAACGTCAACTGGGCGATTGATCTTCTGCGCAAGGCCACTAACGGCACATGCTTCTGAGAGGAATATGTAGTGGTATACCTTAAGTTGCTGTGGAGTCGGGCGGGTGCTGGGCTTCGAAGTCAGGGTCCGCGGGGTCGATTGGGTCATGTGCATGTGTATCACCCAATAACGGTTAACGGGAGGAATGTGACACGACATAGGACAGAACGGATCGTGGACTGACTAGGGACTGAAGTGTACGGGAAGAGGTTTAGGGGTAGAATGTTAGGACTGGGTCAAACGATCGTATGTCTTTCGTACGAGCTGCGCTAGGTGAAGCTAGGTACGTCCTCGTGCTTGCCCGACATCCGCTGGGTTGGTGATTGTCGTTGCAGGCTGTGTGCAGTGGGCAGGAAAGCCGATTTTGCAGTGCTGTACAAAGGGTCGCACATGGCGAGCTGGCAGTGGGACGTGCAGGATATATGGGATGCGCAGGAGCCGTCATGCGTTGCAGGTGCAGCGGCAGGCCCACGCAGGGTTGGATTCGGCAACAGTGCTGATCCGCAAATAGTGCTGATAGTGATGGTTGCGTCCATGTCGTGCAGTGGGAACGGCACAGCAGATTGCTTGCTGTGTTCGAGTGGACCGTGTGCAGCGTTAGATGTTGGCAGAGCGTGTGCTGGCGTGCATATGGTCGTGTGCATAGTGAGAGAAATGTGACACATTGACCGTGCGACGAGGAGTGCGCTTGACAAACAGGGTGGACTACGCGGGGGGGTAATGCAGGCTCGTGCAGCTAGTCGCCAAGGCTGCATTGACCATTGTTTTGTTTTTTGACGTTCACTGTGTGCGACTAGGGTCCATGGGGGCGTGGGTGAGGAAATATTTACTGTATGTGGCACTGCAAGTAAAGGGTGGAATTCTTAATGTGCGTTGTGTGTAAGTGCAGCGCGGTGTGACCGACACGCGAATGAATGTGCTCATCAGTCTCGTAGCATCGAGTGTCGGGTGCCGTACCAGTTCGCGTTTTGCCAACGCAGCGTCTGGTCCCGGCCGTCTGTGCAGCGCTTCCGTGGAGTGCTACTGACCGTGGCTCTGTGCAGCGCTACCGTGGCAGCTTTGCGGGGAACTTGACGAATAGACTGAATTTGGATCAGCGCGTTCTTGATTCATGTGTCCTGTCTCACTTAACGAGAAGAGCGTGACGCTGAAGGACGCTGACACGGTCGTCGCCCGCAGTATCAGTTTCTGTGACGGGTGCACTGGATCCGCGATCACACAAGTCATTCCAGCGTTTCTCCACACTGCATCGACGGCAGCTAACAACGCGGCAGGAAGCAACGCCAACATGGAGACCGGCGCGACCGGAGACTTACGTTAGAACTTGGGGATTTTACCAGGGGAAATGTGTCTGCCTCTCATTGTGATACTACCTGAGGAACATGGACGTCCCCCCCTCGAGTCTGAAGCCCCGCCGTGTCCCGCTTGGAAGGCCTGATGCTATTTTCGATCAGCCCTGGTCAGCAGCCTTGGTATAATCGCTGGCCGTGGATTGTCGTCTACCAGGGAGCGGCCAGGGTCTACCGCAGAACAAGTAACTCAAAAAATCATAGTTGCCCCGGCGGTAGGGCATGAACTGATCATGCATGAAGGATTCTTGTGGTTCGAGAACCCCCAAGTACTCCCGGTGGGTCGCACTGGAGGTAGACTCCGAACTGCAGTACTGAGCCCCCTTGAGCCCCAAGGGTCGGTAACTTGTGCGGAGGTTGCGAACACCATTGACCTGTCCACAACACTACCATACGAACAAAATGAATTTTAATGAAATGCAAATGTGATTTTGGTCTCCGTCCTCATTGTCATCCCCAGAATGTCCCAGAATTCGACCGGCCCTCTACGAAATGCATTTGATATCCTTATGGGTCGCCGACATGACAAACTGCCTGCGAACAAGCCTTCGAGGAGTAGGCAGCACAAGCCTCCGTCGGTGCGAATGCAGGCCTTGTCCCCTCCCGCAAAATCGAAACCTGCGAGCCCTGCGGTTGTATGTGTGGAAACTCAACAATTATACTCGCGTGGGGTGGACGCTGGAAGCCCTGAAGCGACCGACAGCCCAGAAATTGGCACATCAACTCAGCCGCTGCCCACAGAAAAAGCAGATGTGACAGACCGTGAAGCGGGGAGCTCTGAGCTGGATGCAGGGGAATGCATACTTGGGTCCTCAGTCAACGCAGCGGCTACTCCCAGCACCTCGGGGCGCGACGCACCAGAAGGTCCGCAGCAGAAGCGCGCTCGCTTGATGGCGCCCTTCCGCAGCCCGACTGCGAAGACGTTCTCACGCCAGGTACGCCGCAGCGCTGATCGCCCGCAGTGGTCGAACGCCCAGGCTGCATGCCGCCCCGACGCGGAGTCGGCCGCCAGCTCCTGATCGCAGCAGCCGCTCAGCCGCAGCATCGTTCAGTCAAGCGCGGCACCCAGAACCCGAACCGCGACCAACATCGATGTTGGCCACCATCCAACCTCTCTGACGGGAGCCACACAAGCGGCCCACGGAGGGCACCACCCTTACGTTGGGCCGCGGAACCTACGTTGCGTGGCACAGCTCCGTCCTCGAGGGCGCTCTCTGCTTAGCCCTTCCCCGATGCGCATGCGCCCCGCGTCCTCGCGCGCGCTCCGCGTCTTCCGTGGCTCCACGCGGCTCTCATCACCAGCTGCCTTATCGCGTTGAGCGGAGGGGCAGGGCACGTGGGTTATACTTGCGAGCAGCAAAGCTCGCTTGCTTGTCTCTGTGGGAGGAGGAGGCGAGGGGCGGTCACCGGGACACCGCGGGGCGGTCGAAGCTGCCTGCCGCCTGAGTGAATGCAAAGGCAGGATCCGCAGCAGCAAACGGGCGGTACTGACAGTGCCAAGTTACGAAAAGAACGCTTCCCATCGGACGCGCTCGTCTAATTACACGCGCGGTGCGTACGGCGTCGCCGTACATGCAAAACGGCCGCAGTCCGGTGCGTTCAGCAAATAGACCGGAAAGGAGGAGGCGTTGGGGTGCTCCTTTCGGTTTACTAGGAAACACACCTGCAGCTATGCGTGCCGCTGTGTGGTTACTGGCGCAGGTGCATGACCTGTTCCTGGTGCTGGACCTGGAGGCCACGTGTACCAAGGTACGACGAGTGGCGGGGAGGGAGGGGGACAGGGGAGGTGGTGTGGGGAGGTTTTGGGTGGCTGGCGGGATGGCGGGCTGGGTGAGTGGCAGGCCTGCGCTCATTGACAGGCAACGCTGAACTGGGCGACTGCCCGGGCGAGGACTGCGGAGTGGGCTGTCTAGCGATGTCAGGGCGGGAGGGAGGGAGGGCGGCAAGGGAGGAGGGCGGGAGCTCCCCCTTGATGGACCAAGCGAGGCAATGCAGTGCCCCGGTGCCCTGAGCTGATGACCCCCTGCCCCTCCCACTCCCCTCCCCTCCCCCCCGGGGTACTCCGGCCGAACCCGAACCCCTGAACCGGCAGCGCCGCGACCTATTCCCCATCGAAATCATCGAGGTCAGCTGCCTGCTGCTGGACGCGCACAGCCTGACCACCCGGGGCGAGTTCCAGTCGTACGTAAGGCCCACGGAGCACCCCCGCCTGGACCCCTTCTGTGTGGACCTCACGGGCATAGAGCAGGAGCAGGTGGGGAGGGTGTCGGGCGCAGGGCACGGTCGGCTCGGTTGTGCTCGTTGCCGTCTGTTTTGCCGCCGCCGCCGCCTCTCTGGTAAGCCTATGGCAAGTTACCCGGTGGGTATCACGGGCCTGGGTGAACACACATATCACGCACTCCCGCCTTGGTTGCGAAACCACACACGCATACAGCCGCCCACCCACCATCCATTTGCAGAAGGCGGCAGCCTTTGGTGGGGGATGAGGGACGTGCGGGGGATTGCGGGCCGAGGTCGCGACGGAGGGGAGGGGTGCGGCGGGGGCACGCGCTATAATTGTACACCCACTTCGCGCTCCCGCTCATGTCAGTTCATCAAGATCCTGCGCCTGCCGTACGTCCCCCCCGTGTATGCGGCGCGGATGGCGTTGAGAATGGCATGCGGCATATGCGTACCGTATGTGTGTGTGTGTGTGTTTTGACAACGAGGGAGACCGCCCGAACCGACCCGGAAGCCAACATGTTTGCGATGCATGTGAAAGAAACTGAGCCGCGAGAAGCGAAGTCCAGCGGAATAGGCGACACAGGCGCCGGAAGTGGAGGTGACACCGGGAACCCCGAACCCATTAGCGATGCATGTGTGTGTGTGTGTGTGTGTGTGTGTGTGTGTGTGTGTGTGTGTGTGTGTGTGTGTGTGTGTGTGTGTGTGTGTGTGTGAATCGTTACATATCTGCCGGGCCGACACTGGCCGGGGGCGCTAACCCGCCCCATACGGGAGACCGCCGAAGCACTTTCCCCCGGATACGGGGGAAAGGGGCGTAAGGGGCCTCTGTCCCCTCGCTCTCAACCTAGGGCGCGTGCCCGATCCCCGAGGATCGGTGACCGCTGTGCCCCCTCAAGGGAGTGGGCGAAGGCCCATCCCGGGCGGTCTGCGCCTCGCAGTCCGCTGTTCAACCTCCTCAAGTCCTTGCAGCACCCAGGGCGCGTTTCGGAGGCGCGCCCCTGCTTGGTGCGGTAAAACTAGCCTGGTCCCGCGTCCCAACCTAATCGTAATAGCTAGGGTTGCACCCTCCGTCAGTCCTGCCTGCCCAGCTGAGCCAGAGCGAGGCGGCTCGCACGCGTCAGGCCTTGCTGGGTCCGGGTATGCAGTCGGGTGCTCCATGATGTGTGTGTGTGTGTGTTATCAAGGAGAAAAGCTGAGCCGCGAATAAGCAGACCCGTGTCCAGCAATGCAACCGACGACTGAGACCGAGACCAGAGTTACCAATACGCCAGGGCGAAATATGTCGTCCATAAGGAGTCCCAAGGTGGTGTAGGCCGTGATGCTGCAGCGCCCCGTATCGTTGTCGAGCGCCGGTGGGCGCCGGGACGCCAGCAGAAGCAGCGGCTATGACGTCGTAGGCTAATGCAGACGAAAAACTCTACTAAGCTACCTACTGATCCTAAGGTGCAGCAAAAGCAAGGGCGTATGCGTCAACAGCGCGTGCAATGCCGACAGCAAGCAAGTGCCCGGCACAACCGTCCCAGCCCGTGCAGAAGGAAAAGATACTGACCTGAACGCAGAAAAGGGAGCACCAAGCGAAGCAGCACCGTCAGTGGTTAGCGAAGCGAAGTCGGAGGACATGCAAGGCGGATGGCAAGACAGGGACACACGTGAGCGCGACGGTCCTAAAAGTTGTTAGTAAGAAGGAAAAAACGAGCAAAGCAAATGGAATGCAAAGATGCGGGTGCCGAATTTGCAGTGATGTGCCGGGTACGAACGCGGTCAACGGCCGTCACAGCGCAGGGGCAAAGAACTAATAGCAGATGCTGCGGACTGCCGGCGTGCGGACTCTCACAGAGCTCCCCACTACGCCGGAAGCCCAAGCGCGCAAGTGTGTTTAGAAGTGCAACCCGCCCGCCCGCCCGAAGTGCAACCCGCCCGCCCGCCCGCGCGCAAGTGTGTGTGTGTGTGTGTGTGTGTGTGTGTGTGTGTGTGTGTGTGTGTGTGTGTGTGTGTGTGTGTGTGTGTGTGTGTGTGTGTGTGTGTGCGATCTCGGTGTGTATCCAGGAGCCCTGTTGCGGGGTCTTTCCTGTGTGGTCTTTTGAGGGCCCTGGCAGGAGAGGGCATACGGTACATGACATGCGAGGAGCACCGCAGCGCCCGTCAGACAGATGCCCTTCCGCACAGCATTAACATCCAAATCCACGAATAACAACACCCAAATCCACGAATAACAACACCCAAATCCACGAATAACAACACCCAAATCCACGAATAACAACACCCAAATCCACGAATAACAACACCCAAATCCACGAATAACAACACCCAAATCCACGAATAACAACACCCAAATCCACGAATAACAACACCCAAATCCACGAATGTGTAGAATGAGGAACCCGCCCGAGGCCCGACCCACCCCAACCCCACGGATGTGTTTGTTTTGTCCCCCCGGATGGGTTTCGGGGCCGCAGGTGGACTCCGCCCCGCTGCTGAGCGACGTGCTGCCCCGGCTGCAGCGGTGGCTGGACGACCTGGGGGCGCTCCAGGAGGGCTGCTCGCTGCTGCCCGTCACGTGGACCGACTGGGACCTCAAGGTGCCGTACGTGCCGTACATTATGACGCACGTGGCGGCGCGACGGGGGGGGCCTGTTTCGTCCATTCCCATCTGTCATCGCGTCCACGTCCCCCGCTCTCCGCCGGCCACCCTTCCCTTCGCCTGCCCTCCCTTCCCGTCCAACGCCCTCGCTACCCGCCTCCTTCCCCGCCCCTCCCCTCACCCGGTATGGTACTGTACCGTATCCCGATCGGACCTCTGCAAGAGAGCTCCAGCGCAGCAGCGCAGCTCCAATATCGTATGTCTACCAATTTCTTACACCCCTCCCCTCGCCTTCCCTGCAGGTGTGCCTGGAGACCGAGTGCGAGTGGCGCAAGCTGCCCCGACCGCCCCACCTGCGCCGCTGGTGCAACCTCAAGCGGCTCTACACCAACCGCTACCGCCGCACCAACAGCCTGCAGAAGTGCGTCGAGGCGCTGGGTGCGTCGCGGTGCCCGATTGGGGGGGGGTCGTAGAAAGGAAAACAGCCCAACAGCCCGAGGGGGGCGGGCACAGGGGGTAGGGAGGGCAGGGCGTAGGGAGGGGTAAGGAAGCGGCAACCAGAGCGACCGGGTGACACCACTGCAGCGCAGCAGACGCTGTGATGCTGTAGGCGCTGCCCGCGGACGGCGCCGGCATCGAGCGATTGAGAGAGTTGTCAGGGAACAGTCAGGGTGGTACGGCGGTACAGTACGGCGGCATCCGGCCTTGTCGAAAGGCCGCGGCGCGGCCCCTCGGCGAGCCTCACCCACCCGGCCGCCTGCCGGCCTGCCGATCCTTGCATGCGGTCATAATCCGTTTCGTATCCAGGTTCCGGATCTCCCATTCACAGATTCCTCCTCCGCCTCCGGAGATGCCCCGCAGGTCTGCGGTGGCAGGGCCGCGCCCACAGCGGCCTGGACGACGCGCGCAACACGGCGGCGCTGGTGGTGCGGATGGTGCGGGACGGCTGCGTGCTGCGCGTCACGGACTCGTTCAAGGAGGCGCCGCCCGCACCACCCGGGCCCGCACCGCTGTCGCCGCCGCCGTCCCAGGAGCTCCTCCCGCCGTCCCAGCAGGCGGGCGCCTCAAAGGGCCGTCCGGGTGGCGTCGGTCGGGGTGACGATGACGATGATGAGGACGATGACGATGATGAGGGCCCCGACGAGGGGGCGACTGGGGGAGACCCGCATGACCACCCCACGGACGTGTGCCTTGTGCCCTCAGCAGCCGGGGGCGGGGGCGGGGCCGGGTCCGCCTGGACCCCGCCGTCGCAGCGAAAGGGTGTGACGCCCGGCAGCAGCAGCGGTGGCGGCAGTGGCGGCGGCGGGCTCGGCAGCGGAACGTTGCGGCAGGCCGTTCTGACGCTGAGCACGGGGCCCGCCGCGCCGGCGGCGGCAGCGGCGGTGGCGACGGGGGAGGCGGCGTTGTACGACAGCGCGGGCCGGTGGCTGGGCAAGTGCCGCTGCGGCGTTGCGGCGCACTTTCGGACCACCAAGAGACCGGGAGCCAATCTGGGCCGGTAGGTGGGTGGGTGGGTGGGTAAGAGGGTGGGTAAGAGGGTGGGTAAGAGGGTGGGTAAGAGGGTGGGTAAGAGGGTGGGTGGGTAAGAGGGTGGGTGGGTGGGTGGGTGGGTAAGAGGGTGGGTGGGTAAGAGGGTGGGTAAGAGGGTGGGTGGGTGGGTGGGTGGGTGAGCTATGCATAGGGGTGCGGGGGGCGAGGAGGGATCGGGGGGCAGCACAACCCGCGGTGGTGGCGTCATGCGCAATGCGCCATGACAAGACCAATGACAGACCTGCGCCTGGGACCCGCGGAATACGGGGGGGGCCGATGTGGTGTGCGCAGGCACCGTGTACGGCATTCCTGGGTACTGGCGCGGAGGGAGGTCTCGCACATGCCAGCCGGAAGTACGGCACGTTCTTCAACCAAACCAACCAGAACGCATCCAGACGTCGCCCGGCCGAAACCCCCTTCGGTACCCGGCCCTCCCCCCACGGCACCTTACATGACACGCAACACATGACCCGCCGCAGGCAGTTCTACAGCTGCGGCCGCTGGACCATCTCGGACCGCTCCAAGCAGTGCAGCTTCTTCGCCTGGGCGGACCAGCTGCGGATGGCGCCGGGGGTGGCCGCGGCGGCGGGGCGGACCGCGACGGACCCCGCGGGGACACGAAAGCGGCGGGGCGGCAAGACCTGACCCAGGACCCGGTGCCCCTACACCCTCACCGCTAACCCCATCCCCTCCCGAGTACGGCGTCTTCGCTCCACGGCTCCCAACATCCAGCAGCTCCGCCGTCCAGCTCCGCCGCCGCCGCCGCCGTCGCCTCACAGCCGACCACCGGCTCCCTCCGCCCACCCACACCGCAGCCACTCCGGCCGCCGCCGCCGCCGCCGCCTCCCTGCCCGACCTAACCCCGACCTGCTGGGGGCCTGGAGGGCGACCTCGGCAGTGGGCCCTCGGGGGAACGACGATCTCGCCCCCGCGGTCCCAACGCGGCCCCGGTTATTGCGGACGGACGGACGGACGAGCCCTCCGGACGACCGCGGGTGGGACGATCCCCTCTCCCCGCCCACAGCACCGCACAGCACTGCGGATGGATGCCGCTCGCTGCCAATCTGCTGGGGCCCTCCCCCTCCTCCTCCTCCTCCTCCTCCTAAGGGGCTGAGAGGTCCCACACGGATGCGAGGCCTGTGGGGGGTGGGTGGTGGATGTGGGTGAACGCGACAGTGCTGCTTGTTTGGGCAGTAAGGATGACTGCTGTACAGCAGCCCCCGAACCTTTTCAGCCCGCGCCCGTGCCCGCGCCCGTGCCCGTGCCTGCCTGGTGTTCACTGACTGGGCGGCGAGGGAGGGGGTAAAGGGGGGAGGTACAGCGGGTAGCCCGGTTGTGTGTCCCATCCGTCGGGTGTTGAACCCTAGAGCGACTGTCGCGCCACCTGCTGCTATCCGTCGCCCGCGGGTCACTACATCTGGACGTGCTGCTTTCACATTTGAGCTTCCCTTCATTTGCGCGGTTGCGGCGGCGATGACGTCGACGATGACGGAGGATGTGGCGGGTGGCGCGGGGTGTATGCCCGGATGCATGGCGGTCGAAACGTGGCCACGCTGACGACCCTCGGTGGGTCCAGAGAGGTGCCCAGAGAGCGCAGCTGAGTGAGAGAACCGCCAGGGTGGCGGCCCGTGTGTGCGCATGTGCACATGTACACACGGCAGCGGGACAGGTGGCGGCGGGGCTGACGAGAATCGGCCATCGGCAACTCGGGGACGTCAGGTGCTGTCTCCGCCAGTGCTGTACGACAAGGTCGGGTGCAGACCCGACGGCCCCGCGCGCATCTTTCACGGTCCTTATACACCATGATCAGTACAGCATGCGGCACTAGGGTGTATGGTCTGCCAAAGTTTGCTGTTAAGAGTGAGGACACATCCGAATTACGAAAGGACACACACACTACTATGGGTGGGCTTCTCATTAAACACACACTACAGGCGTAATGCACGCAGGTGGGTGTACGGTACTCCGATCAGCGCCGCGCGCGTCGCACCTCGCACGCCCGCCCTCACAGCGTTGTAAAGCGCGGTGGCGCGGTGGACGATCTTCAGCCGCTTCAGTGACTTCTTGACCCTCTTCCATCGCGACTGCGCTCCAACCGTCAACCGCCGCTACCACCGGGAGCTCCACCGTTACAGTGGACTCCGCGGATCATCGGTGACAGCTACACGGTAATAATGCTACCAGCTGCGTTGCCGCGCTGGAGAGTCGGCCTGCCGTCACAGTCGTGTGAACGCTGGAAAACAGGGATGGCACTTCCGTGCGTGGTAGCGGGCTGCAGCCTGCAGGCGACTCATACCGTACATGAATAACTTCATGGGTGCACACACGCTTACGTCCGGATCGGTCCAGGCCAGAGGAATCAAAGGAGGAGGAGGAGGACCGCGTTCCGCGTACCTGTTTTGGAACGGCCTGTGCGGTACGGCGATCTGCTCGCGCTATGGTTCGCAGGACGGGACTCCCCCCCCCCTGGGTACGTACAGCAACTCACAAGAAAATACCGCATGCGGCACTGCATGTGGTCTGCCCAAATCTACCGTTGGGTGAAAGTAACGAGCGGATCTGCAGTGCGTTGCAGTCATCAGGGGAGTACGGGTAGTAGTCATCCGCTACACACTCGTCCGTACTCAGCCCAGATGCTGCACGGCGCAAGGGCTACTGGTCCCTCGAGGGCTGCCGTTCCCTGCCGTACCCTGGTTTACGTACCACTGAATAAACAAAGCGTCACCGACAGGGTGGTGGACCTTGGCAGTGGACCTCCCCAGGCAGTGGATCCTGTCCAGCTGGATTTTACAACTTGTGCGTATATATGGGAGCCCCAGATGCCGTATCTGCAGCAACCCCCAATCAAGGACAACACACCCTTTCACCTCCACCCGAAGAGGGGGGTGATTTCCCATGCAGCTGCAGCAACCAACGGCACCTCGGGTTCCGGAACGCCGCACCGCCCCTCCTGCAAGCCGCACCATTGGCCACTGGCCAGTGGCCACCTGTCCTTTGGGTTCGACCGGCGCCCCGCCCCGCGGCACTCTGCGCCCCCCTACCTGGCCGGCTTCCGTACAGTATTTATCGGACCGTACGTACCGCAGATGTGAGTCCCTTGGACGGCTGGAGCCCCGGCTACTCGGGGCAGCAACGGTATGCTTCGCAACTGCATGCTGTGTGCGTGGGGCAGCTTGCCATCGTGCTGTCTGGCCTGCCTGCCTGCGGGCGCATCCAGGGTGGGGCCTGCTTGGGCTTGCCCTGGTATACACCGTTGATCCCTTTTCGGGGTCCGCTGTAACGTTCCTTCGTCCACAGTGCACAAGCCATATATTCGGAGTGCACGAGTTTCAGCCAGCGTCGACAACTCCACGGTCGGAAGAGCTGGAATCAAGTCGGGCTGGTCAGGCACGGGGTGAGCGCCTGATCCCCAGATGGGCGGACGGGGCCCACCTGTGCCCCTGTGCCGTACGCCTCGTTGCGACGCTCGCGAGCTTTCATTATATTTTGGAAAGCACTTACCATTACTATAACACCGTCAAAAGTCTCCTCGCAGCCAGCTACGTGATTTTATATAGTTTACATGTTACAGTTACAAACCCTCCCCCCTCCCCCCTCCCCCCGCACCAAGCCAGCACCGCAAGCGCATCGATGACCTGCATCACCACCGGGGGCCCGCATCAGCCACGCCGATGTCGTCGTACGTAATGGACTCTGGAGGACTCAGCGACACGATCCGCGTCGCGTCCTTGCCTTGTGTACAAGGCCCGGGAACGTATTAAGCACTCGGGCGTTCTGATCCGCAATTTCCAACGATACGATTTCGATTCTCACGGAGTCGACCGAGTTGCCGTATCCCATCCGCACTATAAACGCTTTCGATTGACGCCCTTTCAATTGCAGGTTCGCGCTCGTTGGGGCAGGCGGGGCGGGCGGGGTCTATCTACAATCTGCTACTCGCCATGTTCTAGGCCCACGGGGTGAAATGGAGGGGTTGCTGCATCTGTCGAGCACCGGCCCGCTTTGTTGTTTGCGGCCACGCAGCAGGTAATTAATTTACATTAATATGTGAAATGTGCACCTGTACGCTCACGGTCATGCGACTGCTGCGGGTGATTGGCCGACTATTTCTGCTACTGACGTACATATCGTACATACCGTACATCCCGTACCGTGAACGCACACGAAAATGGTGGTGTGAGCGGTCATTTGATACGCGTCGCGCATGTACGCTTTAAACGTGAGACATGTTATTGCTTGTGGCTGGACAATGTAGTACGGGACCTTGCTGGGGTGTCGGGGCGTTCGTTGCCGACCATGTTGTCACACGGGCTCTCGAGAGCCATGTTACTGCTGTTGAAGCGACCCCATGTCGCCCCGGCTGTTGCCAAACGGATGTGTGCTGTGTAATGGCGTGTCCGTGTCCATATTTGGATTGCGTTCAAGACTGCGCACGTGCGCAGCCATGTCGTAGTCCTCGCACCACAACAGCCGCCCCTTTGCGCGAGGAATGGACACATCGATACTGCTGCGCCGTCATGGGCATCATGTTATCGCATGCCGGGCAACATCCATCGACCGTCGCTCAACATCCGCGCTCGGATGAGAAGTACATATGTCGTTGTCGTTGTCGGGAAGCTGGCTGCCGCCGATGGACAGCGGCCCGCTCGCAGCCTCATTCCGGAGAGATGTTCGGGGTATTGATATTGACATCGCGTTCCTTAAGGTGCCATCTTTTCATACGATGTACCGCCCAGCTGTTCCTGGTACGACGTCGGTAAAGCCCGCGGGTTGGGCAAAGGGACGCATTATGTTGGGGCAGCCTTACGTGCTGGCAGATCAGCAGAGCACTCCGCGATGCTACATGCAGAATTGGCGCTGCGTACTTTGAACCGTTGCCCCAAGAAGCACGAATGCGACGTTTATTTAACGGCAATACGGTAGTGCGCAACAATTGGATTGGACCAGTGATAAAAATTCGAATTCGATGTGCAGTGCCGCGCCGATGCAATACAGTAGATTGACACGAGCTGTTTTCCCAGGAACGAGCTGGGTACAAACTCAGAGTACTAGAGTTATCGACAGAGCGAATACAAGTACTCGCGTTGAATCGCTTGGCATCAAAGACAGCAAAAATTTTATTGAGCCGAGGAGCAAATGTGTTTTGACGGCATAGTGTAGCCTGTGTAGGTCTTTGGTGCATTGCCGCGTTCCGCCCGTTATATCCAGAATGAGTCCCACAATTTGTGAGATATTACGCATGCTAAAATAACTCATTATACCCTTATAGTGTACAGGAAGCAGCTTGATGAATGCCCGTATCGGCGCGCCCGGTAAAATAGTTAGTAAAGTTACCAGCGGGCATCGACCGGTACGCAAGGGAATGTGTACTACAGCGTTATTCCGCAAGTGTTATGCTGACAGGAAGGTCACATAGACATCAAAATGCCCATGCGAGTCGCCCCTTGCCCTTGTGCTGTACTGCTGCTTGCAATAAGCATTATTACAAGTACACCTGGCCTTTTCTCAAGTGGTAATTTAAATTACAATGCCAATTATGCTTATATTCAATTGATCTTGAACAGGTCTGCAATAACTTTTTTACCGAGGTAGAAGTGAAAGTCTGCCTGTATCTATCTGTAAGCCATTTCGTTATATTTGTATCCAGTCCTCATGTTTACCTCTGTCGAGAACTAATTTCGACCGGTCAGCTGCAGCGTGGCTGTGCTGGTCGGGCCGTACGAGAAAAAGTGCTATAGTAAGTTTGGGCAACTAGGAAGCCGCGGTGGACGCAGTTGTTCTATAATTTTTACTATTTATCAGATGCAAAGCTGTAATTACGAATCAAAAGTCTTTGTTAATAGGCTTTCTATGGACAAAACCTTCCAGCCTTGAAATTGTCACCGCATTTCACGGTTGTGACCTATCGCTAATGGAGGACTGCACTGGTGCAGGACACGGTGCGTTTGTTGCGCTGCCGCTCTGACGTGCCGTGGCGCCTGGGATGAATTGAACACAAATTCATGAGTACCTATTTGACCAGACCACTACTGTATGATGTGCATATGCGCCGACAGTAAGCATAGCTGCTCCGCCGGAGCCCGAAGTCAAGCAGGACTGTCAAGCCTCCATGGACTTGGACGCCGCGACCAAAATGGCTGGCCCACCCGCGACGGGCAAGCTCAGAGAGCCCGAATTAATGTCTGAGGAGGATGAGAATGAGGAAAGTGCTCGCCGCTGCAAACCCGCAAGACGGCCTCTTAAGTGTCAGGTGCGGTCATTCCAATTGTGAGCCCAGTTGCAACGGAAATTTCTGTTGTGTTCTCGAAAATGTCTGCTTATTTTATTCTCTTGAATGTTGTGTTCAGACGCTAGGTTGCGTGCGTCGTTGTTTGTGACGTAACGGGGCACAGTACACGGATCACGCTCTTCACGCTATCGTCTGTACCCTGATTGTGCACAGGTGGATGGCTGCGGTGCTGACCTAACGCAGGCGCGCAAATATTTTCAACGATACCGGGTTTGCGAACGACATCTTAAGGCTCCGTCGCTTCAAATGGATGGACGTAACGTTCGCTTTTGTGACCAGTGCTCCAAATTTCACGATGTTTCCCAGTTTGAGGGACTTCGCAGGTGCGGGTCTAACGTTACAGACTGCTAGTGGACGAACAGTTTTCGGGACGATTTGAGCGTGCGCAATCCATTTGCCATTAAATGCATATAATTGTCATTTATTGTTGGAGAGCGTTGGCACTGGACATGCTCGCGGAGGCTCATCATTTTTCGAGTGACATTGCATAATGTCCTGGTATCCGTGAACACGGAAGGTCGAGGCAGGCATAGCAATGATAGCCCTCGAGGTTGCCTGAAATTGTGTACAACATAAAGTCACTCAGCTGTGTTCATCAGGGCGGCAACGGGTCCGTCGAGTTGTGCCGTAGTCAAGTTGTGCCGGACAGGGCGCACGTTCGCCTGCAATCGTTGGAACCATTATCTACATGGGGTTCGGGATATGAGAACTATCTTTTCGGACGCTAGCCATGGCTGACCATGCCTCCTGTGTCGTACCTGCAGGACTTGCAACGACAAACTGGAGCGCACACGGCAAGCCCGTAGCGACAAACGGCGACAGCAGACCGAACAGGCCGAGCGCGCCACGATGCGCGCCAGCGGCGGTTTGCGATCTCGAGGATTTGGTGGCCCCGGCATGAAGCGGCTGTGCGATAACGAGTACGACGGCCATGACGACCCCGCTGACGAGGATTACGCCCCGGTGAGTTCCCCTGAACCCAGACTTTGCTCTGGCAGCATCGGTAGTATAAATATTTGCTCTGGCAGAAGCGCAGCATAATCATGTCTACAATATCCTTATAACCTCAGACCCGTCCCACTCCAGCTCCCACGCTGGTCCTTGCTGCCAGCCAACCCGCGCACGCACCCTGTTGTTATGGATGCCAGCCGCACCCGGAACCCGGGCTGAGCGCGGGTGAGTGGACGCGTCCCAGCCGCGCCCCGATCACATTGCAATCAATCATGACGGTCGACGGCTGACGCTGACGGCACTGGCACCGCGTGGGTCAGACACCACCCTGCCGCCCCACAGCCTCCCCCTCCTCCCCCTCGGGTCCCCCTCTCTCCCTCCAGGACGCGGGCGTCCACACGGCGGCCAAGAGGAGCAAGGGGGCGCCGGGGAGTGGAGCCACGCCGCAACCGCCGCCCCGGGCCCCGCCCCCGGCCTCGTTGCATGCCAGCGGACCAAGCGTGCTGGCACAGCTGTCGGACCCACTGAAGGCGCAGGTGCCCGCCCTTTAGGGGGTTAAGGTTTAGGGATAGGGGGATGAAGCAGGCCGTGGCAATCTCATGTGGACAACACACGAACCCGGTGTTGGTGTTGTCGCTGTTGTTCGTGTGGCACCTCCCTCGCACCCACTCATTCATTCATCCATTCATTTGCTCACTTCCTCACCCACCTCCTATATCTCTCCCTCCCTCCCTCCCTCCGTCCTCCTTTCTCGACGCCTCCCTCCCCATCCCTCACACAGGGCATTCTGGCGCTGCAATGTGCAGCCCTCGCCGCCGCAGCAGGTGGCAGCGGCGCTGCATCCGCCGCCGCGGCAGCTTCCGGGCACCAACACCCGCTCCGAGTCCAGGGCGGGGGCGGCCCGCGGGGCGCCAACGGCAGCAACGACGGCTGCGGCACGGGGGGCGGCCCTGCCAGCAGCCTCTCCTCCTGGGACGATGGTCACCCGCAGGTGCAGCTGATGCGAATGGACTCCGTCTCCAGCCGCCCGGGCTCCGCGAGCACTGCACCGCAGGGCAGCGGGCCATACACCCCGGCGGCGGCCGCGGGGGCCAGTGCCGGCGCCGCCGCATCCCGGGCCCAGGGAGTTCCGCTGCCGTACAACAAACCCATGGGTCGCGAGGCCGCCCAGGTGCTCGGCGGGATGAGGCCCCAAGAGCTTGGGCAGCTCAGGCCGGGACTGATGGCGGTCGCCGGCGCGGCCGGGCTCCTTCAGGAGCTGCACCAGCTGGGGGTCAGCGGCGGCGGTGGCGGCGGCGGTGCGGACGCATGGACGGCACATCGCGGCATGGGTGACGTGGGCTGGGCCGCGAGCCTGCAGCCGGCGACGGGCCCGGGAGCCCGAGGGGAGGCCGCAGGGCAGGCTGCAGTCCGCAGTCACCTTGAGGCGCTGCTGCTGCAGACCATGTATGCCGCCGGCGGTGGCGGCCGTAGCGCCCTGGCGGCCGAAGCCGAAGTGGGGGGGAGGATGGCGTCCTCGGGGCTGCTCGGCCCCGCCGCAGCCTGGTCGCCGCCTGCCCGGGGCCCGGGCGCATCGCTCCCCTGGGACCGAGTCAGGGCTTGGAGTGCGGGGCGGGGCGACGAACGGCAGGCCGGCCTGGATCAGGTGCTTGGTGCCGAGGGCCATCGCCTGGTGGACGCATCCGGGGCGATACAGCGGCTGCTGCAGCTCGGGGGGCTTCACCGACCCAGATCGGATCTGGCATTGGATCTGGATCGGGATCTCGACCTGATCAGATCCGGACCGGCTGCCCCTGCTCCCCCGCCCGTCGCGCCGGCCGAGGAGCCGGGCCCGCAGGAGCACGACTTCGCGCGGCGGTTGCCGTTCGGGGTCCAGCCGGCGCGGGGCGAGGGCGGCGCGGTCGCCGGCCCCATCCGGGAGGCTGCCCAACGGCGGGATGCACCCGGGGACGGCGACGCCACGACAGCGGCGGTGGCGAGGGCGCTGCGCCTGCTCCTTGCGAGCCTCGATTCCCGCCGCGGCGGCGGCGGCGGCGCGGCGCCCCACTCGCTGTATGAGGACGACTTGCCGCTGTTGGACCACCGCCTGCGGGAGGAATCGCTCCCGGCGACGGCGGTGCGGCTGGCGGCCGGTCAGGTGCCCTTGGGTACGGGGGCGGCGAGGCTTTCCGCGGGAGCCGGCGCTCTGCTCGCCGCCGGCCCCCTGGACACCACCAGGTTGCCCTCAGCGGCGTACCTCCAACCCCCCCTGGCGCCGTCTGTGCGCGAGGCACCCATGCGCGCCATGCCCGTGCTGGATCTCGCGGAGGCGCCGCCGCCGCCGCAAGTGGCGGGCGGGCGGGGCGCGGCACCGCCAGGCCCCAGCAGCCAGCTCTGCGGCGGCGGCGGCGGCGCCAGCAGCGTCTTCGACGACAAGGTCTTGCTACTGCTGCATCAGCGGCTGCGGCAGCAGCAGCAGCACCAACAGCTGCGTGCGCCGCATGACGTTTCGCCGTACGACAGTGATGTTGACCTGACGGTGACCAACCTCCGGTTGTCGTACCACCACCAGCAGTGCGACGATGAGCCGCCGCTGCAGCTGCTGCATCCCCAACCGCCGCCGCCGCAGCAGCAGCAGCAGCAGCAGCCGAGGTTCTTCCCCGGGGCGCAGCCCGCCTCCTCCTCCTGCCACCCATTGGAGGAGGAGCAGGTGGCTGCCCGCCAGCTGGAACAGTCGTCGCTGCACGCACAGCTCCTGCACCGGCTGCTGCTGCTGCTGGGGCCGCCGCAGGATAACTCGCCGCATCCGGACGGCGGCAGCGGCGGCGGTGGTGGCGGTGGTGGCGGTGGCCTGCAGATGGGTCTGCTGCTCAAGCGGGCGGCGGCGATGGCGGCGGCGGCAGCGGCGCCACTGCCGGCGGAGGCTAGGCCGCAGGTGACCCGGGCGTACGGCGACGCGAGGCGGGAGGCTGGGGTCGGGACAAGGGCGGATGGCAGCAACAAACACAGCGGCAACGTCGTCGTCGGCGGCGGCGCGGCCCCGGCGGTCCACCTGAAGGGTCTGATGGAGCGGCTGCACGAGATGGGGTTTCACCCCCACCTGGGGGTGCAGTGAGGAGCGGGGCGAGGGGGCCCGGGGAGCGGTGGGTGCCAGTCGCCCTGCCCTGTCGGCATCTCCTGCCTGGGTGCCTGCCTGCCTGCCTGGCTCCGGGGGCGCACTCGGGGAGGCCTCCCGTGGCCCCCGTGTGTGTGTGTGTGTGTGTGCCGCCATGACGCGGGTTTGAGCAAACACACAAGAGCACACATGCACCCATAACAGCCTCCAGCGGGGGATCCCAACACTGCCCAAGAGAGGCGGCGTTCATGGCGGGGAGGGAGGGGGGGAGGGAGGGGGGGAGGGAAGGGGGGAGGGAGGGTGGGTGGGCCCGCGCGGAGCCGTCATGACGAGCGCGGAATGAGTCAAACATGCAGTACTTGTACCCAGTGGTGCTACCCGGTGCGTATACGTATTGGTGACGGGGTGGGGTGGGGGGTGCGGATGGGGCCGATGGACTCCTCGACACGGCACGACACGAGACGTGCGGGCGCGGCTCACGAGGGGGGTGGGTGAGGGGGGTGAGTGAGAGGGGTGAGGGATTCAGTGGAATGTGGAAATCTGTTTGATGGAGGAAACCTGCCTGACAATATTTAGCATGTGTACGTGTGTATGTATGTGTGTGTATTGTGTGTGTGTACATGAAGGTTGGGCCCAAAGCCCAAACCGGCGATGGAAGCGATGGCTGCACCCATACCGGTATGCCCGGTGTGCCCACCCCAGGGGGGGCCGGTCCTCCGAGTGGGGGCTTATGGGGGTGGGGTGGGGTGGGGTGGGGTGGGGTGGTGGGCACGACTGGACGTATGCATGACGACGGGGGGTGGAGGATGGATGGATGGATGGATGGATGGATGGATGGATGGATGGATGCCATTAAGGGAGAGGGAGTTGCGACTCGAAACATCTCGTACACAGCACTGATAAAGGCAGGTTGGCGCTTGTTACGTGTTCCTTGATGCAGGCAGACAGACAGACAGACAGGAACTGGTACGGCTTACCGACGCACCTGCCCCGTCCGCATCGGCCCCCAAGGCCTGGATCCGGATCCGGATCCGCAGCATGTGCCCGCAGGGTAGGCCGGCTCGGACCGAACCGAACCGACGCTGATGCCGGCGGGGCCCCATGACTGACCTTGCTCACGCTGCCCGCTGCCGCCTCCCCCGATGGGGCGATCAAAGCGGCGTTATGGAAATGCTCACGAAGAGAGGCCTGGGGTGTCCTCGAATGTTGTACGGCGTGTACGACTTTTGTGTACGGTGTACGGATGATCGGCGGCGGCTTGATGATGGATGGGCTGGGCCAGCACAAGCAGTGAGGCGGAGGCCACATTGGTGCCCATTGGTGGAGGGAAAGGGGTGTGTTTAGAATTGCAAAAGGGGTGTGTGCATGGGCTCGGTGGCGGTGGGTCGTGTGCCCGTCATCGTCATCGTCATCCTCGTCAGCAACGCTAGCAACGTCATCACCTCGTCCTCTTTCGCGGGGTCGGGAGCTGCACCGCTGAGACACAGCAGCGCACTGCGGACTGCAAGGAAGGGTCGCGCGCGCGGACTATGAAAATGGTGGTTACACACTCGGCGGTGAGCGCCCAGGGCGCATACTAGGGGGGCGCGTACTAGGATGTGCAATGCCCTGGCGAGGGGCTGCCGCACTGGGATGTGCCTCCACGCGAGAGGGCGTCCGGGGGGAAGGGCGGGAGGGAGGGAGGGCTCCGTGGCACGAGGGCTTAGACCGGCGTCCTGCAATTCGGGGATCGCAAAGAGAGGGGGGTGGACATGGACGGCGGGGGTGAGGGGTGAGGGTTTGCGGACACTTGACGCGCACGTCCCCGGGTCGCGTGTGCGGTGCGCAGCACAGCGCAGCGCAGCGCAGCGCCTGTGGGCGCCCCTCCGAAGCGTTGCGCGGCGCGGCGTGTCCGCGAGCGGCAGGCCCGCGTCAGCCAGCATGTGGTCTGTCGCCCCTTGGGCCGCTTCTGTGTTCTGCCGTCGTACCCGGGTGCGAGGGGGGAGGGGGCCGAGGTGGGGGTGGTGTGACGCTGACAGCGTGCGCGGTTCGTCTGCGGCCCCTGGCCGTTGCGATCGCGGTGCGGACACCCGGGACCCGCGAGGCGCGCCCGCGTAGCTGCGTTGTCAAGGCTGACGAGGAGGGACGTGGCAGGGGCACGGCAGCGCCCTGCAAATGCCCGTATGCATATAATATGACAATAATGCTTATCAAGGGTTGAGGGTGTTGACCCTAGATACCGACCCTAAAGGAATTGAAAAGGCTGCGGTGTGAGTAGACCGCAGGCTGCGGCGGGAGCTGGTTTGGTTGGGGCTTCAGCGCTGTGGGGCGGTTGCCGGGGGCGTGGCGGTGGCGATGGCGCTGAAGGACGCCGGCGGGTGCGGGTTCTGCTGCCCCGGCCGCGTGACCGCACGCCCGCCATGCTGTGTGCTGCGCTGTGCTGCGTGGATGATCCGAACGTTGTCGCGATGCTGGCGGGACCCCTGCGGAACGGATCCAGCCACCTGCTGTCGAGCAGCTCGCTGCCGCCCCGCAGTCCCCCCCCCACCCGCACCCGCTGCGACTCTGTGGTCGCTGCTGCGGCGAGCTGAAGGCCGCGGGGGGGTGGGCGCTGCGCCCTGCAGCGGAGGCCACCCGCCGCTTTTTCGCTGCGCCCTCTCCTTCTCTCTCTCTCGCGCGTGTGTGTGTGCCCGTGTGTGTGTGTTTAGCAAAGGAACCCGACCGACCGACCGAGCCCAGGTGCGCAGGGGCCTTTCTCCACGTCGTGTGAAGCCTATTGCCTAACGATCTGTTCGGCTTACGGGGGCCCTCAAACGCAGCTGCAGCCGTTCGCATTGCCCGCCCGGCAGAACTTGACCCGGTTGCGGCGGCCGCTCTAGTAGCGCCTCGCAAGATGCCGTCATATCGACCACTGCTCGGAACCCGACATGTTTTGATCCGTTCATTGGGGGAGCTGTATGTGGGGTTGGCGGAGGGCCGAGCCGCGCGGGACGGCCGTTTTGTTTTGGTATCGCGCCCCGGCGGAATATTTGTCAGTGGTGACTGGCGACACACTGCCATCGTTCCGAGGGGGGGATATGGGGGGCCGGAGGCGGGGAGCGTGCGTGCGTGTGCGTGTGTGTGTGTGGGGGGGGGAACACCCGTTGCACACACACCCCTGGAGCAAGTCAGCGCTCCACGATGGCCCTGGGTGCGCGGGGGCTCGTCCTGGATTTGTTGTTGTTTTATATTCATATCCCCGGAGGGCGTCAGGAAACCGCAGCCGGGAGGCCTACCCCACCCCACCCCGCCCCGCCCCGGCGGACTGTTCTCCGAGAGAGAGAGAGAGAGAAAGAACTTGCCGCCGTCATCCCCGCCCCGACCCTGGACTGACCGACATCACCTTGGAGTGGCCGACATGTCTTACGGGAGATGTCCGCCGCCGGCCCTGCTGCGTGCGTCTTGTGCGTGGGCAGTTAACCGCACGTGCCGCCGTACAACCAACGATGTTCACGAGGTCGTTTGTGGGGCGTGTCAAGAAATGAGTGCTTGCTGTCAGAATGTGACGGACTGGGAGACTGTGCCTGGTCGGTCGCCGCCGCCGCCCTTTGCGGGCCTCTGGAAGTGTTGGTGGTGGGGGTGGGGAGGGTTCGAGCACACTTTTGGAGGTTCAGATGTCTTTTGGGCAAAAGGAGATGTGTAGCGGTTCCGAAATAATTCAAATAATTCATGATCGGTGAACAACACTTTGCCGGCTCGTCAAGGCAGGCCGGTGTGGCGTAACAAGGTCAGGCGGGGGTGGAAAACGCCAGGGTACTTTGTTTCTGTGCCGCTGCTTGCTGGGGGACACCCGCGCTTAATGTGCTTGGCTCCCACTGCTAATATGCTGGCGGGGCGGGAGAGGCCGTGGCAGGAGAGGCCGTGGCAGGAGAGGCCGTGGAGGGATAGGGCCCAGGGGGCCGTCGGAAGCGTAACATGTACGCCGTGTGTGCCCTGCAAGGCCATTGCGGGAGTGTGCGGCGCCTGTCGTACTTTGTACTCCTGCTTGTCGTCGTCGTCGTCGTCGTCGCGTGGGGGTCTGTCAAGAGAGAGGCAGCCCTCCTGTGGGGCCCTCTTCCCGGAGCGCCTCAGCGCCGAGTCTCCTTAGGGCCGGTGGTTGCGGGAAGCTGTTTGTGTTGCTTCTGGGTCGATGCGCCGCTTCAAAGGTTGGTTCTTGCCTGTTTTGATGTTTGGTGCCATACGCACACACACACAAAACACATTGTTCGACTCGGTTTCTTATTACGCACACATACACATACAACATATACACACGGGCTGCTCGCTAAACACGCGGGCTTCTTCGCTGGCCAATAATGGCGCGCAACGCCCTCGGCGCCGCGTCGGGTCGGATGGACACGATATCGACATGACACGGGGTCGCTGCGGGGCGCCGGGTCTTGCAGGGACCCCCTCCCTCCTCAGCGCCCCCAGCGCCCTAGCCTGCGGGCAGTGGGCACCCCCACGGCCGCTCCGGGGCTGCTCTCCAGAGCCCGCACAGACAGGCGGCCAGCCCGCTGGTGCCTTCGGGACGCATGCGGCTGCCCGGAAAGGCGCGCAGGCCGCCCGCCTGCTGTGCTTCTGCTCGTGTGTGCTGCATCGGTGTGGTCTTTTTTATTCGTTCTTAGCGTATACCCTGTCTGCCTGCCTGACCGGCACCTGTTGTGTTGATGGTTTGCGTCGCGGTGGGGTGCAGCGGAACCAAGCGCGCACATTGCGTTGGGCGGGGAGGGAGGGGAGGGTCGTCCTCTGAGGGGGGAGTGCGTGATGCGGTGCCCCTGATCCAAGAGCAAATCAGTCCAGGAAATTCTTATTCGTACACCTAGAGATACGTCAATTTACGGCGTTCATGTCGTGCCGCCTCCGCATGTGGTCCCGTGTCCGGTGTCTGTCGCCGCTATCTGTCGCCCGGACACGAAACCGTGTGCGCCCACCTCTTGGTGGCCGACCGAGCGGGGCCCGCAGATCCCAGCGACAGCGGCACGGCTGTTCGTCGGCTGCCGCGCCGCCGCCGCCGCCGCCACGGATTTCGCCTCCCCCCTTACGATGCTATGAATCGTTCGTTCCTAGCGCATTTCCCGCCCAGCTAGTTCAGCGCCCTCCTCCGCGGAGCGACGCGCGCTGAGGTGCGGTGCGGTGCGAGTTGCCCGCATCCGTGGTCGATTACGAATGGTAGCCAAGACGTCATGTTTTGGCGGAAGCGGCGGCGGCGGCGGCGGTCCAAGGTGGCGGTGATGATCAAAGGACCACATAGGACTGCAACCGCATGGGCGCAGATTTGTAGGCGGCAAGCCGTTGGCGCAGCAGCAGACGGTGAAGAGAAGTTGATGTCAGGGTGTCAGGGACGTTAGGGCGGAGTCTTGGAAACCCCATGGTCCTGTATCCGCGGCGGCGGCCGAAACAGCCGGTGGTGACCGTCGAATGTGTAGGGCCGGTGCGCCGGGCCTGCCTTACCCCTACAGTTTATTCATAACCATGTGTGCTGTCGTTCTCGGGGGCCTTGGCGAGTGCTTCCATTGAAATAATGAAATAATGGTTTGAAAATGTTCGATGAAATAATGGTTTGACAATGACTGAATGAAAGGGAATGAAGTCGAACCCCGAAGGGATCCTTGGTGCGCGAACGATGTCGGTCGCTAGGAGCTTCTTCCCAATCGGGGCTGGGGAGGGGCTTGGAACAAGTCCATTCATGCAGTTGTGGCTGACATTCATTCGGGCCGGGTGGGGTGCTCCTTGGATGGACGGTCGCTCATACGCAGCTCCACGCGCGACGTGCGTTGCCCCTGGATTGCTCCCAACCGCCGACTGCCCCCCGGTGCGGCTGACGGCGACGTGCGTAGCTGCGGACGCGACGCTGCGCAGCGAACCCCCCCTCCGCATGAATCACGCAAGGGAGGACACCGGAGATCTGGTGCCGAGGCGAGTGGTGTCTGCGGGTGAGTGCGTTCGCCGGGCATGCAAAGTACGCGAAGCAGGGCCCGGTCGAACCCCCCATGCATCGCGGTGCCCGGCGGAGGAGCGGCATGGTTGTGCGCTCGTGCCCCCACGATGGCCTCAACACTGCCGGAGGTGGTTGGGCGGCGTCCGAAGCGCGTTTGGGGCTTCGTGGACTGCCATCGTGTGCGGCTTTGAGTTGGTTTTGCAGGGGGGAAGCGGCTCTAGGCCGGGTGTCGGGGCGGCGCTGTGCAGCCCTGGAAGGGCGGCCGCAAAGGACCGGGGTGCGGAAACCAACCCTACGCCTCGGTAAGCAACCCTCGGCGAGGGCCAACTGCCGCCTGTAAGGTCGTGCGCTGTCTGACCAGGAAGGCGGCAATCGAGCCTGGTCGCAGCTCTGATTTGGGTCACGGCGTCTGGTTTTACCCGTGTGGTGGTTAAGAGCAACGGATATCGCCGTACACCCAAACACCGACCAGTCACTCAGCGCCGCGTGGTCGGGCGGGGCGGTCGGGTCCAACCTCTACCCCGGTGTGTCAATTTTACGTAACCGTTTTCACGAGTCTTTAGTTGCCTGACCGCTTGTAGTACGGAAATGGGGTCGGGTATATACGAGCAGGAAAGTGTGCTTGCGTCCGTGGGGGGAGGAGAGCCTGGCTTCCGGAAATCCCCCAGATCGTCTTAGGGGCCCGGACCCCGGAGCGAGACAGCGGATGTCCGTCGGAAGCCACCCTGTAGAAGGTCCGGGCTCCAGCACAGTCAAGTGTAACGTCGACGCGTCCAACAATCAGCTGGTGTGGCGTAGTCTAGAACCTGGGAAGGAGCCGGGCGTTCGGGGGCCCCCCTGTCTGTCATTACATTCCCGCTCTCCATGACGAACCATGTGCGCGCGTTTCCTCTCGCTCCCATGGTGTAACTCTCAAAGCCTATCGCTGCCATCACAAGCCAAGCACGCTTCAACCCTGCCAATGGGAACCCATCCAAAATTCCCACGCACATTAAACCCTTGGTCCTATGTAACCCTGCCGGCAATAAAATCCTCCCAGAACTTTCGAAGCAATACCGCGCCTCGCTCGGTCGCACAGGCCCAGCGCAGACAGCAATCAGTCACTAAAAGAAAAAAGAATGGGACCGGTAAACTCCACCGCTTCCCAGAATTGCTGTGTAACTAACTACGCGATATCTGCATGCCACATGCATCGGCACTCAATCGCTGAGGGCGTCGACGACCAAGTTCCCCAAAGGGCAGGACTCGACCTGCGCGGAGGGTGCGAACGGAGAGAAGCCAATCATCAAACGTGCACAGGGCTGCAACGGGATCGAAAGGTGGACGGGACACAAGCCCCGCAGGCAATCATCAGGCCGACAAGCAAAACTAGGCCGAAGCCCTACGTGCGTGTTGACGACGTAGATCAAGCATGACCTCTCTGTTTGATGATCTGAAGCATGGTAAAACACGCGACTGCTACGACGACGCGGCGCGGATCTTCCCGCCCGTGGATCCTCCCATCACGCGTTTCCCGCCATCCCGCGTTGTCGCATCAAGGCGCCTTCCGATTCACAAGTCCCGGCCCCACCCGTACCTGGAAGCTCAGACTCGCCCGCACTTGTCCAAAGCCCCAACGCGTAGCCGGAAGCGAGGTGCATCCGCCTGCAAATGTCAGCCATGTGCCCATGTCTCAATCCTAGGAGCCTCCGCAGTTCTTGACCTTCACCACCACCAGGGCAAACAGGATCCGCCTGCGTGAGGCGAAGTAATGGGAGGGAGTTGGAGCGTGCACAGGACCAAGATGCCTGGCGTATCGCATTATAAAGATTATGGTTGTAAACAAGCTGCACTGCGCTGTCGGCTGCGCTGCGCTACAGGCAAAGCTGTTCTGGACTAGCAGCTAGAGGCGGCGCTGTGCTAGAGGCAAAGCTGTACTGGAGGCGGCGCTGTAATGGAAATGGAGGCTGCGCTGAGCTGGAAGCTGCACTGTGCTGCAGGCAAAGGTGCCCTGGAGGCTGCGCTGTGAAGACCGCTGAGTTTGGCGGCATTCATTTCATCTTTTCGCGGAGGAGGGTCGTCCGTGTCATCCAGGTGATGGTGGCACGGGGCCTGACCCGGCGTGGTTATAGGAACCGTCGGCTGGCGGCGGCCAATGAAGCTAGTGTTGGTGGTGGCTGCGACTTGGGAGGTGGTTGGAGGTGTCGGGTGAAGATGTCAGCGTCCACGTGAAACTTGACGGCGTCTTATCATCAAAGATGTGCCTGTGTGGACAGTGAGGTTATGAGGGTAGTGGGTACGGGCAATGCATACATCACTGCGTAGGACACAAAGATCCCCGTTGCGACACGACAATCTGAAAGATTCATCCGCGAACGACTCTCGACACCAAAGCTCAAAAGCACGCAAGCAACGCAGCCGGTAAATCCGCTTTCGGCCCTGAAGCCGTTGCCTCTCGTACCATAACAGCGCAGAAAGATTCATCTTCAAACTCACCTTAAGTTGCCCAATTATCAAACAGGTTACAACTTATGCAGCCGTGCGATCCGTGGCTTGGCTTGCCATTCTAGCAAATTGGCATGCGCCGTTGAGCGAAATCGCCAGCCGCTACAGCTCCAGCGAAGTCGTGTTTGTGACTTGAACTCGTTGGAAATGGGTCGATTAAAGCTGCTGGGGATGAAGGGGCGAGGGCGACGTCGGCTGTAACATGTCAACGAGTCTCCTTGGAGTCCTGAAGTCCAACCAGCTCGTCCAACCTCATAGAATCTCATATTGATGTGTCACGGTCTTCTAAGCCACGGAACTCAGCATGTGCCCAATCAGCTGCGTGAAGCTGTCAGACTTTTGAGGTGCGGGACTGCACTCTCCTGTATATGTTGCAGAGAATTTGCGGCGCTACTTATAACTTATGACGGAGTATGGAACGATTTACTTGCCCACGTATCAAAGCCTCGGTTTTCATAATGTGTCAGCCCGTTGCGCTTGTACTCCCAGATCAGTCAGAAATAATGGAATATGGATGTGGCATTGGTTGTAATGCTTACACTTGATACTTGCAGTGGCGAACTTGCATGAGGAGGGATCAGATTCTTTCTGCCGGCACATTACCACGACCACCAAAGAGCTAATGCAGCTAACACGCAAAGATTACTAGATATCAAGAGGTACCAGCTTCTTGACTCCCCGTTGCACTCGATAACACGAGCTGCCACGAGCAATTGAATGAATGAACGTTACCAAAGGGATCAAGGGCGTATACCAGGGCAAGCCCCAGCAGGCCCCACCGCCAAGGCGGCAAGACACCTCCACACCTCAACGCCGCAATCAAAGAACACCCCGGTCCAAGCAATTGAAATTCGCGAACGTCATAAGGCTTCACACTATTGAAAATGTAGCGTGTCATGAATGCCTGGGAATGCACACACCGCGCGTCACCGCCTTGCGGAGCCACGCGCAGGCAGGGGCATCCCTTCGAAGCCACACGAGCCATGCGCCCACAGCCGTCACCCGCGCGAGAGACAAACGTCGGCATCCCACGCGGGTTTCGGAGCATGTCCACGCTTACGCGATCCTCCCCCCTCCCCGTGTGAATCTGTGAGACCACCGCACCGCAAACTTTCCACAGAACCCCACCCGCACCTGCCTGCACCCCCACCCATCGGTCAACCTGACTTGACACATGGGGGCTGTACGGAGGAGCTTTTTGAGGTGGGCCTGAACGACTCGGATGAGGGAGCAGGGCGACACCGAGGTACGGCACGCGGTGCACCGGGACACCGTCATTGCCGAATGCGTCGTGTGTGCGTGGGCGGTCTCACGTAGGTGTACGACGTACACCCTCGGTATCTCCACACCACCCATGCACACCATACATCTAATCTGCGGCGTCCACCTTGGGTCGGCTACTGCGGCGGTCAAACCTAACTTGGGGCGAACAAATTTGCGCTGGGGTTGGCTTAGGGGCAGCTGCACATGCGACAGGGCGGAGCCGCCCAGACAGCTCCTCTTAAGGAAGCCAACTGCCATGTCCGTATCACAGTAACTATTTTGGACCCAAGAAGATTAAATTGTATAAAGAATATCTTTGATATGCACACGATTGGGGATTGCTCCACAAGATATGCAGATCAGGCCTGTTTCGCAAACAACCCTTGTTTCTCACCGAGCACCGCGAAGGATAGCAGCCAAGGTCATCACAACACACGGCGCTGAAGCGGCAATTTCTAACCTGTACAATCCTAAAGCGGAGCTGCTTGTTGCAGAGAGTGGCATCCGATCTGATGCCATCTCGGAACCTTTTTGGTCTCCGGGAGTAGACCCACACAAGCGCAGCGCCATGAGCAGCGAAGCTTCTCAGTCCGTCGTCAAGCCGGTAGCGGATGGGCGCGCCTACGAGTTCCTGACAGTGGGCGATCAGGACGGGGGCGGGCCGCGCTTCCTGCTGGTGTCCGACCCCGAAGCCGTCTTCGCGGCCGCCTGCCTCAGCATGCAGGCCGGCTACTTCGACGACCCCCCGGATGTCCCCGGCTTTGCGCACTGGCTGGAACATGCCGTGCACCTGGTGCGGTCTGGTCCATCGATCTCTGTTCGGGGGAAAGGGCAGGGGCGGGAGGGGAGCGCGGGAGGGCGGGGCCGGGCGGCGCCCAGGACCCAGCCAGCCGGTTCCCCAGCCCCCCAGCCACAGCCAGTCCCCCACCACCCGCACCATATGGCTGTGAGCGCGCTAGCGATCGCACGCCAGCTGCCTCTCTTCCGGAATCAACATCTCCGGCAACTTTGATCAGAGAGCTGGTCGACGGGGTGGTGTCCCACACACGCACACGCACACGCACACGCACACGCACACGCACACGCACACGCACACGCACACGCACACGCACACGCACACGCACACGCACACGCACACGCACACGCACACGCACACGTGACCGGGGATATGGCGGTGGTCCCCCCTTTGGCCTGCCCACTCCCCTTTGTCCCCGGCGGCCTACCCGACCGCAGGGCAGTGGTCGCTATCCGGACGATAAGGACTACAAGTTCTTCCTGTCGCAGCACGGGGGCACCTCCAACGCCTCCACGGGTGGGTGGGGGGTGGGGTCGGATAAGGGCTTTGGGGTGGGTGTCTAGGGGTTTCAGGTTTGGGGCTGTAGGGCTGGGGGCTGGGGGAAGTCTCGGGCTCAACGGCGGGCTGAAGTTCCACCGGCGGCGTTCTAGGGGGCTGGAAGGTGGGCGGCGGCGGTCCGTGTAGGGTGGGGGGAAACTGCTGGAGGTGAGGCCGCACCCTACCACACCTTACAGCATGTCACGCACGTTGCCGTACGAACACCGGCGAACAAACCACAACACCCCCCTCCCACATAAACACACGCACGCACGCATTTTGCTCCTGTGCGCGAAAGCGAGCCACATCGACAGCGTTCTTCCGACACTGCATGTGTGTGTTGGCTGTATTCCTGTACACGTGTTATGGCTTTTATAAGCCATAACACGTGTTGGTGAATGTGTTCTTGTATGCGTTGTTGGTGTTTCTGTGTATTCAGTGTACATATGGGTGTACATATGTTTGCGTGTGTCCGGCCCCCCCTTGCGCGCCCGGGCTCCGGCTCCGGCTCCAGGTATGGTTCACACGTCGTACCACTTCACGGTGGCGGCCCCCCACCTGGCCGGGGCGCTGGACCGCCTGTCCCGCTTCTTCACCGACCCGCTGCTGCACCGGGACAGCATACTCAAAGAGGTGCCTGCTGTGCTGCCGTACTGCCGTACATCAGACGAGGGAGGGGAGAGGGACAGGGAGTGGGGGCCGCGGGGGGGGGGGAGGATGTACGACCCGGGAGACGGGGTGGGCATGACCCGGGGGAGGAGGAGGCGGAGGCGGAAGGGGCGGCGCGGACGACTGCACTGTACTGCACTGCACTGTACCGCACTGTACTGCAATGCACTGTACCACACTGTACTGCACGCGGATCTAGGAAGTGCAGCCGCCAGCCGACGGACGGACGTCAGGGACATGTGGCGGGCGGTGGCAATGGAGGGGGTGTAGGGATTTGATGTGGCATGGCCGGCAGATCGTCGGCAGATTTTGAGTCACCGTGGGGTTGGGTCGCGGCGACGGGGCCAAGTGCCGCTGTCGGGGCGCACCAACGTATCACAAGCCCATCACCTTGAGTACGGCATTTCGTCAGCTCGTCACGTCATGTCTTCTGACCAGTGAGTCCCCGGGTCCTCCCCGCCGCCGCCCGGACTCTTGTCGTACAGGCCGAGAACGTGCACGCCGAGTTCAGCCGCAACTGCAACTCCGACGCGAGGAAGCTGCTGCAGCTGCGGCGGTCCGTCGCGGGCGGCCTGCTGGCCAAGTTCAGCACCGGCAACGCGACCACGCTGCTGGAGCGCCCCGCGGCGGCGGGCGACGACGTGCCGGCGGCGCTGGCGGCGTTCTGGCGGCGGCGCTACCTGGGGGACGCCCTGTGCGGTTGCGTGGTGGGGCCGCAGCCGCTGGAGGAGCTGCGGGCGATGGTGGCGGGGTCGTTCGCGGGGGTACGACGACGGCGGGGGGACGAGGCGGGTGACCCATGGGTCAGTGGGCAGCCGCACGAGCCGCCGCCGGCGATCGCGTCAATGGCCCCGCCAGCAGCCGCGGCTCCTGAGGACCGTACGGCAACAAGGGATGAAGGAGAAGACCGGCGCGGCGACGTGGGCGCGTCGGACGGCGCCCAAGGCGCGGCGGGGAGTGGCAGCGGCGGAGACGGCGGCGGCGGCGGCGGCAGCGGCGGCGAAGGGGAGGGGGAGGGGCCGGCGGCGCATCGGTACAGCTTCGCAGACATGTGCGGTCCGGGGCGGCTGGGGCGGTGCTTCCGAGTGGCCTCGCAGCGGGAGCTACGGCAGTTGGAGGTTGTCTGGTACCTGCCGTACGGCATGATGCCGGACATCCGTTGCAAGCCGTGGCGCTGGGCGGGTCACGTGCTGGGCCACGAGGGGCGGGGCAGTCTTGCGGCGCTGCTGCGGGGTGCGGGGCTGGCGCAGGAGCTGACCACCGGAGCGTTTGACGAGGTAAGGGGCGGCGGTGGTGGTGGGGGGGTAGGGGGGATGGGGGGCGGGGGACGGGGCCGAAGTGAGGGGCCAAGTAACGCCCGTAATGTGCCCGTATGCGTGTATGATAATGTATCCACTGCCCGTCCGATACACTACATAAGAGGCTGCGGTGTAGGAAGAATGCTGTCCATTTGGCGCGCTGTTGGCGCGCTCTGTTGGTATCGTTGCGTCGAACAATGTAGATAAGGGAACTGCCGCGCGAGTGCCAACTGTCAACTCTGCCGCCCCCGCTGCCACGCTGCCTTCTTTTTCCCGTCCCTCCCCTCCCCTCCCCCCCCCTCGGGGCTCTTAGGTCCGTCTGGGCCGCGGCTTCATGTTTTGGGGCGTCACCCTGACTCTGTCGGAGGCGGGACTGGCCCGGGTGGGGGACGTGCTGAGGCTGGTGTTCGCGGCCGTGCGGGTGAGGAGGAGCGCCGCGGGGCAGTGGGGGCAGTGGGGGGATACCCTTGGGCTGGGGCCGGGGGGCGGGGAGCCAGAAAGTCAGGAAGCGGCGACGCACGGCCGCCGGGCCGGGGCCGCCGGGCCGGGGCCGCCGGGCCGCCGGGACCGGGGCGGGGCGAGGGAGGGTTCGCTGTCTTTATTGACATATACGGAGTGCGGGGTGTGGGAGCGGCTGTCATTGTTGACATCAAGGGGGCGGCTGGGCGGAGTCCGCCGCAGTTCACCCCTGGCCGGACTCCGGCCCAAGCGCTCTTCATCGGGCTGCTCTGGCTGCCCGAGCTGGGTGGCGCTCCGTGCACTGCATGCTGGGGGGGATGGGCGGCACCACCGCCACTGGTTGCATCGACCCCCTGGAGGGGTGCGGCGAATGTCTTCCCGCCGGCACCACCTGCGGCCCCCGACCGACCCCGACCCGTCACGGCTGTAGCCCCCTCTCCCTGTCTACCAATTTCCTATACCCGCCCCCTCGCCCTCCCACTCTTCCCCCTCCCACTCTTCCCCCTCCCACTCTTCCCCCTTCCCCCTCCTCCCCACTCCCCACTCCTCCCCCCTCCAGGCGATGCAGTCCCTGGGTGGGGAGCAGCGGCGGGCGGTGTGGGGTGAGGTGGCGGAGGCAGCTGCGGCCCGGTGGCACTACCGGGACCGCACCCCCCCCCTGGACCTGGCCAAGGACGCGGCGCAGCGGCTGCACTACTTTGGACCCCAAGTGGGTGTGGGGGGGGGGCTGGGGGTCGGAGGGGGGGCCCGGGGGGGAGGAGGGGGGCGGGGGTGCAGGAGAGGGTGGAGGAGGGGTGGGATGGGCGGGGCGGGGCGGGATGGGAGGGGCAGATGGGCGGGGCGGTCAGTCGGAGTCTATTGGTCCTATTGGGTCTGAACGCCAAGGCACTCCTACTCGTTCGGTGACGTGTCGCGATTTCGTGTCTTTAAGATTAACACGTTGGGAGTGTTGGGGGGCGACACTCCGACACCACCCAGCCCCGGGGGGATCTCGGTCTGTACGTCAGTCAGTAGGAGGCGGTGGTTGCATCGGAGGACTGTTGTGTTGCGAGCAGTCTGGAGTACGACGTTTTTTGATGGTACGACGGCGGGCGGGGGGGTGCGGTGTATGATGATGTACAAGGCTACGCAGTAGTCCTTGGTTGCTTGGTCGTTGGTGATGGCCACAGGTCTGCCTCCGTGACCGATCATGAACTCACTCATATCTAGTACACAGTCATTCCGTGGTTTCCAAGTCATACATGGCATCGTTCTGAAAAGTTGCAGCCCGGGCTAGGCTGGGAAGGCGAGATCGCATCACCGCGCCCGCGGGGCCTCAACCGCCGTAAAGCCGTACAAACAACAACCGAAGGCGCTTCTCGCTTCCTTGGACTGCACAGCTCGTCCTGTCCGGCAACGCCCTGCTGTACGAGTACGACGCGGCGGCGCTGGAGCGGTTTCTGTCTTACTTGACGCCCGCGAACTGCAACGTGTACCTGAGCGACAGCTCCTTCGCCGGCAGCACCGACCGGCAGGAGCAGTGGTGGGTGGGGTCAGGGGCGAGTGTGCGTTTTGATAAGAGACCCGCCCGACCCAAACCAAGCACCAATATGTGTGTGCGCGTGTACGAACACTGCGCGGCTGTCTTGAGGGGCGTCTAGGGGGTGTAGGGCCCTGAAGGGTAGGCGTATTGGAGCTGCGGTGATGCTGCTGCTGGAGCAATGGGTCCTATCGGAGTACGGTACAGCGCCACAAATTGCCAGGAGCCGGGGATTGGGGAAACCCCATATACCCATACCCATACCCAGCTTAGATCACGCCCCTCACCGCCGTACAGGTACGGCGCACGGTACAGCGAGGAACCGCTGAAACTGGAGGTGTACGATGCGGATGCGGCCAGCGGCGGCACCAGCGGCGGCGGCGGCGGCGGCGACGACGGCGGCACGTCCCTGCCCGCCCAGGCCGCCGCCGAGGCCGCCGCAGTGGACTCGGCGGGGTCCCCGTACGATCCGTACGAGCTGCTGCTCACCCGCCTCCGACTGCCGCAGCCGCCGTCCTGGGCGTTGCCTGTGGATGTACGGCTGGTCTCGGAGCCCACCGCCGGCGAGCCCGCGGGCCCCTCTGGCGCCACCGCTGCGGCCGCCATCCCCGTCACCGCAGTAAGCCCCGCCGCCTCCGCCGCCTCCGCCGCCCCGGAAACAGCGGGAGACCGCAACGTGGTGGCTGCACCGACGCAGCCCACACAGCCACCGGCCCCAGAGGTGGCGGTGACGGTGACGGCGGCCTCAGAGGCGGCGGCGGCGGACACTGCCCTGAGCGGGGCGGAGGGGGGCCGGGGTGTCCGGGCGCCGCCTCCCGAGCTGCTCGAGGAGAGCGAGGCTGTACGGCTGTGGCACCGCACTGACGTGTCGTTCCGGGTCCCAAAGGTGAGGCAGCCGGGTCTGTCTGCCTGTCTGTCTGTCTGCCTGTCTGTCTGTTCATCTATCTGTCTGTATGTCGACCTGTCTCGGCCACCCTTCGGCCCGACAGCTCTGCCCGACTCCTCGACTCCCCACAGGTGGGGCCCTATGCGCACAAAGAAGCAGCGGGTGTGTGTCAGTTGCGCGCTCCACACCACGGGAACTCTGTGCCGTACTGCCGTACTATTCCTCCCCCTACCCTCTGCAGACGCACGTGTTCGTGCACCTGATCACGCGGGCTGTGTACGACAGCCCCGCCGCCTGGGTCACCGCCCGCCTCGCGTGCCGCTTGATGGAGGAGCTGCTACAGCCTGATGTGTACGACGCGCAGCTGGTGGGTACGAGCTACAGCCTGTCCGCCTCCGAAACCGGGCTGCACCTGTCCTTCCACGGCTTCAGCGGGGTGGTTTCCAAACTGGCGGCGGTGGTGGCGGCGGCGCTGGCGGGGATGACCCGGGAGCAGGTCCGAGCCAGGTGGGCCTTGCGGGCGCGGGGTGCGGGGGTGGGGGGGTGCGGGGGTTACGGGGTACGGGTTGCGGGGTTGGGGGGCAGGTTGTAGATGTACGGTGTTCGGTGTACTGCCGGGCACCGCATTCCCTGCCTACCTGCCGGCTGTGTTTGGTGTCGTACGTCTCTGGAACCTCACCCCCTGGATCGTTCCCCTGAAAATTGAATGAAGCACAAGTGAATGAAGCACAAGTGAGTGAAGCACAAGTGAGTGAAGCACAAGTGAATGAAGCACAAGTGAGTGAAGCACAAGTGAGTGAAGCACAAGTGAGTGAAGCACAAGTGAGTGAAGCACAAGTGAGTGAAGCACAAGTGAGTGAAGCACAAGTGAGTGAAGCACAAGTGAGTGAAGCACAAGTGAGTGAAGCACAAGTGAGTGAAGCACAAGTGAGTGAAGCACAAGTGAGTGAAGCACAAGTGAGTGAAGCACAAGTGAGTGAAGCACAAGTGAGTGAAGCACAAGTGAGTGAAGCACAAGTGAGTGAAGCACAAGTGAGTGAAGCACAAGTGAGTGAAGCACAAGTGAGTGAAGCACAAGTGAGTGAAGCACAAGTGAGTGAAGCACAAGTGAGTGAAGCACAAGTGAGTGAAGCACAAGTGAGTGAAGCACAAGTGAGTGAAGCACAAGTGAGTGAAGCACAAGTGAGTGAAGCACAAGTGAGTGAAGCACAAGTGAGTGAAGCACAAGTGAGTGAAGCACAAGTGAGTGAAGCACAAGTGAGTGAAGCACAAGTGAGTGAAGCACAAGTGAGTGAAGCACAAGTGAGTGAAGCACAAGTGAGTGAAGCACAAGTGAGTGAAGCACAAGTGAGTGAAGCACAAGTGAGTGAAGCACAAGTGAGTGAAGCACAAGTGAGTGAAGCACAAGTGAGTGAAGCACAAGTGAGTGAAGCACAAGTGAGTGAAGCACAAGTGAGTGAAGCACAAGTGAGTGAAGCACAAGTGAGTGAAGCACAAGTGAGTGAAGCACAAGTGAGTGAAGCACAAGTGAGTGAAGCACAAGTGAGTGAAGCACAAGTGAGTGAAGCACAAGTGAGTGAAGCACAAGTGAGTGAAGCACAAGTGAGTGAAGCACAAGTGAGTGAAGCACAAGTGAGTGAAGCACAAGTGAGTGAAGCACAAGTGAGTGAAGCACAAGTGAGTGAAGCACAAGTGAGTGAAGCACAAGTGAGTGAAGCACAAGTGAGTGAAGCACAAGTGAATGAAGCACAAGTGAGTGAAGCACAAGTGAGTGAAGCACAAGTGAATGAATGTCACAGCGAACCCCATCAGGGGCCGCACTGGGCCACCCCCAGGGCCCACTCGGAGGGAGGGACCCCACAATATGGAGACCAAAGGCTGCCCCTCTGAACGCGGAACGCGGTGGCGGGTGGGGGTCCGGGCCCCTCCCCGTTGATGGCACCCCCGGATATGGTGACGGTTCAGGTACGGCCTGGTGCACGGCAAGCTACTGCGGTCCTTGAAGCTGTGGCGCTACAACAACCCCGTGGGTCACGCCGAGTACGGCGCCGAGCACCTGCTACAGCTGCCGCACTGGCACGTGGAGGAGGCCGTCGCTGTACTGGAGGGGGCGGCCGGGGCAGCAGCAACAGCGGCGGCGGCGGCGGCGGCGGCAGTGGTGTCGTCACCGAGCGGATTTGCAGCGCCGCTGCCTGAGGCGGCTGGAACCGGGGAGGCGGCCAAGGCGGAGGCGGAGGCGGAGGCGGAGGCGGGGCCTGAAGCGGTTTGGAGGTTCCTGCGGGGGCTCGGGCAGGGGATGGCCCTGGAGATGCTGGTGTACGGCAACTCCACGGCGGAGGAGGCGCGAGGTGAGGGCATGTGTGTGTGTGTGTGTGTGTGTGTGTGTGTGTGTGTGTGTGTGTGTGTGTGTGTGTGTGTGTGTGTGTGTGTGTGTGTGTGTGTGTGAAAAAAGGTATTTGTGAGAGAGTGTGGGATCAAACGAAGGGGGGGGGGTGGATATGCTGGCCGCGGGCCGGCTAGGTAGCAGTCTTTGGGTTCCACCGTAACAACTCTTCTCGCCAGCCCTGCTACGGTGTCTCCCGCGTCCTCATCAGCCGTCCACTATCTGACCATATCAGCTTCTGCTTATTTCGTCGGAGTCAACGCTTCGCCGTCTTCGTCAATGACAACATCGGCGGTTATCGGTTTGTTGCTCTTTTGCGGTTTCGCTGTCTGGATTGACAAAGGGAGGGTGGGTGAGGGTTGCCCGGGAAGAAGGGAGCGGAACGTTGGACCCCTGGGCCTCTCGCAGCCCCGGGTGCGGGCGGGCTTGTGCTTGCAGGGGTGCGTTTGGATGGCGGTTGAGATGAAAGAAGCCCGGACACGTGGAGCCAGCGAGGGGGTTTCGCCCCAACCCGCTAATTCCCCCCCCACCTGCGCACTTGGGCCGCCCCCTCCCGCCGCCGCCCTGGGCAGCTGAGGTTGCCGTTCCCACCACTCCGCCCCCAACCCTAAACCGGCCCACACACACACAGCTGCCTGCAAATTCACTAGAACCTTCCGCATCCCTCGCTCCGCCCGGATAGATCTATGTGAGACGCTGAGGCGGCACCTCCGACCCACGGGTCTGGGTCCCGGCGGCTGGCCCGCCACCCGGATCCTCAAGCTGGAACCGCTCGGGCCGCCTCCGCTTGGATCTGGATCCGGATCCGGATCAGAATCGACAGCCGCACCTGGATCTGGATCCAGCCTTGAGTCGTCCCAGCAGGAGGAGGCGCTGCAAGCACCTTCACAGCGAGCTCAGCAAGCGGAGCAGGGCAAGGCGGCCGGGATGGAGGGGGCGGAGGGAGAGGAGAGGGAGGAGGGGGCGGGGCGGGCGCCTGAGCCCGCTGAGGCGGCGGCAGCCCCAGCGCACGGTGCAAGCGCCGGTGCGGGGGAGCAGCCGGCTGTGGATCCGGGTCCGCCGGTCGGGTCCATCGGTGGGTCGACCGCGGGTGGGCCGAGCCCGGTGCTGGCCCGGCTCGTGCCTTCCAACCCCAACCCCTCCAACACCAACAGCGCAGTGTTCTTCCTGTGCCAGGTGCGAGGCGGCGGCGGCGATGGCGGTGGTGTGGGGGGTGGAGGAGGGGGGAGGGGGTATAGGAAATTGGTAGACATATTCATATTGCGCTGCTGCCAGAGAGCAAATATCCGATGAAGACTCGACTGTACGAGGATCTCCAGCGAAATGTGGAGAGGGGGGTGTTAACAAGAAACAGCCCAGACACACCCAGCCCAAGAGCGGCGGCTGCGCGGTTCCGCCGCCTCCGCTCCCCTCCCCAGGCGCCGACGCTGGAGAGGAGCCAACATCCACCACCACCACCACCACCACCACCACCACCACCACACGGCAACTCTGTCCACCCACCCCGAACCCTCTTCTTCCTCCTTCCCCCCCGGCCTGCACACACACCCCTCCGAAACCTCTCCCCTCCCCCCTTCACCCTCCCCCCTCCCCACACGCTAGGTGGGTGAGGACGACCCGGCAGATGTACGGCCTGCCGTACTGCTGGACCTGCTTGTGCGTGTGGCCTCCAAACCCGCCTTCCACGAGCTCCGCACCCGGCAGCGACTGGGCTACGTGGTGGGGCTGACCAAGCACCGACTGGGCGGGGGCCTGGGGCTGGCGGTGCGGGTGCAGAGTCCGGACCGGCGGCCCCGCGGGCTGAGGCGCAGGGTGGCGGAGTGGCTGGCGGCGTACGGCACGGAGCTGCGAGGTGGGCGGCCGGGGGAAAGGGGGTGGTGGGCGGGGCGGGGGCGGGAGATTTCCCGGGATGGGGGTGGGGGGGGATGGGGGTTTGTGAGCTGTGTGGACGGGAGGTCATCAGGACTGAGGCCACCGGGACAAGGGTTCTCGATTGAGGGCGGCGGGGGGGGGGGTTGACGAGGCTCCAGCTAGTAGCGTGATGACGTTGCCCAGCGGGTGGCGGGCGGTAGAGGTGGCGGACGGTGGTGATGGGCGGAAGGTGGCAGGCGGAAGGTGGCGGGCGGAAGGCGGCGGGCGGAAAATGGCGGGCAGTGCCTTTGTGGTGCGTGAGCAATGGTGATCGATTTACGGACTGACGAATTCCGCTGCCCCCTCCCCCTCCCCCTCCCCCTCCCGCTCCCCCGGCCCCTGCCCCTGCCCCTGTCCACCCCCCCCCCCAGATCTGCCGACTGAGCGGCTGGCCGCCTTCAAGACCTCCCTGGAGGACAAGTACCTGGAGCCTCCCAGGTCGCTGGCGGAGGCGGCGGCGGCGGCGTGGCAGCCCATCCGGTACCGCAGCTACGCCTTCCGGAAGGGGGAGCGCAAGGCGGCGGCGCTGAGGGAGCTGGGGCTGCAGGTAGGCGGGGGTGGTGGACGTGGGGTGTGGGTGGGGGGTGGGTGAGGGGAAGGGGGGGCTGTCAAGAGCAGCGTCAAGGGCAGGGTGCGGTGTCTGGGGGTGCGGACTGGTGTACGACGTCAGCCTAGACCTTGTCCTCACTGGAGGCTACCGTATGTGCAGGGAGGGGCAAGGGGGAGGGGGAGGGGGGGGGAGGACCTGCTGCCCCGTCGTCTGGCACTGCCTCCGTCTGGCTCCCCTGCCCCCCTCCCGCTAATGCCACATGCCCTCCCTCCCGCCTACCCATGTCCTGTACGCCCCACCCTCCATGCCCCCCCCCGCCCCCATCTCCCGGGTCGAAGGACCTGGTCAGCTTCTACGAGCAACACGCCCGCCCCACCTCCGCCTCCGCTCGTGTCCTGTGCTGCGAAATCTGGGGCGGTGGGGGCGGTGACGGTGGCGGTGGCGGCGGCGGTGGCCGGGGTGGTGGTGGTCGCGGCCGGGGTGGTGGTGGTGGCGGTAGGGGTTCGGCGGCAGGGGGCCTCCGGGCGGCGGGGGCGGGGGCGGGGGCGGGTGGGGGGGCGAGGTCTTCTCGCGGCGGTCGTGGGGAGGCAGGGGGCGGTGGCGGGGGCGGGGGCCCAGGGCCGGGCGGGAGGGGCTGCACGGGAGCGCCAGGGCGCTGGCGGTGAGGAGGGGCAGGGTGACGGGGAGGGTGAGGGCAACGTGGTGGGGGAGGGCGAGGGCGAGGGCGAGGGCGAGGGACAGGGCGAGGGGCAGGGCGAGGGGGAGGGGGAGGGCGAGGGGGAGGTCGCCGGTGGTGGCTGGCTGCGGGTGGTCCCGGGGGACCTGGCCGAGCTGCACCGGCGGATGCCGCACTTCTGCCACTCGGAGACGTTGGGGGTGATGCGGCCGCTGAAGGAGCGGTGGGAGGCCGCCGCCGCCGCCGCCGCCGGCCGGGAGCCTTGACGCCCGAGGAGGTGATGATGGGGATGGTGGTCGGGGTCGGTGGTTCGTGGCTGGTTTGTGGTTGGGGTTGATGGTTAAGGGGCGGCCGCAGCCCACCAGGTTCGTCGGTTTACGTACTTGCAATCTCACGTACATATCAGTACAGGTGCGGGGCGGTCAGGCGGGGAGGTGGTCGGGCTTGGAGCGCCGGCGCCGGAGGGCACTGGCAGCGTGGCAGGGCAGGGAGGGCCCCGCGGGTGGGGTCACCGCCATGGGCACGGTGCGGCAGCAGGGACAGCGCTGTGGGGCGGTAGTGGGCGGGCGGAGGGAGGTGGGGTGCCGCACCGGCTGGCTGGCGGGGCAGCCGGATGACTGAGATGGATGTGCTGCGCTGCTCCGGACAGCTGCTGGTGAGGGGGTGGGAAATGAGAAGCGCCCAGGGGCGGCGGCTCCCTTGTTAGGATGGAGGCGGCCACGGTGTTGCCCGATGGTGTGGGATTGCCAGGAACGCCGAAATGGCTTCCGAGTGCCGTGAGTTTGAGGTTGAGGGCTTGTAAAGTTGAGGTTGACCGGCTGAAGGTACTCATCGGCGTCATCGGATGTACGTACTGGTCACATGCCGCGCAAAAGTGCCAAAGCAAAATGAGCTCACACAAGTAAGCGGGCAGTAATCCAGCTGCTGTTCAGTTGGGGCTCTTGAGCAATGCATGCCAGGGTACGGGGACGTCGATGAGTAAGAAACCCTAAGGAATCTTAGGACAGGACACAAGGCTGAATCTGACGCAGCCGGGCTAGGTACAGGGACGCGTTCTAGATATTGAAATTTGTTTGACAGATGCTGGCTGTGTGAGCTGTGTCCGATGACTAAGAAACTTTTGTCGTTGCTTCGCTCGTCAGGTCGTCAGGGCTCGTCCAGCCCTGTCCAGCCAGCTCGTCGTCATTACCTAACCGATAGCGATGTTATGTCAGCTTGAACCATTGGTGCGCAATTCGACTTCGTGCACATTTTTCCTTTTGCTAGGTCAGATGAGGTGGAAATCGAGCCCTGACCGCCACTGTCCTGCTTTATTCATCGTTGCGCACTGCGATTTATGTCGACATTTTGGACGTTCTCGTGATGTATGCGCCTCGGGATTCATTATCTTGAACCTTCCCTGCACGACGAGCCTCCGAAACCCGTCGTCCTGCAGCATCCCGTGCGCACGGCTGTTCAATTGGAAGTTCCGAAGGACGCCGACCTGAACTCAAGCGGCCACAGGAAGTCTCCCATCGAGACCAGCTTTAAAAGTGTTGGTCGTCAGAGCGGCCCCCGTCCACCCCGTCCATGTGCGCACAACGAACCGCCTGGCGTCCAGGACCCACCACCGCCAGGACCCACTGCTGCCAGCCACGTTCCGCACGTTCACCGTGTCAGGCCACCGCGAGGAGCGGGGCTCGGGTGGGGTCGCGCAGTGCACTGCCCCCGAGGCTGCGGTACACGCCGCTGCGGGCATTGTATGGGAAGGGGGTCGGCGGGCTGCCACCCGCGGGGCGGAACCGAATGCACCCAGCTCGCGGCGGTTTCGCGCTGTTTGCCCCGTGGGACGTCCGCACTCCTCCAGGCAGGTGCCAACGCGGGATCTCACCCCCACCCACCCACCCACCTAGGTCCTCCCCGGTTTGCTGCTTTGCTCCAATGCATCTCCCCCGGGGGGACTGCTGTAGCCCTCCTCCCCCGGGGGTTCCCCAGCGCCATAGCAGGGGAGCTACAACAACGAGGGGGGGAGGGGGAGGGAGGGCGGAGGGCGGATATGGGTGTGGCACCGGCGGGACGGGTTCGAGCAGCTCCAAAAGGACGTCGCAAGCCGCGGACATTCTACACCAAGGGCTCGCACGCGGCGCACGGTGGTTCCGTTTTGGACAGGGGCGGCCCCAAGGGGGTGCGTGCCTGTGGGGGCCGGTTTACCGTACCCCGGTGTGTGGCTTGATCCGCCTCCGGTGACGGCCCCCGGGTGTGTGTGAGGTCTGTTTGCCCCGTCCGGTAATGTTGCCCGCTGGTTAGGTGCCTGGGTCGATGCCCGAGTCTCACAGCGTCCTGGTGTGTGGTGCCCCCGGGGGGTGCCTCACTGCGTTTTCGGATAGGCCCCGCCGGGGTTTCGGCCTTTCGGGCTAGGGTTTCGGTTATCCCTGCGGCTCATTCCCATGAGGTCAACTGCACTAGGCAATTGAGGACAACAAAAAGAAGTTCAAGGGTTTCAAGGGTCAATACTCGTGTGGCATCTACAATGTGTCGTGGGAGGGAACTGGCAACTGGGGATACCTTTCATTTGCCACACTTGCCAAATCGCCCGTTGACGGTCGGGTGCGAGAGCTGATCCATGCCGAAAATAAAAATAGTAATCATTTAAGTCAAGGATCTCGTCGATACCGATGTCTAGGCGATGAGCACGCGAATGCACGGCAGCGGGACAGGGCGCGAACTCCCGAACTCCGCACCTCCACTGGCATTTGAAACCGAAATCCAAACCATGCGACATGTTACGAGTCAGATGTTACATGTAGTCATTATTACATCGCTAAGATGTCTTAGCACGTCTGCCGTTTTCGTATTGTAAGAAGCACCTGCCATTTGCAGAAGGGGCAGGTGAAAAATCAAAATTTGCCATATGGCAACCCTTCTATTTGGATCAATGTCCATCACATAAATTGTCACAACCGATTGCATAGAAATTGCTAGGAGGCTACACCGAACAGTCCTTTCCCGTGGGCATGTGAAATGCCGAGCGGTTGCTATCGAGTTCAGATGAAATGAAGTCGCCACGCTAATACGTGACACTCTATCGCAGAAACATACGATATCAATATCTCTGCGTCTTTCTACGCATGTTTGACGGCGACCCTGCGGCCCGTGGGACCCAAGGCAGCCTGCATCGGCGGCCAGTCGCACCAAAAATTAAAAGGAAAAACGGCAGACCGGCACACATAAAATTACTTTAACCTAGCCAAGCACCACCACCACCATTATCACTACAACCACTAGAACCGTCTAGAACCACCACCGACAGCAGCACCACCGCACGTCCCCACCGCATCGCAGCAGGCCGCTACACCTCAAACCGCACCAGCCGCGGCATCCTGTCCGGCCACCGCGCGCTGAACTGCTGCGCCGCGTCCGTCTTCTTCCACTCGCGCCACTCATGGCTCCTCAGAAACGCCCGAACCGCCGGCAGCTTCTGCACCGCCGCGTACGGCTCCCAGCTATCCTCCCTCCCCTCCCCCCCGCCCCGCGGCGTCGCCCAACGGATCAGAAACATCACCGTCGGCTGCAGCCGCCCCACGTACCCCACCCTTACCCCCGTCACGACACCCCCCAGGTCTGCCGACCCCGGCCCCGCCTCCGCCTCCACCTCCGCCCCGGCGTCTGATATAAACGACGCCGTCCGCAGCGCGCTCAACTGCACCGCCGACGGCGAGGAGCCGTCCGAGGTGGACCCCGCCGGCGCCGCCGGCGCCGCCGCCGCCGCCGTCTGCGGCGGCGTCGCCGGCACCAGCCTCGGCGACAGCGGCGGGATGCGCGTCTCCCCCGCGGGCTCCGTCCAGGCCATCAGCCGGGAGACGTGGAACACCGGGTGCAGGCGGCCCAATGAGGCGGGCAGCTCCAGGCGGTAGGCCGCCGGGGAGACCACCCCCACGACGGTGAAGGGCCCCAGGAAGCCAGGCCGCAGACGTACCCCCGGCTGGTCGGGGAGGACCAGGTGGGTGGTGGACAGGCGCACGCGGTCCCCCACAGCGAACCGTGGGTCGGTGGGCCGCGCGGGCAAGAAGGCCGCGGGGGCTGTCGTCGGAGGGCTCCCGGAGACGCCGCCGGCGCCGTCCGTCGCCAGGCGGCCACCGTAGCTGAGACTCCCGCTACTGCCGCTGCTGCTGCTGCTACTGCTGTTGCTGACTGTGCTAGCGCTGCCGCCACTGTTGATGCTGCTGCTGCTGCTGCCAGCGTTGCTGTTCATCCTGGTAGTGCCAAAGCCGTTGACGCTGCCACCGCAGCTGATACTGCGCCCAATGGCCCGGCTGCCGCCGGCGACGCCCGCAACACCGGCATCGCCGCCGCCGCCACCGCCGCAGCTGCTGGCTCCCCCCGTGCTGCTACGGTGGGACACGTGGCTGCCGTAGCGTGCACGTGCGTCCTGCAACTCCTGCTGCGCGCGCACCAGGACCTCCCGCAGTTGTGCAAAGTGTACGGCAGAGGGCGAGGCCGAGCCGGACGACGCGTCGCGCGAGCCGCGCGGCGTGGCGGGCGCCGACGCGGGATGGCGCATCGGCCCGCCGAGGGCCGCGAGGCCCGAGGTGCTGCGCGCCACCGCGAGCGGGTGCCCGGCGCTGAGCGTGTTGGGCTGTGTGCCGTTGAAGGCCGCCTCTGCCAGGTGTAGAAACGAGGCCCAGTGGTCGTACACCTCGTGCGCGTGGCCGCGAATGAGTTGCTCGATGACTCGGCGGGTGGTGAACAGCGCGGTGCCGGGGGTGCCGCCGCCGGGGGCATCCGGAGGCTGCTGCGGCAGCGGCGAGACGGGGGCGTGCAGCAGCGTGCAGAGCTGGCGCCAGAAGGCCTGCTCCGCCTCCCCGGGGCCCCCGGGCTCGGAGTCGCGGTCCCACAGCAGCAGCTTGGGCGGCCCGAAGCGGCCCGGCAGGTGGGTGGTGAACAGCGCAGCGACCTCGCGGGCCGAGAGGGGCTCGGATGCGGGCAGGAAGCGGGCTTGGCGGGTGAGGCGGTCCAGGAGGGCCACCACGGCGGTGCAGCGCCGGCCGTCGAGGCTGGTGGAGGGCGGCAGGTCGGTGATGTACGACAGGGAGACGTGGCTCCAGGCGGCGCCGGCGGCGCCTGGGGCGCTGCCCGGAGGGGTGTGCAAAGGCGGCGGGGAGTCTGGATGGTGCGTCGCTAGGTAGCGGCCGGGGTAGCAGCCGGGGCTTCCGAACCCGGAGAAAGGGGGCGGGTCGGGCAGCGGCGGCTTGGGGGCAGAGCTGAACCGACTCCTCTGCTGCGGGTCCGCGGAGTACGACATTGCGGCGGAGATGTGACTCCCTGAGGCCGTCCGGGTGAGGCGACTGGGGCGGGTGAAGGCGGCGGGGCTGGCGGGCGAGGCGCAGCGTGATTGTGGCTGGGTGGATGCCGGAAGCGAAAGGCCGGACCCGGCCCGCGTCTCCGAAAACCTCGCTATCAGGTTGAGCGACAACGGAAATATGTTGAAATTTTGCAGCTTGTTGTAGAGCTGAGTTTACAAAGCACTGATCGTGGAGAGGCTATCACATCGCGGCGGGCTGGATTGTTGGTTTGCAAGCAGCATGACGAGCAGATGCGCCTTCGATACAATGAAAATGGGCGATGTTGACATTCTTCAAATGGGATGCGATGGCAGCACTGAGGGGTGCAGGCCATGCACGATGGACTTTGTGAGATGGGCACGTACGACTTCCCCACAGGTCGCAGGAACGCCCGTCGTTTTCGGGCAGGTGAATCGGCCGTGCGTCAAAAAATGGAGCGGAGATAGTAGGTAATGTGCGAATGCAGTGCAAAAGTGCCGCCGATACTTTTTTGTTGGACGAACGCGAATGTGAAAAGAGGATTCTCCGTACGCGGCTAGCCATCGAAACTCCATCGAACTTCGCGACAACGTGTTCTCAAAGCATTACGCCCAGCATCCCCAAATCTTCTACCTTTATAATTGCAAGATTATCCAGTGATAAGAGAAATCAAGTGCGGTGGTGGGCGCGGATAATTTATGCGCTGGTGGCCGACTGACGGACTTGCACATGTCCTAAACGAGACTTTTAGTCTTTGGTGACGTAATCAACCTTCTGGTGTTCTGCAACAAGCAGCGAGTTCCTTGGCGGCAATCCTTGGTGATAAAGTGTGACGGGGCATGGGCGCCCTTGCGCGCGAGCCTGTGCGACATTAGGACGCTCCCCATTCAAGAACTCCTTGGAAAACCGTTGAAAGTCGGGTCCCAACGGAAATCGGCAATCGGCCGCTAAAGCTGCATTCAAACCGAACCCCCTGGGTACCGAGGTGCAGCTGCCGGGTTTCCGTCCTGCTCACCCGCCTCCCCCCGCTGCCGCATCCCTTCACTTCAGTCCGCCGGTCACTCTTTTGTCCAATCGGCATGGCGATCATCCACTCTCAACACACCTGTGATAACGCGACTCCGTCATGCGCAGTAGTCCGGTCTGTCGATGCAAGCTCTGCGCGCCGCGACCTCCCTGCCCCCCAATAGCCCTTACTCGCCCTACTTCGAAAAAGAGCAACGCCGTCCCGCCCCTGGCCGCACCTTCTTGGTGCCTGCTTCGCGCTAGGGGTCGATGTGCCCCGCGATGAGCGATGGAGTCTGGTCGGCCATCCCCCGATCGCATCGCCACCGCGGAGTTGTGGTTAGGGGCGGAGAGGAAGACTTTCCGGTCTGACCCTCTGCCAGGTCGAGGGGGGCGGTGCATGGGCGGTTGCACCAAGTTGACCTCCAAAGCCTCAATGCAAATGGGGGGTGAGGGGGGAGGGAACAGCAGCTTGCCGGGCTTCAAGTCGAGGAGGTCAGTCGCGGCGCTGCAGCACACAGGCCCACGGCTGGTTCCATGTGTAGAACGGCCGCACACAGTACGGCATCCGTACCAGCATATGGTGGACCTAGGCGCCTGTCTTGCATCTTCAGATTCTCAGTCGCCCTCATTCGGGTCTCTCCGACAGACCACCCCCAGGCAGAGGACGTCAACACGCCCACATCGGGGGGGGGGGGAAGAGGCGGAGGCGCAGAACCTGACCCCCCTGGATAATTTACAAAAGGCAGTACGTGCGTGCGTTACCCGCCGGTGCCCTCCCTCGCCCTCCTGCCGTGCAACTCAACCTCAAACCTCGCTCAGCGCCCCTGCCCGCTCCCTCACACAAACCTCTTCAAATGCCGCAAGAGGAGGGAGATTACGACCTCTGACATGTACGACATTCATGAATTGCAATGTGTATACAGCACCAAGCTCGAACTGGTGCTAATACACCGACCGGACCGACCGAACCGGATCGGATCGGATCGGATCGGATCGGATCGGAGCGCCAGTGGGCCCCGGGACCTCACGGGCCGCAGTCACGGCGGCCCCCGGCCCTCCCCGGGTACTCGCACACAACCGCACCCGGGACTGACACCCCGCCATCACCGCCGTGCTACCGGTCGCACTACGCCGCCGTAATAAATTGCACTCGTTACTGTCTCCCACCACCACCACCACCACCGCCACCACCACCTCGACCGCCACCTCCATCGCCACCGCCACCTCAGGTATGTGCGCCTGTTCACGACGGTGTTGATGAAGGTGGTGGATGGGGTGAGATGGCCCTTGCCCGGACCTGTCGTGGACAACCATGGCACGCCGCCCCCAGCCCCCCTGGAGGACGATCTCCTCATCGCATCCGGCGACCGGCGGGGTCGGCGGCCGTTGGGGCGCTGCTCTGACTACCTGGCCGGCTGCAAGGTAAAGGATAAGCCATTTGTGGGGTCACGTGTGTCACCGTTATGCCGCCCCGCACACGGCCAGACGCGAGTGCTCACGGTAATGTCTACTATCGCAACAGCAGGACACTAACACAAGGAGGGTATTACGAATCGCGCGGGATCACCCACCCCACCCGTCTGATGGAAAGGGGAGGAAGCCAGGAGCACGGAACGCCCCACAGTTGCGCCGACGGCCCCGCCAAGTGTACGAGCCGCGAAACCACCACCACCACCACCAGCACTACCCTACCCAATTTCCATAGTTAGCCGCCGCGCCTTTGCGAGCTGCAGCATTGTCGCCTTGGGAAGACCCGGACCTGGTTGTAGGTGTTGCAAAGTGATCTCCCCCCAGAGCCGGGTGGCCCTCACGACCCTCAAGACCCAATGACGACCCTCAAGACCCAATGACGAGCCTCAAGACCCAACTGTCACGGCCCCACCCACCCACCGACCGCGGGATCAAAATTGGACCCGCCCCCGCCACCAGCACCACATCCACGAGCAAGCCCAGCCTCGTAAGCAGTGGGCCGAGCGCGCCCCAGCGCCCTCATTGCCGCAATGCGCCCCCACTGATGCCTCGACACACAACCACAACCACAACCACAACCACAACCACACATGCACAACCCTTCAGGCGGACTCCTCGCTCAACAACACAAGACTAGGGAATCCCCCCCCTTTGGAAGGACACCCGACTGCGCTCCGCCCCACCCGACCCCCGATCGGAGCGCTCCCAGCAGCCCGCCACCCCATCGCGGTGATGTGGACGTGGAGTGCGGACGCAGTGGCACGGGGGGTCCTCCTCCACACCGCCCACCGCCCTCCGGCACTGCCTCCGGCACCACAGCGGACAGTGCACCGGGGGGTAAGAGACGCATCGCAACGCGCCCCTCCCTCCCTACCCCCTCCTCCCTTGGGAAGGGCGGCCCCTCAGGGAACAGACAGCGGAGTCCTCAGCCCCCCCTTTTGTCAATAAAAGCAGCCCCCCCCGGGCGCAGCAGGACCTTCGACTGCCGGGCGACACGCAACAAGATCGGGCAGCCAAGGCCGCTCAACAGGTGTCACCCGGGGTACACCCCTCTGCCGCACATCTCTCTGCCCCACCACCCCGCTAAGAACGGTACATGACTGCCGTACACACTGCCGTACAGTGCACTGCCCGTGACGCAACACAAGGCTCAGTACACCGCACTTCGCTGCCGTACATGGGAGCACTTCCAAGTAACACCCCACCGTTCGGCAATACACCGCCAGCCGCTGCCGTACATTGCAGCGCACAATGCAGTACGCCCCAGCACCAATCGCAAGTACACGGCAATTCGCTGCCGTACGTTGCAGCACACCGCAGTACGCCCAAACACCCCCCTCGCAGTACACCCGAGATCCGGTGCCGATCCTAACAGCGGACCGCCGGCGAGCCGCCCCCACCTCATTCTCTGCGTGGCCTTAGCACGCGGGGTTCGGCTTCCCGCTGCCATCTTCCGCCGACGCCGCCGACGCCGACAGCGGCGTGGCGTCCTCGCCCGCAGCTGACTGCGTTGTCCCGTTTGTGTGGTCCTCCATCTTGAGCAGAGGCGCCGAGGACTCAGCCACCCCCTCAGCCCCAGGTGACTTGACCTTCCCCATGGCGCCGTCCACTGACTTCCGCAGCGAGGGTGCCTTGGCCCCGTTGCCCGCGTCCACCGCCACGCCGTTCACCGCCTCCGCAGCCTTAGCGGCCACCCCCTGCCCGTCCTTCCCGCCGCCGTTCGCCGCATCGCTCCCATTTGCCGCCGCCGCCGCCGCCGCCGCGCGCCTGCTGGCGCCCCCCGTCGCGACCAACTTGGTGGCGGCGGCGGCGGCCGCCGCCAGCCCCGCCGCCTCCGGCTTCACCTTGCCGGCCTCTTGCCGCGCGCGCATCGCCATGGACTTGGCGACCTGCAGGAGGCCGCGCCCGGGCTCGGGCTCCGCCTTGCCGCCGCCGCCGGGGGGTGCGGACGAGCCGCCCGCGCCGGCGCCACCGGCGGCCGTCGCGGCGCCGCCGATGGGCTCCGCTGCGGGGCTGGCGACCAGCAGGTCCTCCGGGTCCACCCCCCACAGCAGCAGAGTGGCCCCCCGGGGCCCCGCCAGCACCTGCAGCTCCTTCTGGGCCACCAGCTCTCCCTCGAAGTAGTCGGAGACCCAGACCATGACCGAGGGCGCCACGTGCAGCTCGTTGGGGGAGGCCACGAAGGGGCCGCCCAGGCCCGCGGCGCCGCCGGTGCCGTCCGCGTCGGCGATGGGCGCCGCCTCCAGGGAGCCCTGCACGCGGGCGCGGGGGTGGTTGTGGCGGTTGTGGTGGTTGTGGTAGTCGTTGAGAAGGGGTTGTACGTTGTGGTTGTACTTGTGGCAAGGTTTGAGCGGGGAGCAGTGTTGGGATTGAGGTCGAGAGCGAGATGACCCACCCTGCCACCCTGCCACCCACCCACCCACCCACCCACCCTGCCACCCTGCCACCCTGCCACCCTGCCACCCTGCCACCCTGCCATCCATCCATCCATCCATCCATCCATCCATCCATCCATCCATCCATCCATCCATCCATCCATCCATCCATCCATCCATCCATCCATCCATCCATCCATCCATCCATCCATCCAACCCCAAGTCCCCCGATCCCCCCCCATCCAGCCCACCGCCCACCGCCCCCCACCTGGATGAGCACCATGGTGGTTCTCTGGACGATGCCCTGCCGGGGCCCCAGCACCACCAGCACAGAGTCCTTGAGCGACGTCCGGATGATGTCCAGTACGGCAGTGGTGGCCGCGGCGATCGCCTTGTACATCACCTCCACCCAGGGGGCCGTCGCCAGCCGCGCAGCGGCGACCGCCGCCGGCTCGCCCCCGCCGGCGGCGGCGCTGGCGGGGCTGGCGGCGCCCCCGCCGCTGCCGCTGCTGCCGCCGGTGCCGAAGGTCTGCAGGTAGGGCGCGACGTGCGCCATGCTGCTGCCGTGCAGGTGGTTGTGATGGCTGTGGTGGCTGTGGTGGTTGTGGTGGTTGTGGCGGTTGTGAGGGTGGCCGCCGCCCGCGGAGGGGTTGCCGCTGCTGGGGTCCAGCAGCTGGCGGGCCACCTCGAGCTCCGTGTTGAGCAGCTCGGCGATCTGGGGGGGAAGGGGGGCGGGCGGGCGGGCGGGGCCGGGCGGGTGGTGGGGGGATGTGATGGGGTTCGCGGGGTGCGAGGTGCGGATGGGGTGCCGAGGTGATGAGGATGAGGCGGCACCGGCAGGGGGACTGGGCGATGGCGGGGAGGGGGACGGACGGACGGTTGTACGACCCGGTAGGTGGTAGGTGACGTGGAGCCTGTCGGGGCTGTGGCTGTGGCTGGTATGCGCACGGATCTGGCCGGGCTGTCCATAATTCCAATGATCACAATCATGACAATAAGCTAGACACATTCGAAGTATTGCAATCATTACATCGCAATCATTCACTCTCACACCTAGACATCCAGCCAGTCGTCCACGTACCGGACCCCCGCCCTCCCCTTTGCGCCCACCCCCCCCCGTCCGGCTCCCGGCTCCCGCCCCCCCTCCTCTCACCCCCCTCCCGCCCATCAAAGGCTCCCACCCACCCACCCACCCACCCACCCACCCAGTCGATGACCCCATCCACGATGTTGTCGGCCGCCGCGGGCTGCAGCAGCAGTCGGATGCGCTGCCGCCTCATGGCGGGGGTGTCAATCCGGCGGGAGGACAGGACGGTCAGCAGCGAGGAGCGGATGAAGGACGAGAACTGCTGCGTCACCTGGGGAACGGGGACGGAAGGGGAGGGGACGGGGCGGCACGGGATGAGGGCACGGGATGAGGGGCAAGCGGGGTGCAGGGCGGGAGACCTACCCTCCGGGAGGGGCGAGGGCGGGGACTTTTGGCTGGAGGGGGGCTCGGGACCTCGCATAGGCACAGCGCCCCAGGCACTGCGGCAACGACGACGATGACGACGACGGCTGCGCCCAGCCCGGGGGCTGTCCGCTAGGGGCCCCCGCACACCCGCGTGGCCTCCACTCGGCGGGGACTCCTCCCGCCCTCCCCCCATGTGACATGTCGCGGGGCCCTTGCGCCACCCTATGCCCTGCGCCTCTGCCCCGCCACCACCAAACACACCCACACCTGTTGCCGCAGCAGGTCCAGCACGTACACCGCCGCTGTGCGGTACAGCTGCAGGTCCAGCGCCTGGTAGGCGGCGTTGCACTCCTCCCGACTGAAGCGCTTCAGCACCTGAGGGGGAGGCGGAAAAGGGGGGAGGGTGCGGGCGGGGGGGCGGGGGAGGAGCTAAGGATGTGGGAGGGCGGAAGGCAAGGCGGGCGAGGGTGCGGGCGAGGCCCAGCAGCAGTATGCGGAACGGGAAGGGCGAACGGTAGGACGACGGTGTGTTACAGGTGCATTGGGCGCGGAGCGGCGCAGTGGCGGCAGTAGCGAACGACAGCAGCAGCAGCAGCAGCAGCAGTAGCAGTAGCAGTAGCTGGGTCCCGATGTGTGCCCAGACGGGCGGACAGGCCCGACGCGGCGGTGACGGGTACACGGTACGCGCCGCACCCCACGACGCTGCGGCTCACCCACTGTCGCCCCCTCACAGACAGCCCCGTCGGGTCATATCGCCACAGCCCCCTCGCAACACCCCCCCCCCCCGCCACCCCACCTCCGCCCATCCTGCCCTTGCTGGGAACTTTGCCCTGGCCGTCAGTGCGGTCTTCCCTGGGCGCTGGCCCCTATTCATTTTATGTGAAGCCACCCCGGCACACGCCAGCCCAGGCCGTCCCTCACCCTCCCCTTGGGACAGGGGCCCCCGCCCCACCGCTTTTCCCGCCGCCCTCCCCCCCTCCCCCCCGCCTCCCCGCCGCCCTCCCCCCTCCCCCCCCCGCGCACCTGCAGCACCGGCCAGGGGATATGCATCACCACCGGCCCCTTGCCCAGCGCGTTGCCCTCCGCGTACGCCGCCGCGGAGCTCATGCCCGGCACGTGGCTCTCCAGCACGCAGCTCACCAGGCCGCCCACCCCGCCCGCGCCCAGGTAGTACGGCACCAGCGCGCCGTCCTGCTCCAGCATCATGCGCACCACCCCGCGGATGACGATGATGAGGCCGTCCGGCTCCGCACCCGCCACCTTGCGGCCCATGTCCCAGATGGCCGCGCCCTGAAGGGGAGAGGGGGACGGGGACGGGAGTTGTTAGGCTCAGTTGTGCCCTAAACCGTCAGCGTGGCGGGTACAGGCGGAGGGTCGCCCCCCCCTCCCCCAACGAGCGCACACCCCCACCCCGCACCCCCACCCCACACCCGCACCCCACACCCCCACCCCACACCCGCACCCCGCATCCCCAACCCCCACCTGCGGGTAGACCTTGAAGGTGCTCTTCTTGCGGACCCACTCCACCACGCGGGGCGACACGCCGCGCAGCACCGCGGTGCCCTGCAGCACCTCCATCACGGTGGGCTGCCGCCAGCGGGGCCCGCGCCGCGCCAGCAGCTGCAGCCGCTTCTCCACCATCTCCACAATCTTGCGGCACTCGGTCTCCTCGATCATGCCACCTGCAGGGAAGGGGGAGGGGGAGGGGCAAGGCGAGGGGGAGGGGGAGGGGGAGGGGGAGGGGGAGTAAGGGGCAGGCATGCGCCGGGGAGGCACAGCGATGAAAGTCACACCAAGAGGCAATGGTGCGCACTGCCCCCCTCCCGAGGTCAGGGGTCAGGGGTCCGGCCACCGACCCGCCAATCATACGACCGCCGTACGGTACCCGGGCCAAGGCAATCCTGCCCCGTCCTGCCGCGAACATCCTGCCGCGAACATCCTGACATGAGGAGGACCGCTGGGGAAGCTGGGGTTCACCGCGGTGGCTGGCCCCGAGCCGCGGGCTTCCACAGCCACGATGCTTAACCGGTGTCTTATCCCGGTCCCTGGTCTGTGACCCCTTGCCCCGCCTGCCGCCTCGCGTCGCTGACCCCGCGCACCCAACCCTCGCGGTCCCCTCCGCGGCGGTCGGTCCCCTCGCCCCTCCGGGGTCCCCCTGTGTCAATAGAGTCAGCGAAATCGCGGCCCCCCCCCTCACCCCCTCACCCTCGTTCATCTCGCGCACGAAGGCCTGCTGCTGCGTGAGCACGTCAATCACCGCCCGGTGGGTCTGCACTGCGCCGAACTTCTTGGGCGCCTCAATGCGCCTCTCGATGATGTACGCCCACGCGCCGTCCGCCTCGTGCTGGACCTGGCGGGGGGGGGGGGAGGGGGCCAGACGGGCAGACAAATGGACGGAGGGAGGGACAGACAGGGAGGTCGATGCGCAGGCCGACGGAGGGGGAGGTCGAGGGAGCGACCGGGGTTGTCGGCACACGCCGCTCAGGGCAAAAGCCACAGGGCGCCGGGTGCGGCAGCGGGTGCGGCGGCGGTTGCGGCGGGGGTGCGGCGGCGGCGTTGGAGACAGGGCCTCGGGCCGAGAATCAGGCTCCCCAACAGGCTCCCGGGCCTGTACAGGCAACCTCCGCTCTGCTCGGCGGCCGACGTACGACAAGGCGCTGCAGTCAGGTGCGGCGGCGCCGGGGCTGTCAAGAGCCGCCCCCACTGCCAGGCCGAGCTTCTCCGCTTCCGATTCGGACACCCAACCCGCCGACCCACACCGGCCCCGCAATCCCCCGTGTGCGCTGCCCACACAGCACGGTCATCCCCACCCCCACTCCGTCCCGTTGCGCCGCGCCGCGCTCTTCCCCCGTTTTGTCAATCTGAAGACAGCGACAGACCTCCTCCTTCCCCCCTCTCCCCCCCCCGGACACGCATACCCATCGCACCTCCTCCAGCAGCATTCCGCCGTACGCCTTGCTGTACTGCAGCCACTCCGTCTGCAGGCTCTGCGTGAGGCTGGCCCACAGCTCCACCGCCGTCTCCAGGGCGCGCAGTGTGGCGGCGGACGTGTGGCCGCTGATGAGGCGCACGAAGGGCGACATAAGGCGGGGCAGCACCTTGCGGACCTGAGGGGGAGGGGGGGGGACGGGTTTGGGTTTTGGGGGGATTGTTGCGACACGCACGCACGCACACACTCACGCGCTGGACTTCGCTTCTCGCGGCTCAGTTTTCGTTTACACACACGCACACACGAAATCGGGCGGCGCATCCTTCAGAACCTAGGGCTCCCCACCGACGCGCCGCGGCGGCAGCACCGTCTGCGGGCCCCCCCGCCCTGCCCCGGCCCGCGGCCCCCACCAGCGCAATGGACGAGTTCTTGGCCTGGCCGGTCCAGTACTTGAGCCGATAGTAGACCGCCATCTCGACCTCCATGAGCAGGCCGCTGCTGATCTCCTTCTTGACCATGGTCCACAGCTCCAGGGGGTGCTCCGGGTGGTGGGCGGACTGGTCGATCACGAAGCTCAGGACCTGGGGCGGGCGGGCGGGCGGGCGGGTGAGGGAATATGAGTTCGTGTAGTGGGTGAGGGAGAGGGAGCTGTTCAGTATCACGTGCCTATTCAGCGGATATGGGCACGGTTGTGGAGTGCAGTGGCCTGGGCGGGAGGGGGCCCGCGGGCCCTACCTTGTAGGCGGAGGGGCTGAGGCTGCCCGCGGCGTGCTTCTGCCTGAAGTACTGCTTGAGGCCGGTCAGCAGGCGCAGGCGGTACTCCACCAGCAGCGGGTCGCACATGGTGCCCGCGGCGTCCACCACCACACCTGGGGGCACCAGGAGAGGGGGGGAGGGAGAGCGGGGGGCGCGGGCTCCGTTGAGTGGTTGGTGGTCAGCTGCCTTCCGGCCGGCAACCGGGCAGCGGATGGGCTCCACCGCCCGCGAAAAGAACGGCCCGATGCATTGGTGATGTAAATGTGGCATTGGTATCAGTGGATTTATCCATCCGTCCATCCACAACGTCCATTCACCTGCCCCCGGACCCTCCGTCCTGGCAGCCAGCCGACCCTGACGGCTCCGCCCCTCGAATGCGCCCCGCCACACTCCACCCGGGGCACCCCACTGAACCATCCGCCCATCCCTCCATCCGCCCATCCCTCCATCCGCCCATCCCTCCATCCGCCCATCCCTCCATCCGCCCATCCCTCCATCCGCCCATCCCTCCATCCCTCCATCCGCCCGTGGCCCCGCATCCTTGAATAACCTGCCCCTGAACCTGCCCAGCCGCACACCGCTACAGACCGCATCCCCCACTACCCACCCACCCCGCTACCGTACTCGCCCCTGCACAGCACCGCCAGACCCCAAGCGCACCGCTGCTCGACTGCTGGAAGGCCCCCGACGCCGAAGCGCGCGCCAGCGCCGTGGCCGTGCTGTCCGCGAACCTCGTGCGCCGCGCCAGGTTCTCGAACGCCGACCCGCGCGCCAGCTGGTCGTGCTGCCCGCCGGGGGAGCCCTGTCCGCCGGGGACGGACCCCGGGCCACTGCCACCGCCGCCGACGCTGCGCGCGTGGCTCGCGGAGCGGCGGATGAGCGACATGAGCACGCCCTTGCTCGTGGAGCCCAGGCTGTATTGCGGGTGCGCGGCCGCCGCGCCAGGCCCCTGGCTCGACGTGGCCAGCTGCTGCTGCGACTCGCGGTGCTGGATGCTGGACATCTGCAGCGCGACGTGGCTGTTGCTGCCGCGGGCGGGCAGCGACGGCTGCTGCTGCTGCTGCTGCACCGAGAGCGCCGGCGACGGCAGGTTGCTGGAGGGCTGCTGCTGGACCGCCTCTGGGTAGCCGAGCGCGGCGGCGGCGGCGCTGCGCGGCGGCTGGTCCAGGTTGATCGAGGGGCGCCCGACGGGCTTGCCGGCCTGGCCGTGGCCCGGGCCGTCCGCGGCGGCGCCGTCGGCGTCGTAGATGCGCGCCAGTTGGGTGGAGACCGCCGCGAGGCCTGGTTGCCGAGTTGCGGGGAACGGGATGGGATCGGAACACGGGATGGGAACATGGGATGGGATGGGTGGAGAGAAGCACGCCGACTGGAGCTGAGGCGCACGTCGGGTGGTGCGCGGGGGTGTAGACCTCTGGACTAAGCCCCCACAGGCAAGCCACGCGCTCAGTCTGGGTCGCGCTGAAGCAGGACAGCGGCCGGTCAGGGAGGGCCCACGCTCAGGGTGTCGCAGGTCACCGCTGCCGCTGCCGTTGTCGTGTGTGACCCCTCTCCGCCGCCGCCGCCGCCATTCTCCCGCTAATGCACAGTCGCTGTCAAAAGCCCCTCCACACGACGCGGGCGGCCATCACCTCAGCAACAGACCGCAGCAGCAGACAGCAGCAACAGCCAGCCGACCACCGCTCCCACTCACCCGCCTGGCGCCCCAGCCGCACGGAGCCCCGGGCCAGCCCGCCGCCGCCCGCAGCCCCAGCGCGCACGGACGACCTGCCCAAGCCTCCTCCGTCGGCGGCGGCTGCCGCCACGCGTATGGAGGAGCGGCCCAGACCGCCCCCCTCGGCCGGAGGCGCGCCCGCGCGGATGGACGAACGACCCAGGGGGGCATCGGCGCCGCCGTACTGTCGTACAGAAGGTCGGCCCAGGGCGCCGCCGCCCGTATCGCCACCGTCGGCCTGCCGCCCGACGGTGTGGAACGGGTCGTTGATGGAGGGGCCGGCCGCCGTGCCGTCTGGGGCGGTGCCGAAGTCGAAGTGCCTCACGGCCGATTCCGAGCCCTGCGCGCACGGCCGCACCAGCGGCATCTGGAGTAAGCGAGGGGGGTATGGATTGGGGAACCGATACGTGGCACAGGAGGGGGGAGGGGGGAGGGCGGTAAGACAGCACCTCGCGTGCATGCCAGGGCGCACCAGCGGCCAGAGGAGATCCAGCGGTGATGAGGTTGGGGAGGGGTGAGGTGAGGTGCGGTGAGGTAAGGGGGCCGGCCACAGGTACAAACAAGGCATACGCGGGACCGGGCCATGGGGCTAAGCCCGCGGGTTCGCACTGGCCTGGGCTTATTGCGATACATGGCAGACAGGCGGTGACGCGTGTGCTGCGGCTGCGGCCGCCGGTGTTGTGGGAACTGGGAAGACGACGGCAGCGCGCACGCGGAGCGCAGTGCAGCGCAGTGCTCACCCCGAACGGGCGGAGGTAGCCCTCCTCGGGAGGGACGGCGAATGGGGCCGCCGCGGAGGCCCTGCCCGCGGTGGGGGCGGACAGGGAGGAGCGGCCGAGCGGCCGCTCCGCGCCGGCCCACGCGGCGCTGGGGCTGATGGCCGAGTCGCCGTCGGCCTCGGGGGCTGGCGGGTGTGGAGGGGACCAGGAGGCGCGGGGCGGGACGGGGGTCGGCCGGGTCAGCACGACAAGGACGAGCACGTACATGAGATCAGGGGTGGAGCGTTGTCAGACGAGGCTCATTGTACTCATTGCCGCAGCCGCCTCCGCTCCACTCAGCCCCAACAAAATCCCACCAGTGGCCACAGATATCTTCACGCCTCGGCCATCAAGTGTGGTCGTGCGCGGATGTGCACACTCAGACAGATAGACGGTCAGACAAGACATACAGGCGCAAATATGCAGGCAGACGGGCAGGCAGGCCCGCACATCGGGTACCCACTCACCCTGCGGCTCCACCCCCTCCAGCGCGGGTGCCTGCACGGCCGCCAGGCGCACGGAGCCGCGCCCAAGCCCCCGGCCGCCGGCCGCCATGGTGTCCGTCCGCAGCGCCTCCAGCGCACTGCCGCGGCCGCCGTCGTCGCCCAGGCGCTGGACCAGCCGCACCCCGGCGGCGGGACCCAGGGGGGCGCTGGGCAGCGCGGCGCCGCGCTTGCTGCCTGGAGGCGGGGGCGGGAGTGAGGGTGGCGGAGGCTTGAGTGAGGGTGGCGGGGGCGGGGGCGGGGGCGGTGCGCGTGACGGCGAGCGCGGGCGCGGAAGGCGAGGGGTCGCGAGGATGTCAAGGCCTGTGAAGGGGCGGTGCGTGCATATGCGGGCCTCACCTCGGACCGCACCTCGGACCGCACCTCGGGCGGGGCTGGGTCCCGCGTCCTGAAGCCTGTGCCGCTCCGAAAGCCACCATCCCGCGGACCACTGCACGGGCCCTCCTTGACCCCACGTCCGCCGGCGTCCTCACGCCGTTTGTAACGCAAATCCAACGCCGCCATACTACGCCGCCCCCCCCCCCCCACACACACACACGCATTCTCTCTGATAACACACACGCATCCTCGCCCTTCCCCTCCCCTTCTCTTCCCTTGCCTTCCCTGCCCGCGCCCCTCGCCCTACTTGGCTTGATGACCAGCACGCTCTGCAGCAGGCCCCGGTCCGCATCCGCCGAGCCCCTCCTGGAGAGCTGCTCCGACTCCGACTCCACGCCCTCCCGGCTCGCCGCCGCCGCCGCCGTCGCCACCTTGGCCGGGCCTGACTGCAGGTGCCGCAGCGCCTCCTCCTCCTGCTGCTGCTGCGGCACCGTGCTGGCGGGGGGTGGTTGCCTGGGCAGCGCCTGCCGCAGCTCCTCCTGACCTGCCAGGGACTCCAGCCTGGGCGCGGAGGAGGAGGTGTGCAGCCGCGAGGTCGGCCCGATGCTGCCGCCGCTAGTGCCGCCCACCGCTCCCCGGGACAGCGGGCTGGGCCGCGCAACCACGCCCCCAGGTCGCGGCAGCGGACTGGACGGCACGGAGGTGAGCAGCGCCGGAACCCTGCTCGGCGACGCCGGCGCGCCGCCGAAGTCGGAGCGCCGCTGGCTGCCGGGCCGCTCTGACGGCGGCGGCGGCGGCGCCGCCGCCGCCGCGTCGTCCAGCTCCCTGGCCGACTTCGTGGTGGACGCCGCGAGCGCGGCGTCGATCATGGCGTCGCCGCCGGCGGAGACGGTGGAGGACATCTTGCAGGCCTGACGCGCGCCGTCGGCCGCCTGGCCCGCGGCGGCGGCGGCGGCGGCGATGTTGGCGGAGGGGTGGTGCTTACGGGGCCCCGCGTCCCCGCCGTTGGCCTCGCCCTCCTGCGCGATCGCCAGCGCCATCAGCTCGGGGTCCAGCAGGCCCTGCCCCTCCAGCTCGTCGCCGCTCGGGCTGGGCTGGTGCGCCAGGCGCGCCTCCCCCGACTGCGGCACACACACCGACGGCACCGCCGACGACAGCACCACCCCGATCTCGGGCGGCTCGGCTCCTTCGCGCGGCGTCTGGGCGGAGGGCTGCTTGGACAGCGCCGGCGACGGGCCGGTGTACCCCGTCGCGGAGCTGCGCTGCGCCGAGGAGGCCGCGGCGAGGGCCGGGCCCGCCACCGCGCTCTCCAGGAAGCGGCTGTTGCCGCGGTTGAAGGCGCGGCCGTGCACGGACGGGTCTCGGTCGTCGCGGGCGCCCGGCGGCGCCACCACCAGGGAGGACAGGCGGTTGGAGGTGCTGCGGCGCAGGCCAGCGCCAGTGACGCCGGCGGCGGCGCGCCGGGCGTTGTTGCTGCTGGAGTTGGCCAGGCTGCGGGCGTTGCTGGTGGTGGTGGTTCCGGAGGTGGCGTCGCGGATGACGAGCGCGGTGGGCAGGCGCGTGGGCGAGGCGACCAGCAGTGGCATCGAGGACGACCCGGGGGGCGCGCGGGACTCGTTGCGGTTGAGATCGCGCAAGTTGGCCTGCGGGACCGGTGGTCAGGATGGTGGGGAATCGTCAAGGGGCGGGCGGAATGAGGGGGTGAAGCAAGCTTTGCAGCCCTACGGGCTTTGACCTTTCAACGGTCCGAGCCCCCCAGGGAAGCCGTGGGTGCTGGATTCAGCCGGTGAGCCAAGGGGACAGCCCGAGCCTGCAGGGGCTCGAGCGCGTGCTGGCGTCAGGCAGGGCCGCTCGCGTGTACAGGCCTCGGGGACCCTTCGCGTCCCCCCCTGATGCATGTACACACACACACAGGGGTTGCACAGAGGTCACACTCGTCCATCTGCCTTGCTCTGTTGCACATACCCTTACGGCACGTGCGGTGAGATCGTTCCGAGCCCCTGGCCACCGTACTACATGCGTACGGCCCAGGCGCTGCCCCCGGCAGCCGCCCACACCGGCCCGCCCCGCCTCACCCCCCTGTCTGGGCTGTTCTTTGTTAAGCCCCCTACCCACGTTGTTGGCCCGCTTCGTGTCGGCCTCCTGACGCTGCTTCCTGAGCGCCTCCTCGCCCTGGTCCAGCTCCACCGTCTCGCAGCGGCCCTTGAAGCAGGCCACCAGGTAGCGCCACAGGCGCGCGGGCGCCGCGAAGGCGCGCAGCCAGGCGGGGCAGTAGCACCACCTGACCCGCGGCTGCACCTCTGCGCGACAGGAAACCAGCGGCGGCGACACCCCGCAAGCCACAACACACACCGGGCGAGTTTCGTATCTAAACACACCGGGCGGGGGGAAGGACGAGGCATGTGAAGAGGAAGAAGCCTGCTCTTGCAAGAGCACCCACCCTCGGGTATTGTGGACGTGCGGCACGACAGGGAACCGCAGCAGCGCTCATCCGGCGGCCTGCTGTCGCCACAATTGCGGGAGGACAGGTAACCCTCTGGGCTGACCTAAGCTGGGCGGGGCCGCATACACCCGGCACCCGGGCAGGTGGGCAGCATGCCCGGCGACGGGCCTGGCACGGACCGACCCCGCCGCCGCCCCCGCTGCCGCCCCGAAACCCCTGGTTGTCGTGCCCCCCCACCTGGCAGTTCCTTGTCGAGCTGCTTGTCGAAGTCGGTGTGCAGCTTGAGCATGGCCCAGTCCAGGCCCTGCAGCAGCTCGTCATCGTCCTGACCCGCCACCAGGTCCTCGATGGCCGTGGACGTGAACTTCCGGAACAGGTTCTTGACCTGAGGCGTTGGCAGGCAGCGCAGCGGCAGCAGGCTGACGCAGTGAGCCGCGTGCGCGCCGAGCGATACCCCAACGGCGCCACCTCAACCCCCTTATGTCAATACCTTCGGAGCGCACTAACTGCCCCGTCGGAGCCCACAGAATCCGGTCAGGTCCGGTCAGCGTGGGGATTGAACCGCGCGTCGCCCGACGGATGGGGTATGTGCGTGCATGGTGTGTTCGGTGGGTTAAGACGCAAGACAAGCCCAGAAGGAACCCCAAGTACGACATCCGGCGCCATCATACCGCGGCAACTGGAGCAAAGCCGCATAGCCCTTGTCCTCTTCATCTCTCTCCCTACTGCATTGCCCCCCCACCCGCCATCCCACCGCCGGTGCCATCATCAATTCATCATGCGCCATGACCGCGAATCTGTGACGCGTCCCACGCCGCATCGGGCAATTACGGTTCCCCACCAACCGACCGTCGGCCCACCGCAGAAACCGACACGTCGTCAACTCACGCCTCTCGCTCGCTTCGCGGCGCCACCAGCGACTGGCCACACACGCAGCCCCCCACACACCGCACATCGGCGCGCATGACAACGCACCTCGCCGCGCATCGCCAGCTGCTCCTTGCGGACTTGGTCCAGTCCCAGCAGTGTCAGCAGCGGTCCACACAGCGGCGCGTTGATCAGCAGCGTCATGATCACTGCTCCACCAGGAGGGGAGGCCAGGCGAGCCGGGATGAGGGGGGTGGGATAGGACAATGAGGATGGAGGGAGAGGGGGACCCCCAGCGCCGCACGAAGCACGACATCAAGCGCGAACCGGGGCCCGCTCGTTTTGTGGTGCACCAGCGGACCTGGCCGGGACCAAGCAGGATAGGACAGTCCTTACGCGCCCCCAAGGATTGCACAGGTACGTGATCTCCCGGTGCTGTCAACCTCGACGTGCGCGTTCCTGCCAGCGCGCTCTGAGGAGAAGGGCGCGCTCTCAAATCCCCAAGCCCAATACCACGGACCGCCGCGGTGTGCGTACCCGACCCCCTTCTATCCCATCCATCAGGATCTCGACACATTCGGCGTATCAACCCGCAATCGCCTCCCCTGGCGGTCGGACGATCCTCCGCCCTCTCAGAGCAGAGCAGAGCAGGGCAGAGCAGGGAATGCACCACAGCATCCGACACGTGCTCGTTGCGGCCCTCACCGTATCCGGCCGTGTAGATGGCGATCTCCGCCTTGACCCTGCGGCTGTCCCCCTCCACGTGCGTGGACGCCAGTGTGGCCGCCGACTGCGCCAGCACCAGCGACAGGCTGCCGCGCAGGCCGCCCACCGTGATGAAGATGACCTTGTTGAGGGACAGCCCCTCGCTCAGGCGCACAAACTGCAGCAGCTTGAAGCTGCCGTGCAAGGGCGCGGAAGGGGTCGGGGATGTCGGCAAGCAGGTCAGGTCAGGAAGCCGCAGATGACGGCAGAGTTGGCACCGGCCGCAAGGATGGGCAGGGGGCACGCCGAAGCACGAGACGTTCGCGACGTGCAGAAGGCCTTGTCATTTGTAGCAGGACTGTGACCGCCAGGCCCCCGCCTGACGGGGCTTGTGTCAGGAAAGGACAGCGTGCCACCGCCCAGCCACACGCATGTACCTCTGCCGTACATCTGTGCGTTACACAGCTGCCTTCAACGTCACCCAACACAAACGCACGCCACCATGCAGCGCACGCATTGCCCGCCGCAGACCATGTGCCGGCCCATCCACGCGGACCACACCGCCTCAGGATGAGGGGTGATCCTTGTTATGTGAGGCTGATCCTCCTTACATACGTGCTGGGGCTTGGCCTGGTATACACCGTTGATCCCTTTGGGGTCCGCTGTTACGTTACTTCATTCATTCATTCATTCATTATATATATTACGTCCATCACACCTGAGGAAGATGAGGATGAAGCGCAGCGCGAAGGACGCCAGGTAGATCAGCGGCAGCTTGTAGAACAGGATCTGAACCAGCCGGCTCCGCGAGTCGTCGTACAGGGTCACTGCAGACCTGCTCAGCGGGGAGGCGCGGATCGGGACGAATCGCTGAGCGGCCCAGACAGGATCTAGGGCATATACCTATACATACACGTCCGTGTACAGGGCGTGGTGCGGCCGCCGCCGCGCAGCCATCGACACCCCAGCTGCCGAGGCAGCGCTGCTCCGGCGCGGCGCCGATGCCGTGCTCGCGGCCATGCAGACCATCTTGGAGCGACCACCTTGGGGCGGATCATTTGACCGTGGGGCAGCGACTGTGCCGATACGCACCCAGGATGCTCGCATCGCCGGACGAGCAGTCGCACGCGGCCGCACGCGGAGGCACCGCAGAAGGTATGTCGGATGCACACTCAACCTCTGTGTTCGTCGCCCCATCCCGACCTCCCCGGGCTGTTTTTCTTTGATTCCCGGCACGACCACGCACCGAATGGTGAAGTTGACCGCGCTGGCGCCCACATCTGCGGACGAGGCGAGCCGCGGCGGGATGGCGGAGGTCAACACAGCTAGTCTTAACGTCCTGGCTTCATGCAGGCATCCCATCATCGCACCCATCGATCCATGCACGCTTTAAATCTATGCTAAAACAAAGCAGCCACAGTACTAGAGAGGCCGCACGGCAGCTCCCACGCATAAGGCCCTCCTGGGCCCTCTACCGGAGGTTCACTCCCAGGCTTCACGTTGCACTCGCCCAATGACGGCACGCCAGCAGCTCAAGTTGCTCCAGGTCTAGAACCCCGGACTTACAGAAAAAGATCAGGCCGTTGATGACGAAAGTCAGCACCGACCAGAACTGATTGAAGATGCCCGACAAGCGGGCCTTGGTGCTCATGCCCCACAGCAGCGTGGAACTGCCGTACAGCCCGTACGCCACCGCACCGATGCAGCCGGAGCCCTTACACCACACCTGCGAGCACATCGGACCCGACCGTCGTTGAGAGTTGGAACCGGCCAGGCGCCCGCGGGCAGTAGCCGCACGTGACAACTCGCAAGACTAGGCAGCATGCTGTTCGTTGGGCTCAGCTGAGATGACCCTGCTGTTTCCCTTGCAAACGAGGTCCCTGCTCTGTACAGTCGCGTTCCGGCCCGAGATAGGCGCTGCCCATGAATGTATAATGAATGCCCGTTTTCCTCGTTGACCACACAATTGTGGACCTTGCATGGCACGCCGTGTGCCTCATCACCGACAAACGCATTCTCGATCTGGGTCGGACGGGGTTCGTCCCTGAAGCCGGACAACAACGTCGGACCCGCACCTGAGTGATGTAGAAGCTGAGGTAGGCCCCCGCCAACGACCAGGCCACCTCCGCCATCGCCTCCATATTGCGGTGCTGCAGCCACGCGTAAATCCACCTGCGGCACGCGCGTGCAGTACAGCGAAGGAAACGGGTTTCGGATCAGGCAACAGGCGTGGAAAGGAAGCGGGGCTGCAGGAATGCAAACGAAGGCGCCAGCCGGTACCGATAGTACGCGCTGAGCACACGCCGCCCGCCGCGAGGCGAGACCAGTTCGGTTGCCGTGCCCAAAATCTGTGTAAAACCCTGACAGCGCAATCCTTGCCCTGCGCATCGTGTCACCGGGTAAAAGCCCATAGCAGGCGGGGATGGAATTTCCATCATGTAAACGACGGACCCCCGGCAGCTTCAGAGGAATCCAATTGCACTGGCTGCGCACATCAGCCATCAGACAAGGCCCTGGCTCCCGTGGCTGGTGCAGCCATTGCCCGCCAGCTGCCAGCAGCTGGCCACCCAGGTAGCCTCGTCGCCACCGCCAAAGCCCAGCAGGCTGAAACCCAGATCAGGCAACGGCCCACATCAGCATCGGGCAGCGCGGCCCAGACCGGGTTCGGGCAGCGACCCAGTTCGGGGTCGGGCTGCAAGCCACCCCGCCGCCCACATCCACACCTGGTGAGTATGCCCATGGCCAGGCCGATGCAGATCCCCGTGAAGGCGGACCAGATGGTCATCACCACGATGCCGCGCAGGTCGTGCGCCAGCGTGGTCTTTGTGTCCTCGAGGACCACCTCCTTGAAAATCTCAAACAGCGTCAGAGACGACGCGTCGTTGAACAGCGACTCGCCCTCCAGGATCACGGACAGGATCTCAGGACCGCCACCTGGGTTGTCCGGGGGGTGGGGGATTAAATTGAAAAAGCAATAAACCCAAAGAACAGGCGGGTGGGGGAGGGCAGCGCAAGGGGGCACTATGATTCGCCCTGACGCATGCACACTTGCAGGACCGCGTACAAACTTATTAAGGTTGGTAGGGTGCGAAGCCTCAGCTGAACCAAAAACACACCACGCAGAGCCAGCATCACCACCACCACCACCACCACCACCATCCCAAATGTGGATTACAGCAAAGCGGCGAGCTGCATACATCGCCATGCCATGCTTCCGGCCCCGCCTCACCAGAGCGCAACACGGCCGACACGGAGGCCGCGTCCGTGGACGCGATCATGGAGCCGAACAGAGCCACGTAACCCGCCGTCCAGCCTGACGCTTGGAGGTCGAGCGCGTACAGCATGAAGGGGATGAGGATCAGGGCCGAAGCGCCCACCATGAAGAACGCCATGAAGGCCACGTTGAAACCGACCTGGGGTGGGCGGGGAACAGGAGAAGGGTCAGAGATGGGGCTAGGGCGGCCAGGGGCTATTACCCGTCAAGAACACCAAGAAGCCGGTGCAGGCGCAGGCATGTCGAGCGGAGGGGGGGGAGCGCAGTCTTTATTGACATAAGGGGAAGCGCCAACCAGCTTCTACAACTTTTGTCTTTGGGGGGTCAACGCTGCGCCGTCTTCGTGCATACCAACATTGGCGGTTATCAATTTGGTGCGACAATCGTACTCGGCGCCATCTGAGGCACTGACCGGGGTGGCGAACAGGGTGTGACTGACCCATAGCTGGGTAAAGACTGAAGAGCCTCCTGGACGACTCCAGACTGTCCCATGTGCGAGCGGATGGTGCCGCGGTCGCCGGTTTCGGAAGAAGGAACGCGGCCCCGTGTCTGTTTTACCGGCCCCCCGAAAAAGACATCGTGGCAGGGGTTGGGGCCACCAAGCGGGGGCCGTCCCATACGTGCTACATCAGAACACGCTTTCACCGGACGTTCACTTGCCGGGATGGTGCACCCGCACCAGACCCGCAATCCAGCTGGGCAGTCGATCCGTCGCATCTGCCTGCTGTCGGCATGATGAAGTTCACCTTTCATCGGAGGAAGCCCGCAGCTGCCGTGCGAGGTTAGGTCCCATTTGGGCACGACCCAAATCGGCAGGGACAGGGCCACACCCAACGCACAGCTGAAGCCGAACAGCGGCCCCTTGAGATGCAGCGGTCCCCACAGGGCGTTGCAGGGATATCGCCTCTCCTCGCCGTAATCCTTGTCAGCCGCGGCTGCTGCCGCGTGCACAACAACACAGCGCTGGCCTCTACGACCGGCTATTGGCGCCGATATGTACTTGCATGTGCATGCTCGAACCGACTTCACGCCCTCGTTGAGTGAGGGCCTCGAGCAGTCCCCTACTCCCGCTCCAACTGCTGGGCTTTTTTGGCATACCGCCGACCGCGAGCCACATACCGCCAACCGCTTTTTCGGCATACCGCCGACCGCGAGCCCCAGGCAGTATTCGCACCAGCCCCTCCCGGAGTCCCCGACCCACAAATGCGCCCACACACCTTCTTCAGCATGAAGAAGTCGATACGCACGGACAGATCCAAAAGGAAGGGCGGTAAGAACACGTACACGAAGATATCTGCAGGGCGCATGCCCAGCCACAGCATGACCGCGTTGCTGACATGCTCCAGGTTCCAGTAGTAAGAGAACGTAAAGTAGATGCCCCCAAAGAAGAGGACGATGAGCGCGTCCCAGCGGGGGGAGGCCAAACACATGACAGCGATGGCCACCCCCGCGAAGAAGACTGCATCATAGCCGCCATCGGGTACCAAACACCAGTTCCTGCGGGAGCGTTTGTTGCAGGGCGGGTCGATGGAATCGCAGGTTGGGGCACGGTCGACGGATGCCCGTGTGTCTCCCAGAAGGGCCCCCCGACACGTCGCCTCATTTGAACAGCGGATTCGGAGGGCGGTTTGTACGTCATGTGTTCGGTGAGAGGGGTAAGCAATATACTTGTGAATTAAAACCTTGCCGACGACTTTTGAGAGACATCACATCTCCGTAGTGGGCGCACTTACCAGCCCTCAGGGTTGTCAACGCGGTGCTCATACGTCACATTCTTATCCAAGCAGTAGAAAGAACCTGCGGCTGGTTCACCTCCTCCGCTGAGCAATAGACGCAGCGCATAACTAACTGAGTTGAATATCCCTTCCATATCGCCTACCGACTTAGGCGCTACCTTCTAAATTGCAGCTACACTGCCGTGAATGTCATATTTGCAAAATGTAACGCACAGCATTATACAAGATAATGCTTTCATGCGAGGATTATATCACGTCACACATGCAGTACCTGCATGCGCGTATGCAAGCAAGGACTATGGCGCATATAAAAAGTTATGCATGCGCCGACGCTGACTATTGGCAGGCTGCGCTGCTCAATGCCGTAGGTTACTCTGTACCGCGAGCGCTGTGTTCGTTAGAAAATATTACGATATGCTATTTAATGATCCAAATGGTAGAAACACAGTATGTTGACTTTCCCCTGGTAATGGATGACCGGAGCAGTATGTCGGCCAGGGAATTGGAATTTTCCGGCTGACAGGCGCACTTTTACTCTCGATCCGCGCCGCGGGCTGTATAATCATGCCTACGACTCCTTCAGGGTGCCACCAAGAGGTTTAGAAGTTTGCCAGGCAACAAATGATTTCAATCGCTGGTGCATCGTACGTCAGGTACCAAACCCTAACCCTAACGGCTTAGAACAGAATAATTGATCTGTCATGTATTAGTCCGTATGTACCGATGCCCTCCACGCGTAGAAATCACTACAATCGGCTTAAGAGTAGCAGCCACGTGATTGGATCCACCAGTTACAGATCAGGTCTGGGCCACGCCTAGACCTGAGCAAATGTCGTGAGCAAATCATGTTCCGAGTCAACCACCAACCGCTGGCCTTGCTAAGGCCTCCCAAGAGCCGTCAAACTTTCAGGCTCCACGGACCTACTCAAGTACACGGTTCTGCTGTAAAATGGGCTGCCCTGTGAGTGCCCACGGCATTTCCTCAGACGCTTCCAACTCCTTGACCCCGGTTCGCAAAGGGTTACGCAACCGACGCCAACAACCAGTTCCAACGGCCCTCCTGCGTCTCGCATCACGCTAATGCTTCAAAATGATTACTGCGTTCAGGAGACCCGCTGCCTCCAGCGTTTGGTCCTCGCCTTCGATGACCTTGTTGGGGAACGCGGTCATCAGCTGATACGCTGCCTGCGATGTGCAAATTTGTGACGTCGAAACGTTGATGGTGTGCATGGTGTGCGCTTTGCAAGTAAACCCACGCGGATGCAGGGCCTGGGCTGCTTTGAACAATGACCCTGTCCGTTACCGACCATCGCGAGCGCAACAAGAGACCAAGAGTCTTATCGGGACATCGCAAGGTCACTCACCGTCAAGTCCGGCCGCGACGCACGAACGAACCGCCGAATGTCCCGCACACTGTGGGTGTGGTTGAAGCGGGCTACCATTCGCGATCCGTCGGGCAGCCGAAGCTGTAAGGATGTGGTCGGCTTGGACTCGTCGACGCCCTTCCACTCGCCGGCCGAGACACTCTCAGCTGCAGGTTTCGCCGCGCTCGAGGAGGCCCCCGCCGAGCCGCCCAAAGTCCGGCCCGTGCCCGTGAAGTACCTGGCGGTGATAAAATGGTAATAGGTAAGTGATGTGCGTGTGTTGTGTAATCATGTTGGAGCGTCCAGCATGCACATCAGTAGTCGCACGCTATCATACAGACTGCAGCCGACTGCCTCAGCCCACCGGTGTAAGCGATTCCACGCTGTAACCTACTGCGTGGACTTCTCCGGCTCAGCGTATGGCTCCTCCTTGCGCATCAGGTTCACCGTCACCTGGACAGGTCCCAAGTAAAACGCATATCGTCTCACGTGCCATAAATGTTACGCGGCTGAACGTGGACGACGACCACATGTTTGGCACATTTTGGCTTAAGACGCATATCCCTGTAGTACGACACCTCAGCCCATGGGTTCCTCCGACGGTGCTGGGGTCAAGTTCGTTGCATCACAATGGAGTTTTTTGCTGACGGTCGATGGTTCTCTTCAGTACGCGCGTACGATGCAACCCCAGGTACATTTCCAGCTGCCCGCGCCGGTCCCCAATGATTGCCAGCCCTGTACCCGAACCGGCGGCAGAAGACAGTCTCCTGTCCCGCAAGACCCCCGCGCCACACTGCCACGCATCTCACCGGAACTCCGTGCTTGCCTGTCTCCAGCTCCTCCGGGCACTCACCCTGTAGTGGGCCCAGAACTTACTTAAGGGGCGAACCTAAACAGCACGGTTCAGCGTGTTCTTCTGTGCCTCCTACAGCATTGTTGACTATTTCGCATGTCACGGTCTCCCACTAGACGGTAACAACAAACATCAGACCGGTTGAGTACTCAACAAAACCCTAGAACCCTAGCCATCATGCACGTGCTCTGCTTGCGAACTCTGCGCCATACCTTGGAAATGCTCTCGATGAAACGTGCATTCGCGGGGTCCTCGACATGTCGCGGTGGCCCATTGTCCACTGTGAAGATACCATTATTGTAGAACGTGATGACGTGATTACGCGGGCCCTCTTGCTCCGGCGGTGGTTTGCTCTGGGGACCATACCCGCCAAACGATATTTTAGAGATTCGGGCAACCGAGCAAGGCCGAACAAGGCAAGATGTACACGGTGGATGGTTGGATTAAGACCCTGTGTGGGTGGGTACTGACGCCTTGTTTGGGAAAGGTATAATGCCATATATGCAAGTCACAACCTCCCAAGACTTTCTCATATAAGAATGAGTTCTTACCGGAACAGGTCCACCTCCAAGGGTATGGCCCTGGCCTTGAAACGCCTTGCTGCCCTGCCCTGGAAGGTCGGAGGAGCTTCCCGCCTGCGCACCCGCTTGCCTAGCGCGGTTGAAGAGCTGCCCAACACGGTCTTCGTCATCTCCATCCTGCACACAACCAAATACTAGGAAAACCCGACGAATATGCGAACACGCTAACTTGACTGTCGAAAGCACCTACCGACTCGTCCTCCGGAGCTCCGCGAAGCAGCTGGCCGCTGCAAGAAGAATTCATATGTAGACATGCAGACATGTAATGCATAATGCGCACCAAGTGCCCTTGGTCACCTTGCGCCTAGATCTTTGGAACACAACGCACCTCTTTTCTCCCCCCGCGTAGTAATCGTTGAATTTGCCCCCCTTGTCGTCGTCACCTTCGTTAAGGTCGCTCAAGCTCTTCACATTCGCCATGGTGCGGCACGAAAACCAAAAACACAAGTAACAATGGTTTCGCGTCCAAATGCAATCAATTGTGGTGAATAACTTTATTTTTACATTGACTACCTTCCAGTCGAGGCCAAAGGGTCATGTCAACATTGTCGTACTTTCAAGGACGATATTGAGAGGACAGAGGAGACAACATGCCGTAACACATTGTCTAGGTATTGTCATAGAATTTAGGAGAGAGGTCGCATACCCTGGGGCAAATTGTGAAGTGGTCGCAGTGACCGCCGACATTAGCCATGCTGGCCAACACCCGGATCAGCCAGAAGCCCTGCGTTTCGGCCCGACAGAGTGCATTTCGGGTCATTCGCTGCCAAGCTGCGCCACCTGCTTCCACCCCACTTCCTGAGAAGGCGCCGCTCGAGCAGCGGAAGCAGGAGGGCGCTGACGACGGCAAGCCGTTTGTTAATTTGATTCCGAACAACGGACAGTGGTCGAACGGTATTCCCCCGGTTATGGGCGCGCACCTCATGGCCAGCGGAACAGTCGCGCCAATCAGTGTCTCCAAGGGCCCTGGCCTCGACCTCGTTCCGCACCAATTCCAGTATCACGATACCGAGACCGATACGTCAGTCTTGCTGTACGTGACGGCCGAGAAGGCGCAGGCCGGGCTTACGAAACTAGTCGTCGAGGCCGCCGAGGCCGCTGTCAAAGCCAAGGGCGCCTTCACGCTGGTCCTCTCTGGTGGCTCGCTGCCGGCGCTTCTGGCGCCGCTTGCCAACGCTAAAGGCATCAACTGGGCGAAGACCCACATCTTTTTCGTCGATGAGCGCAACGTGCCGCACACCTCGCCCGACAGCACTTACAAGGCTGTCCAGGAGGCGCTCCTGTCGAAGGTGCCCATCGCGCCGGCGCAGGTCTACGCCATCGCTGAGGGCCTCCCCGTGGAGCAGGCAGCCACCCAGTACGAGGGCCGCCTCATCAGCATTCCTGCGTCCGCCCTGCCGCGCACCGCTGACAGCGCGCTTCCAGTCTTCGACCTGATCCTGCTAGGCGTCGGCCCGGACGGCCATGTTGCGTCGCTGTTCCCCAACCGGCCTGAGACCTCGGCCAAGAAGGGCTGGGTCCTGCCGGTGAAGAACTCGCCCAAGCCGCCGCCGGAGCGCATTACCTTCACGATGCCAGTGATCAATGCCGCCAAGGAGGTCGCCATCGTGGCGCTTGGTGAGGGCAAGCGGGAGATCGTGCAGCGCGTTCTGGAGGTGCAGTCGCTGCCAGGCGCGCTGCCGGCGCAGCTGGTTCGGCCCAAGGGCGGCAAGCTCAAGTGGGTGCTGGACGTGGCGTCGGCGGAGCTGTTGGATGTTGCAAGCTGGGGCGATGGCAAGGAGTTCCCACGCAGCTCGTTCTGAAGCTGCGGAGCTTGGGGCGGGTTAGCAGGACCTACATCTTTAAGCAGGGGGATGGGAGCAGGGTGAGGTCATACTACGAACATATGGGCGATGCGATGCGTTCACGCGTTCGAGTGTTGTGGCCATGGATTGGGTGCGACGTCGGTGTAGGGATAAGGGTCGTGCGTAGCGTACGTGGCAGAAATTTTGCCATGGATGGCACTGTGTGTTTTCTGGTTGTCTTGTGACAGTTTCAGGGGACATCTCGCAGCGGGCGGTTTCAAGAAGATGCGTCAGGCGGGCACGCAAGATTAGTAAAGCTGTCGTTGGTCGGTCGGTTCCTGTCGGTTGTGCTAGTCCTGGCAAGAAGCGGGTTGCTGCCCGGGCGCCTGCGTTTACATGGGCAACTATAACATAGATTAATTTCTGTTACTGCAGTCTATGCGTCCCGTTTACAGTCCGCGAAATAGATGTTAGTTTGGCTTAGTAATGCTTGGCAGCGATCGTGGAGGTGCGGGCACACATTAGTTCCTCAAATTTCAACCACAATTGACAATCGCTCTGTTGCAATGATGTAAAGTACCAGCCCAAGGCATCGCAGTCTATTTGCCGTGCAAGTGGTTGCAAGTTTCCACTTACAACGAGACACTGGTGCCATCCTTTCAAATCAGGTTTAAATGTATGGCATTTGTTGTTCCATGTCGCCTTCCTTAGTCTACTTCGGCGAGTTGGTCCCGTTCCCGGTATGAGCCGTGGCATACAACGATTTCGAGCATTGCTGTATGCCTTGGAGCAACAGCAGGGGACGATAGCTGCAGGCAGTTTTACCAAGATGCTTGCACCAAGCCGTGCTGTGCAACCTCGTTTGACAGTCGAACCTCTAGCGCCGACTTGCTTAATCAACCATGCCGGTCCGGTTCTAGCATTCCGACGTAGTTGTTACATCGCATCTCCAAACTCTATCGCATTTGGCACAGTGCCTGGCAGGGATGTGGCGGCGTCCGTTAGCAAAGGACTCATTGTTGGCGGGACTCGGACATTTCTGACCTCTGGCACAACGCGAGACACAAGCACAGCTGCAACGCGAATCAGCTCGGAAGTGGGTCCAGAACAGCAGGATGATGCGGCGACGTCCACGCTTGACGTGTGGTATGACTTTCTTCGATTCCTTCATGAGCAAGGCGATTTCGGAGGCAAAGACACGCCCTGGTGAGGGGATTACTCCGCATATCGGCAGTGTCAGGGCCGTACGTGCCGAGCAGTACGGTTCACCAACCCCTCCACTTTCCACCGGCGTACCCTCTCCCTGTCTTTTTCCTCCCCTGCTGGGCATCTCAGACCACCACCCCTTCCCTCTGGTGCCATCTCAGTCCACTGTTTTTGCGTGTCATGCCCCTCACCACGCACTCCCTCCCCGCTGGGCGCCGCCATCCCTTCCGCCCTCCCCCAGCGAGCTGCTCATCCAGCAGCACGACGACGTCAAGGACGCCATTGTGGCCTTCTCAAGGCGCCGCCCCGACATCATCTTCAGCCTGCCGCCGCTGGAGGTGGCGGCGGTGGCGGAGGCGGAGCTGCTCAGTCGCGATCTGCCCGACCGCAAGCTGCGCAACGCCGACCGGCGGCTCAAGTACACGTTCGTGAGCGGCCGCTACAAGGCACCCGGCGCGTCGGCGGGTGCGGGGGAGGGCGGCCACTTCCACGCCACGATGCAAGACCTGATGCGGGTGCTGAGGGATTGGGCGGTGGCGCCGCAGCCGACCGTGGACGCGGCCGCGCCAGGTGGGTTCGTGGGTGGGTGGGTGGGTGGGTGGGTGGGTGGATGGGGCCGTGCGTGCCATCGTGGCCTGCGTGGACAAGGTGGAGCGCGGCGATCGATGTCCGGGTGCGCTGAGTCACAGGGATACAGATGGGGAACTCGCGGGGGGGTGAGAGTTGCACTGTCTGTCTGTCTCCGCTTCCGCCTGAGCGTGCATGGCGCCGTCCTGGCTTGGGCCACTGGGCCTCGCCGCCTCCCCTCATAGGGGGACGTGGCACGTGGGCCTTCCCAGTGCCTGCCAGTGTGCGGTTTACCGCCCCCCGCCCCTCCCCTCACCCGGTATGGTACTGTACCGTATCCCGACCGGACCTCTGCAAGAGATCTCCAGCGCAGCTTCATGATATCTATCAAGTCCCCATTTACCCCCCCGCTCACCCGGTGCCGCACTCGGCCTCCCAGGTCTGACGCAGGCGCTGCGGCACCTGCTGCGCTGCATCCGACAGCTGGCGGTTTCGGAGCCCGATGCCGCGGCCGTGCAGCGCGCCTCTCGGCTGGGCACCCCCACCGCGGTGGAGCTGCAGGAGCGGCTGGCGGCCCGGGAGCCGCCGGAGGAGCGGCGCAAGACCAAGGAGGCGGCCTTCCTGGAGCGGAGGTGGGGACCCTGGGGTCGGGCAGGGGGCAGGGAGATGACAAGGGCAGTGCGAGGGCAGGGCCAGGGGCAGGGGGGCAGGGGCAGGCGCGTGCCGGTGGACTGAGCCGCGAGGGGTTGTGTATGTGTGTGTTGTAGCGCATTGGCAGACACCTACAAAGGGTGCTGCCATCCAGAGCTGGGAACCTGAACGGAGACCTGACGGGCGCAGGAGCCTCCGGCGACCTCCGCAACGGTGCCCACGTCGCAGACCATGAGTTCCTTTGAGACCTTTCGCTGACCATGACCATGACCTTTCACTGACTAGCTTTCGACGTGTACCCTCCTGGCTCCTCGGGGACGCGGTCCGCGAGGTCCACCTGGCTGGCCCTGGCAGCTTGGTTGGGTTGGCTCGACAGGGGCACACAGCGGTTATCAGGGGCTGCCGCGGTGGGCAGGCAGTGCACGAACGCCGGGGGGGGGTTGACTGCTGCTTATCAAGCCTCCCGCTGGTATGCTGCCCAGTCAGGACGAGGACGAGAAAGGGGGGAAGGTGACCATGGCAGCCACGGCGCGGGTGTCGGTCGTGGGGTGCGGCTCACCTCCCGGATGTCGGCTGCTGCTCTCAGCGCCGCCCTCGTGTAGTAGTGTTGTAAAGGCGCCCTGAAGGAATATGGTAGGAGCCCCGACCCTGCTCCCTGCTCCGAAACACCTCCGGGGCCCCCCTACACCCGCTGGGATGTACATGTGCCTGGGGGGTTCGTTCTGGGTCTGGTTTTTACATTTTATCTCCCGCCCCGGCCCCCCCCTCTCGTGCGCAGGCACCGGCTGCGGGTCCGTGACGCGGTGCGGGGCGGCGTGGTGGTTGAGAGCGGGGACTGGTTCTGCGCCAACTGCGGCGCGGTCAACTGGAGGGACAAGTCGAGGTGCTTCAGGTAGGCGGGTGGGGCGCAAGGCGCGGGAGGGGGACTGGATGGGGGCGGAGGGCCGACCCTACTCCAACCCGTCACGGAGTAGGGTCGGCCCTCCGCCCCCATTAGCGGAGGGCTCCGCGGCGCCGCCCGACATGGTCTCGCCTCTGGATGCACCGGGTGTCTGCTTGTCGGACCGCTGCCTGTGACCTCCTCCCCCCTGCCCTCTCCTCCAACCGCATCCACTCCCCGCCTTCGCACCATTGTAGTATTCGACCATGTTGTGTTCCCCGACGTCCCCACCGGCCTGCACAGGTGCGCCGCGCCGTCGGACAAGTCCGGCAACACCGTCGTGACGCCGCAGGACATTGCGGAGGTGTACGGGGACCGACCGCCGCGTCGGCGGCCCCGCGCCGCCGCGGCGTCCGCCGACGCGGACGCCATCTACCAGGCCCAGGCGGCGAGGGCGGCCGTGGCGGCGGAGGGCGCAGCGGCGGGCGCCGCCTCCGTCAGCGGCAGCGGTGCGGGCGGCGCCGGCAGGCTCGGACTCGGCAAGGCACCGGGCCGCCGGGCGCCCGTACAGTTGGGCGGCGATGATGGTGACGATGATGATGGGTATGGGGATGCTGGTGAGCCCGGGCGAGGAGGCTCGGAAGGGAGGGAAAGAGGAATACGAGGTTGTGGGCGTGGTTAGGGTCCGGGGGGGGATATGGGGGTCGTGGGCTGTACGGTGTACGGAAGGCTCACAGAAGGGAGCAGGGGCAGGTATCTTATTGCGATAATCTGCAACAAATGGCTTTGCATACAAAAAGAACAACGGCACAAGCGAGCCGCACCAACACCGGCGCGGCCTGCAAACAAAGGCAAGACCCGGCAGAAGGCAGGTGACCCAACAGTCCCTTGTGTGCTGCCGATTCCGACTGCAGGTGCGCCCATGAGAGCAGACGAGCGGTCTGGCCCCGGCGCCGGCCCCAGCCGCGGAGGTGGAGGTCCCTCCGGCCGCGGGGAAGACCCACGGGTCAGCAGTCGGGCGGGGAGGTCCGGGGCGCGCGAGGAGGTGCGAGGCCGGCCGGGACTGCGGCGGCGCGTCCCGGCGGGCGGCGAGGAGGAGGACGATCTGGATCTGGATGTACATGACGACGACGGGGGGCCGTACACGTCTGAGGTGGGTCGGTCTGTCTGACCTGACCCACGTGTTCTCCAACCAGCCAACCAGCCGGCCAACCAACTACCCGACCGGTCAAAGAGGGCCGGCCTCTTGACCGATCCCGGATGGGGGATCGGGGCCGCCCCTTCCGTGACGAGGGCGCCAGCCGTCCGGGGGAATGATGCGCGAAGTGCCCAACACGGAACGGCAATGAATGTAACGGCTCTGCTGGGCTCTGCTGGCGTCCAGAGGTGCAGTCGGCCAGAGGGTTGCCCGGGGGAAGGTTGCATGGGTGTCTTGACCATGGCCAAGCCACGTGCCTATCGGGCGGTCGGGGCGGTCCGCCTGTCGGGCCCGGCACGTGGGCGCATTGCTTGTCCACCTCTTGGGCCAGAGCCCGCACTGCACTACACTGCACTGCACGGCCCTCCATGCATACGCGCTTAACACAGCGCTCCCCCCTCTCCCGCCTACACCATCCGCGTTCCTCTCCTCGCCGCGCCCACCTCGGCCCCACCCCCCACGCCCCAAATGTCTACCAAAATGTCTACCGATTTCTTGTACCCCCCCCTCCCTCGCCCCACCGGCGCCCTGCCAGGCCCGGGCCTCCCCCGCCTGGCAGCGCTCCTTGCGGGAGTACTACGACGACGGGGAGGGCGACGGCGACGGACCGGACCGGGGACGGGGGCGCGGAGGCAGATCCGGCCGCAGCGGCTCAGTACCGACGCGCGGATACGACGAGCAGCGGGACGAGCGGGGGCGCGGGGGCCGCGACCCGCGGGACGGTCGGTCAAAGGCCGGTGGCGGTGGCGGCGGCGCTCGGCCCGCCGCTCGGGATCTGGGCGATTTGGAGTTTGAGGAGTGGGAGGCGTCGTCCGTGTCTCCCTCCTCCAGGGGGCGGACCAAGGGCCCGCGGGGCGGCCCGCGGCCTGGTGGCGGCGGCGGAGCCGCAGCCGCAGCCGTCCCCGCCGCGCGTGGCGCCGCCAGGGCGGATGAGGGTCGTCGCCGGGCTGCCTCTTACCTGGATGATGACGACGACCAGGACGACGAAGACGGCGGCGATGTCGGCTTTGGCGGTCACGGAGGGCGGGGCCGCGGTGGATGGCGAGGTGGTGGTGGTGGTGGTGGTGGTGGGGACCGGGTGGGGGGTGCAGAGCGGTGGCGGGCTTCAACGGAGCGGGTGGGTGGCCGCAGCGACAAGGGCCGGAGGTCGGGGCAGCTGGGTTGGTTGGATGCTGAGGAGGGTGAGAGTGAGGGGGATGAGGCGGGCGTCGAGGCGGCGCGAAACCGGGGGCGGGGCAGCAGGAGGGTGAGAGGGTGAGGCGGAGCAGCCAGCCGTTTGGGGCCTGTTGTCATTTGCCAGACTACGAAACCTGCACATGGTCAGCTGCTCCATCCGCCGCAAGGGATTCACCGGGCTCGGCAGGCGAAGCCTAACCAATGCTGCAAGCTGTACGGCACGATGGACGGAAACGACAGCAGCTTCGAGTTGCCGGCAGCAAGGGGGGAAGGGTTGCAGGCCGCGATGTGGCAGCAGGACAACTAAAAGGTTTGGATCTGGATCCTGATTTAGAGCATCGAATGCGGGGTCACTTCATCTCAATTGGATGAGGGACTGCCGTACCGTGCTGTCAGGCCGGAAATGGCAATGCCGGCTTGCTGGGGGAGCTGCTGCCGCAAATCGCCGCAACTGGCGTCAAGCCATAGAGCAGCGGCGTCAGTGCGTTTATGTGCGACATCACCGCACACCTGCCCTACACACAAGTACACACATCCGTGGGGGTAGTCCGGGCAGTGCACATCGAAGCCATGAGCCGCAAGCATCCTGCTGTCGCTGCGAGGCAATCACAGACACCCACTTGGTTTCATTTCTAAACCCACCTGGATGAAGAGCAACCAGTGCCACAACGCATCAGGTAAGCTTGCTGCGCGGGCCCAGTCATGCGGGTGCACACGCGGTATGGGCGTACGATGCTGCATGCTGTCATGCAGCGAGTCAGCAGTTGTCAGTCAGCTGTTTACAGCAGGTAGGTGCAGGTGGAAGAAGTCAGCCTGTTTGCTGAGGTAAGAACCGCAGTGAGCTACGTGGGCATCCGGCGATGGTTTATGACCCGGCGTCGTGTCGGCGACATGCCTGAACCTCATTGAGCTTGCCAACTGTAGCTGTCGCCGATGATCCGCGGGGCCCATACGGGGACCGTACTTGCATCCGTACATGATTGGGTGACTTTTTACCTCCGCGTGATTGTCCTCAACATTGTTGTGACACTGCTCGTGGTGGTGGGGTTTCCCCTCGCCACGTCGGGTACTGTACGGGCGCACGGGGCCCCAACCGTACGGTACGTTGCCCGACACAAGCCACAGCGGGCTGCTCGTTTTCCGCCGCAGCCCCGCAACCCAGCACTTTGCCCCATCCGTTTTCAGCCTCCATACACCCCGCCCGTGCTCACACCCCTACTGACCCACGGATCGGCTCAGCCCAGGTGAAGCTCACTGGGGGCAAGGCAGATAGATATACCATGTCCAGGATGTCGATGTCTGGGGGACGCCCGTACCGCTGTCCGGGCAGGCAATACTGTCCACGGTGTGTTAACACTTAACAGCCGACGAATCGCCGCAAACCCACGTACATGCACACAAGGGAGCGTGTTTCATTTCTAAACACGCAGATAGTCGGCGGGTCTCTTATATAGACACAGATACTCAGATACCAGCAGGAAGAGAACGGAAAAACAGGGGGTAAAACACGAAAGCAGCCCCTCTGGTATCTGAACTTGCGCATCGTTTTGTGCGGGGCGGTCGTTTCATGCAGCAGCACGTATTGTCCGGGGGGGGCGCCTGCTCGCCCCGCACGGCTACCGCACCACGTAAGTATACTGAGCTGTGCTGGGTGTGCCCGGGTTCGTTCTTCGGGTTTATTTCTTTTTTCAATTTAGCCCCGCACGGCTCAAAGGCCGGCAGGTACTGGCGATGCCCCGCCGCGTGCAGGGCGGCGGCGCTTGGAGGCAGCGGAGGCACCATGAAGACGGGTCGTGTGGACAAGGGTCATTGAGGCAGCCCTTCGGGCCCTGCAGCCCGGGGTCACAGTGCTGGGACCGGGGTCTGGGGATCGATTGCGCGGCCGTGGCGACCTGCGCAGCCGTTCTGGGGCTAAACTGGACCGGACAGGAGCCGAGTGGGGCCCTGGCATCCTTTGCTTGCTGGGGGGCTGGTGGATGGCTGGAGGGCTCTCTGGTCGTGGCCCTGCCGCGGGTTCCGTTGCGGCGCAATGGCGGCTTGGGGCGGTTGTTCTCCGGGAGGTGGTATGCCGCCTTCCGAGTGTGGAATCGGGAGGGGGGCGTGGGGGGAGGACTGTCCGCACTTGCTGCCGCGCGCGGCTGGCCATCGGCGGAGGAGCGGGGGCCTACCGGTCGTTTGGCGTTCGTTCTGCTGTTTCTTCTAGGGGCGCCTCTCGGGTCCTCTCCCTGGGCGACTGGAGTGTCGCCTTGGCTTACCAACCTTCAGGCAGCCGTCCGGGCGCCTGGGGCTGCCTGGCAGTGGCTCTCCTGTGCGGCCCTTGGGGGTCAGAGCCTGGCCCGTGCGTCCCGCAGGCTCTACGCCTCTACCGTATACCCTCCTTGTGGCGTCAGGATTCTTCCTGTAACCACCATTTCCACGCCTAGTGTCCTACCGAATGGGAGGGATATGCTACATAGACATCGGTTCCCTTTCAGCGCCTGTGGAGCTGGGTCCGAGCAACCCACATCGCGATCAGCGTAAGGTCAGCGTCACTGCCGCACGGAGGAGGACGCACTCCCTGCGTCGCGTGCAACCATGACAGAGGTCACCGGGGTCCGCCCCTGGCTCGCTCATTTAGCGATCGGGGAGCTTCGACAACCCTATGACGTTGCCTGGCAGTGGTGGCGGCGGTGGTGGTGATGTGGGGGTGGTGGCGGGGGTGGTGGCGGTGGTGTTCGACGCCTGTAATGGTGGTGGCGGTGGTCGACGCCTGGTACCTCCCTTGTGCTGCTAGGTTCCATGTCTGGCGATACAGCTCAGCGGCTCTGCCCGTGACACACCTGTCGGCAGTGCCAGGCAGTGTGCCGCACTGCCAGGCAGTGCCGACAGGCGCGGTAAAGGCCGCGCCTCAAACGCGGCCCGAGTGCGGCCCCGCATCGGCGATCGGCAATGGGCGATGAAAAAGAATCTCAACGGGTGAGGCTCTGCGAGCCGCTTCGACGGGGTGGGGGGGAAAGGGCATCGGCGCGGGCCGCGACGCACATAACCGTGCGCTGAAGACCTAGTAACAACTTTTCGGCCTGTCAAACCACGAACAAGCGACTGGGAGTATTGTATTTAGGCCATATCATCTGACATGTTTTCAAGGATAGTTCATGGATTTCGAAGGCCTGGTGATACAGGTCTTATCCACAGGCGACTGGGGTCTATTACGTTGTAGGTGATGTGAGGCCCTTATCGTGCCTTCTAACAGCTCCAACAAAGATATTACATCCATATCCCTGGGGGACACGGACGCCCAACGTGCACGACTCGCGTCACCAGCATGTCCCACTCGCCCGACAATCCTCTACAACGCAATCGAACGCACGGCGAAGTGGCCCAAGGGTCCTTTCCAAAACTCGACTGCTGACCGTGCTTAGCCAGCTCAAAGATAATTCCAGTTTTTTAGTTTAAAATATATGTGCCGAACAATATCAAAACATACAAACATGTGCGTGAAATTGCGCAGGTGCTGCGCAGGGTCAGAGCTGCCTGCATTCGCTGGTTATTGTGTACGCACAGTAAAAAATAATTCTCTGCTCCATCTGATAAGTAAACGGCTTCGCTTTGAGAGTTTGACGCGTACGGCATTTCAGGGAAGCCTCTCTCGGACGATGGAGATGCTTAACGTCAAACCGTCAGCTTCCACCCTTAGCCTTGAACTCAAGGATGGTGTATGTTATGACCGTGTGTACAGACACACTCATTGCCACTTGATGTCATTTTCTATCGACCCCTGACAACCCTGCGCGCTGGCCTGCGAGCAATAGCATAAAAGCGGAGAACTGGCCATTGCTCAGGCATTTATGTTTCTTGTGCCGCGCCATTCAGACAGGATACGGAGTGCAGTGATATACGGAGTTAAGGGGTGTTGCGTCCCTCGAGCACTTTTCGTTTTCCATTCGTCACCGGGAGGAGCTGAGGACGCAGCCAGCGCATTGACCTGCTGGCGCGACGTGTTGATGCACTAAAGAGCCACGGCTTTTTAGGAAGGCAGTTGGTTGGCTAGGAGCGTGCCCGAGGAGAATGTCCCGGCGCAGTGGCACGCCGCGGCACCCCACCGCAAAGGTCAAAGGTATGCACTGACTGCTTAGTTTGGTGGAAGTATGCTTTGTTTGCGGATTGCTGTTTCAAGTTTGAACCCGAGGGCGTTGCTCCACTTTTTTGCTGCCGACGTTTCACCCTGCAATACTGGTTGATCAGGCGGATGGAGCCCTGAAGAGGACGGTCTTCTTGTTAGGTGAGGCTCTTTCTCATAGGTTGCGCATGCTGCAACCGGGTTCGGACAAGACCCTTCGCACAAGTTTCGACTGCTTGCAACTGTGGATGATATATGGATTGACTGACAAAATTGCTGGGTCTGCCAGGATGTTGTTACATGAAGGGGCGTGAAGCGACTGCGTCAAAACTGTCACGCCTAAACAAATCGTTGCAGACTGCCCGACCGAGTGTCTAACCATCAATTTTCGTCCATCTCGTCTAAATGCAGCTTGGTGAAGAAGTATGGTGAAGGCAACTGGAGCCCAATCGCGCGAGCGCTGAACGAGGCCACCGGCAAGTCCGACTTAACAGGTCGAATCGGCAAGCAATGCCGCGAGCGATGGAACCATCACCTTTCTCCAGGCCTTCGCAAAGGTCCCTGGACGCCCGAAGAGGAGGTCATGGTAGTCGACGCACACAAACGGCTGGGTAATCGCTGGAGCGACATTGCGCGTTGCATCCCGGGGCGCAGCGAAAACGCCGTGAAGGTGAGGCTATTCACGAGTTCACCAATGTCTGTGACCGCACTGCTTAAAACACAGGAGTGCGTACTGACGGCCTTGCACCCGTCCGCCTTCTACGACGGAAAATGGGGATTCAAATCACTATATGTTTCTGTCCTGAACGCGTGTGTCACCTTGCTGGAGCAATTGCCCTCGCCCCTCCATCTGGGTTGCATCTCCTGTCAACGAACTTATCCTTTCCCTCCTTCACACGCACGGCTCCCACGCATTAAGTTACACCTCTTGAGACGTTCCCTCATTGACACCGAGTGTGCTGGGTTCATTACCTGCGTGGGATCGTGCTCACAGAATCACTGGAACGCGACGTTGCGGAAGCGTGTCACTCCGGACAACCCTGCGGGGCCCCTGAAGGAGTACCTCGACAGTCTCAAGCTCACCGTAGCGCCGAGACGGCGGAATGGCGGCGGCGGCGGTGGTGGTGGTGCTGGTGGTGGTGGCGGTGGCACAGGGACGAAGCGTAAACGTGGATCACGGTGAGCCTCCGGTTGCGGAAGCCCTCCGGTTACGAAAGCCACGCGGTGACTACTTTCGAGGCACCAGTCCTCATGGCTATGTAACCTGCCCTGTTGACGTGTCGCTCAGCGCCGTCTCGTGCGCGCATCGTCTCTCAGCTGCCGGCTGTTGGGTGTGTCAGCTGTCGCTAGCGAGGTCCCCTGAGAGCTCGCCATGCCAATCACCCTGTGGTACTGCGAACGCACCAGGTAACATGGGGCCGACGCATTGTTACTTTGGACTGCTTCCATCCAAGTGCTCTGTGTGTTTCTGAGGCGACGCCACTTGTTATCGCTAAGCGAGTTGGTTCCTTCATGTGCGGCCCTCGTGGCCACTCGGCCGTGCCGCCAACAGCCGGGCGCCTGAGATGCCACAGTGGTTCGGCTCGTCCAACTGCTGCAGGGAGCGCGACGACTTGACATCCGCAGACGAGAGCGACGATGACGTCGATGAGGAGGAGGAGGACGACGCTGACGCGGGGTCCCCCGCGGACTCGGCGGCGACGGCCCCGGGTCGCGGTCGGGGGGCTGCACTGGCACCGGCGGAGGGGAAGGACGCCGCAAAGCCTGTCGCCAAGCCAACCGCCTGTCGCAAAGATGCGACCGCATCCGTCCGCACCCCGGCCGGCTCTGCCCCAGCCGGTGCTGTCACCGCAGCCGAGCCTACCGCAGCATTGGGCGCTGACGCCCCAGCCGGCTCCGCTGCTCCCAGAGCTCCGAAGGGGCCCACCGCGGCAGTGCAGCGCTTTCCCTCAGACGGCGGCGCTGCTGCAACGGCCGACTGCACGACGGTGTACGGTGGCGGTACGGCGAGCGGTGACACGGGTCGCGGGGAGGCGGCCGCCGCCGCTAGGCGACGACGATCCAAGCGGGTCGCTGCCCTGGTGGGCAACGAGCGCCTGCGGAGCATGGTGGAGGCGGAGCAGCGGGAGGAAGCGGCGGAAGCGGCGGCGCAGGCGGCGGCGAGGGCGGGCCAGGAGGCCAAGGCGGCAGCCGGTGGTGTGCTTGATACGGACCCCGCAGACTTGGACGGCGTCTGCGGTGGGTCGGGTAGCGGCGACGTCGAGTCAGTCGATGCAGAGACTGGGACCGAGGCGGCGCGGCAGGCGGAGGCGGAGCGCGGCGGAGACACCCCGGTTTGGGAGATGGCAACGGCAGGAGAGGCATTGCAGCTGGAGGTGCCGGCAGAGCACGTTTGCACCCGGCCGTCCCGCACCGAGAGCATCTGGTGAGCATCTACCGTATCTGTCCAGTGCTCGGCGTCGGCGGTCGCCGAGAGATGTTTCCTTCACTGATGTGAAGCCCACAGGACCAATGGGACGATAAGCGGCTCGGACCTGCTGTGGGCCCGGTTTCGGTCATCATGTCGCCTGTGCTAGCTCAGCTGACAGGCTGCGCACCTTGCACCCTGCACTTGCCATGTATTCATAGATAGGTGTCTGCAAAGTCTCCGCGCACGCAGTATGGCAGGTTGAACGGAACGAAACATCACGCACCTGCTTTGCTGCTTATGCGGCTCTCCCATTAGGAGGCCTCGATCGTGTTCGATCGATTCGCAACCTCGACCAGAAGCCACCTGCTACTTTGCTCAACATCGAGCCCATTGCCTTGCCCTTTTGGAAGCTTACCACATCGTCCTCGTTTGCCCGTCGATGCTCTGCAGCGAGAGCGGCCTGCCGTACCAGTTTAACAGACCATTTGGCGGCGCGCCGGTTGTAGCCGGTGCGGACGCAGCGCCCGATGCACTAGCGGCCGCTGCCGCACCGGGCCCTTCGGTCTTGTCACCCTTCACGCGCGGGGCATCCCGCGAGGTGATCGCCGGTGCCGGGCTGTTCTGCCAGGCCCGTGATGCGGCGTCGACGGCTGCGGTGGCGGACATCGATGCCGCGACGGCGCCTCCAGCAGCCGCGGTCTCAGGTGTGGCTGACGCTTGCGCTGCGGGGGGCAGCCTGGCCGCGACGGCGCCGCTGCGGCCTACCGCCGCCGCGGCTTGCGGCAGGGCGGCAGGGCCGCCCTTGGCGCACAACTGGAGCACCAACAACATGCAGATGCTCGAGGCGGAGGAGGTGCGTGTGGGACACAGGGATCATGTGGGATATGGGGAGGACCCTTGCGGAGTGTCTTTCTTCACGTACCGGACGTGATCGCCGTATTTATGCATTGTCAATGTTTCATATGAAATGATGGTTCGTGGTGGCGAAACCTTCCCCGCACGAGCACACAGGTGTTGTCTGACGCGCCGCCCTTTGATCGGGTTTCTGCTGCTGCAGCGCTCACGCCGCGCGTCCTACGGTGCGGGCGGGGGCGGGAAGGTCCGTCCGGGCGGCTGCAACGGCGCTGCTCGGCTGGCATCCTCGCACGACGTCCGCGGCGGGGGTCCGGCTGTCGGCGCCGGGCCGCGTTCGGACGAGGTCCTGGCCGCAGCGGCGTCCCCCGCTGCAGAGCGCCGTCCCTGCCTGGACGACGACGACCTCCTGCTGGACACAGCGATGGACTTCTCGGGCACCATGTGCCTGAGGCACGTGGCCAGCGGCAGCGCACTGTTCGACTACGATGCGAGGGCGGCTCCGGACCTGACCGCCGTCACGGCGCCGCCCTCACCGGCCGTGCCCCCGCCGCAGCAGCTCCAGGTACCGGTGCAGCAGCAGCACCTCCAATGGCAACAGCAGCAGCAGTGGCAGCGGCAACGGGAGAGGCAGCAGGCGGCGCACCAGGCGCCGGTGTCCAGTCCCGCCCCGGTTCCCCTGCCGTGGCCCAAGCCCCCCCAGGTACAGGCGCCGGGCCGCACCTGGACGCCGCCGGACCTGTTTGACCAGCCGCATCTGGATTTCGGTAGCCCCGACTCGCCGCTGACTGCTGGGGCACAGGTGGCGCCGCATGAAGCCGTCGTGGGCGCGGCAGGCGCGGGAGACGAGGGCATCCAGCAGCAGTCTTCGTGTGTGGTGTCGCTCGATTCCGGGCTTTTCGGGCCCGGGCTGTTTCCCGTGCCACTGGCCGCGCCAGCGGCGGCAGCGTTCGTGGTTGACGGCGGCGCTGCGGATGTCGGCATCCGTGGAGTCGCCGCCAACAGCAGCATTACTTCCGTCGGGTCGCCCTTATCTGACGTGTGTGAGCACGGCGACAGCGGCCCGAGCGGGTTGGACGCGGCGCGGCAGCTGCGCGCCTGGCCAAGAGCCACCGCTGCCGGCGGCGGCGGCGGCTCTGCGGCCGCTGACCACGGCGCGCCGCCGGTCTTCACCGAGCCCGCCTCCGAGGGCGTGGCTGCCTGCAGCCCGGTACAGCACCCAGGTGTGGTCCTGAAGCGCGAGTCGAGCTTCAGTGGGTGCAGCCTTTTGGCGCCTCAACAGCAGCAGCCGCCCTCGGCAGTCCCCGGCACCTCCGCCCATCCGATGGCGCCCTTCAAGCCTATCGCCGCGCCACCGCCGTGTCTGGGGCCGACGGCGGCGGGTGCGCAGCCGACATCTCCCTGGACGCCCGTCGGAACGGCGCCCCCCGCCGGCGCGGTTGTGCCGCAGACCCTGCCCACGGCACCCGCGTCGCCAGTCCCCTGGGGCATGCCGGTGCAGGCAGGTCAGGTCGGCGGCCCGATGGCCATGCCGTATGTCATTGGCGCTGGCCCGCCGCCGCCGCCGCCGTTCCCGCCGATGCCGCAGCTGACCGCGTCATCGGGTCTGTCGCCGCCCATCATATGCTACGGCGTGCCGCACCTAATGTCTCAGCACCCGATTGCGGCGCAGCCGGGGATGGCGGCCACAGCGGCGCCGCCGCCGCCGCCACCGTTGCCGGGCATGCACGCGCTGTATGGCGGCGCGCCCATGCTGCACGCAGGCCACCCGCAGCCGTACCAGCACCCCATGATGCCGCCGCCGTACGCTGTCATGCACGCCTTTCATCCGCAGCCGCCGGCCCCACCCCCGTGTTCGGGACGGCAGCTGGATCAGACCCAGCAAGGGGCCCCGTCGCTGCAGCAGCAACTGCAACAGCAGCAGCCACAGCCACAACAACAGCAGCAGGCTCAGCCGAACCTGCAGGCTGGGTACCAGCAGCCGCTGCCGGGTTCGTACGGTGACTCGCTGGTGCCGCCGCCGATAATGCAGCAGCACCAGCAGCAGTCGGCGAAGCCACCTGAGGGCATGCTGTATTACGTCGGTCACGGATATTACTACTACCATCCGGGCCCGTACACATCGTACGTTGGTATGTACAACGCTGCGCCGTACCATGCCGCGGGAGTACACCCCGCGCAGCTTCCGGTGCAGATGCCGGTACCCCCGCTGCATCAGGAGCAGCAGCAGCAGCACCCGCAGCAGCTCCAGCTGCGCTTCGACGCCGTGTCCCCGCAGTCCGCACCGGCGCTGTCGCCGCAGCAGCAACTGCCGGCAGGCGCCGGGCACTGCGACGCGGCGTGCAGTCCGGTGATGGCGGATGACACTGCCGGCACCTGCGTTGCCGACGGTGTACTTTCGGGCATCGAGGCTGCCGCGCCTCTTGCTGTGGATGCGATGTGAAGGAGTGCGGACTTTCCACGAGTAGCTCCCATGGCATGACTGGTCGCTTGCCGGCTCTGGAGGGTCCACCATCAACTGAGGCGCCCCTGCAGGGCAGCCGCCTTGTCTTCTGCCGGTGTTTGTTATGCCGCGTCTCACTCATATGATGTGTGTACAGTGTGTAAATGGCCGATGGGGCAGATTGTGCTGCCGCAGAGGCTGTCGTGGAGTCGCTCACATCGGTTCCCCGTCATGGCGGTGGAGGTAATGTTGATGGAGGTGATGATGTGGGTGTGGGCCTGAAGATGTACCTCCTCGAGACATCATGTCATCTCTGGCCGGCTGTGAATGAGCCTCGCCCGCGGCACTGCCCGTCAATTCCGCGGCTTTAAAGCCCAACATGGGTACATACCTTCTCGAGAGAGAGAGAATGGAGGAATGAGGGCTGAGAAAATGTTGTTGTCGACGGGCCCTGTGTTCCCTTGTGTCTGGAGGGGTGCGAAATCGAGTATGCTTTGTATGGCTGGCTTTGGGGGGGAGAAAGGAAAACATGTTGAGTGAGGGGTTGCGTGTTGCAGGAGGTTCAGCCGATAGCCAGCGGAGAAGAGCGCTGGCTGGGTTCGGAGGCGTGTCGCCGTCCGTGGCGCCGGGCGCGGCGTGGGTGTACGCGCCGATTGCAGCCGCGAATGCTGGTGCGCCTCGGAACTGTCCGCGGATCGGGGTTCGAGCAGAGGGGCCAGTCCTGAAGGGTGGGTCCCGAGAAATTCTTGAGGGAGGGAGAGACGGGCGGGGTTTCGACAGACACATTCCCATGTACTTTTAACAAATAACATTCTCTCGTGGCGCAAGGACCACAGAGGACATCTGCAGGGAAGCCAACGGGTTGCTCCCTCCCTTGTTTTTTGATGTCGTGTACCCTGAGGGGGAGCCCCCGTTGTGCGTTCCGGTGGCGCGCCACCCGCTGTACTTTTTACGCTTCCCTTTCTTCGTTCGGCGGTCTTTACTGTCTTCCGCCCCCAGTGTCTTGAATGTTTTTTTTCCATGGGTACGATGTGAAGCGTCGCATGAGTCAGGCGGTCGGGACGCACAGCTGGCCGCCGGTCTTGGCGGCGGCTGGGTCCTGGGTGTGTTCAAGGCCGCGTGCAAGGCCACCGCGCGCCTCGCCCGACGGCTCGGCCGGCATAACCCCGGGCGCTGCAGCGCCTGCTTGTTATTCTGGGGGAGTAAAAGTTGGACCTCTAGGGTTCTTTGGGGGAAGTAAGTGTTGGACCTCTAGGGTTTTGTTGCTGCTGCAGCGATGCGGACGCCCTCGCTCTGCGTTGGTTGCCGGAGGTGGTTAGTTAAGAGGTAGTCTGAGGCAGTTAGTTACGAGGTTAAGAGAGTCACGGCAGGCTGTCGTGCGGGACGTCCGCCTCGGACTGCTGCTCGATCGCGGCCGAAGGCTCGTGTTGGCCGCTGCAGAGAAGATGTGCGAGAGAGAGGTAGAGAGAGGGAGAGGAAGTCAACGATGATGAGAGAGTGCGGAAGTGCGTGGCAGTCTCGAGAAGCACATGGATCGGAGGCTTGATCGATCGCAAGTGGAATGGCTGGACAGGGCCGGGAAGAAATCCTCATCAGTGCGCGGCGTGCGGGCCATTTGGGTAGATGGAGGGAGCCAGGCGAGAGGGGTCCGCAAGACGTACAGGCCAGGCCGTTATTTGTTGAGGATCTTGAGTCGGACGGCGCTGATCGGTCGGTCGGGTCGTTCGGTTGGTCGGCTGGTCATGCGAGGAGGGTAGCCCGAGCCGACGCAAATCTGCCCTCGTGAGCTGCCCTGTTCCGTTCGGGCAGGGACCAGTCACGCTCGGGCGCCAGTTGGTTGATCCCATCCGTTTGTCCGTTGGTGTCCGCGGGGTTGCGTGGACTGGGTGCCGAGGGGTCCAGGAAGGTGCAGCGGCGGCGGCTAGGTGACCTGCCGCCGTCGTCGCCCAGAGCGCTCTTCTGCAAACACCGTTTATTTAGGCAGCAGCGAGTGTAGCTAAAGACGTCGCGGAGAGAGCGGAGGTCCGGGTGCTGTCAAAGTGCGGACGGACAGCCGGGTAGCCGCACGCCTGGTCGAGTGCAGGTTCAGGGAAGGAGTGCTCGGCTCATCTTGAATGAAGGTGTTGAAGCCGTGCGGCGTTGGCTGAGTTCCGTTGTGTGGAAGCTGTTGTTCTTTGAGGCAGGAGAAGACTAGCTCCTACGCGGCCATTGGCTCGAGCCGCACACCTCTTCGCTTGTGATGTGCATCTAGATTAGGTTTTGAGTATAGCTAGGTAGAGGGCCACCTTGGCTTTTGAGCACAGGCTCGTTTTCGTCGTCGTGTGCTCGACTGATACATCGCGCCGGCGCGGGTTGCACGGCTGATGTGGTGCTGCTGCTCACAGCGTTCAGATGAGGGAGGGCCCGCGCACGGACCCGGCATGCATCGTACTCGCACTTGGGGGTACAAAGGCTTGCAGCTGCAGCCCGGTGCGGCAGTTGGCCGAATCGTCAGCCGGCGCAAGGAGGCCGCGGCGCATCCCCGCATCCGCCTCTTGCGCGTGGCTGCCTGCCTGCTTGCCGGTGTGGCGGCCTGCCTGCCGGTGTGGCAGCCTGCCTGCCTGCCGGTGTGACGGGGGTGTCAACAATCCTCCTGGCACCCAGCTGTTCGCCCTCAAGAGGTGCGGCCGCCTGCACTGCACCCCCCTGGCTCGCGTCTCCTTGAGGCCAAGTGTGTGTGTGTGCGTGTGTGTCTCCGGGAGCGCAGCGCAACCACCCCCTCCCCCATACTCCACACGCACAGTTGGTAGTGCCGCGGGTTCGCATTGGACCGCGGGACTGGAGCCCGGAGCCCGGCGGCGTGCGCGGTGCCTCCTTCCGCGCACTGCGCAGGGGACAGCAGGCGGCCCACAGGCGAGTTATCTGACCACGATTGGATGGATCGGCGATGAACCGCAGTGGCAGGCGGTGTCTGGCCTGTGGCGCAGCAGGTGGTGCGCAACCAACACGCGGGATGCATGCCGCCGGGGCGAAGACAAAAGGCGCTGTCGGAAGGAACCGCAGCGCGCTGCCGCTGGATGTGTCGGGTGTCAAGCTTGCTGGGCGCGGTGGGGCCGTTGGCCGCCGATCGCAGTCATGAGGCTGTTGGCGCTGTTTGACTGCACATACATCAGGTGGCGGGGAGGGGCTGTGGAGCCCTAGGGCGTCCTAGGGCGGTCAAGGAGGCTTGCGTGGGGGAGGTGGGCGCCGCCTGGCAGCGTTGGCAAGCAAGCAAGGGGCAGGTTCACATGTTGGCATTGATGGCTCTTTTGCATGGGGCCGGAGCTCGTGGCTGCTTGAGCTCGCGGAAGTCGCAGGGGCCCCGTCGCGGTTCCGGACGGACGGGCCCTCCACACACGCACGTCCGCACATGACTCCGTTGATTCATTTTTAATGACATCACGCTTGTCTTTTACACCGCGCATTGGCGGTACCTTTGGGTCGGCGAGAGAGGCATCAAGAGAGGATTCACGAGGAGGGAAGGCCCTGTCTGATTGGAACTGCACCACCGAGGATCTCAAGAGCGGAGGGTGCCCGTCGGCGTCTCGGGCTGAGCCGACTTTTTTGTGGGGTCTTCCTCGTCAGCTCTTTTGCTGTCATGATTGGTGGCATGTGTGTGTGTGTGCCTGTTGCCTGAGCAAGCTTGAGCATGTTCGTGTTCCCAGGCGGCTTCTGGGTTGTCTTGTCAGGCGTGCTCTCGCTGCCTGCCGTTTCGCAGGACTAGCCATCTGTCTGTCCGTCGGTGAGGAGTTCTTCTGTGCGTCTCCCACGCAAGCGGTTGTCCGTGGTTGGGTCGGGGTGGTTGGGTCGGGCGCCGCGCCAGCGTGCGCACCCGCCCTTGCCCGCGTGATGCGCGGGGGAGAGGCCGGGGCCGCGCCGAAACCCGTCGTTGACCCGCCCCCGCGCGGGGGCCCGCACCGTTGCCAGGTTGGCTTGGAGGGCCTCGCGGTGCGGGGACCGGAACCCGCGCGGATCGGACGCTGTAGTAGCGCATGGTGTGGGGTTGTCATCTGCAGAGCCCAGCCCCTGGGTCCCAGTAGGCGCCCGTGGGTTTGTTGTTTACCCTGGGGCCTAAATAAAACTTAATGGACACACAGCCATACACACATTTCTGGGTAGGTTGCATCTTTGAAGATGCCATAAAAATTGTTGCTAGGCGGTAGGACCTGCAGGGAATCATGGAATCTGTCCCGGTCCTGGCCGCTATTTATGGTGTTGGCCCTAGTTGTCGGAGAGAGCGCACAACGGGTGGGCTTTCATTTGTGCTCGCGGCGGTCAGTCATCCCTGTGGTGGTGGTGGTGGTGGTGGTGGTGTGGCAGCTCGTTTGGGCGTCAGGGCCCGCGGCGGCTCGCGGCCCGCGAGGCAGGTGGTCACATACGTGGTCAGGGGCCAGGTAGGTCGTAAGGGCGTGCACGCGGGGCATGCAGCCTCTTTTGGACGATAGCCGGGCGGGTGGCGTGGACTGCCGCGACAGGTGGGCGATGATGCACACAGGCCGTGAAGGGTAGTGTGCGCTCACGGGTTGAGGAGGGGTGCTACACGAGCTGTGGGGTCGTTGTCCGCTGTAGGGGCGCGCCGTGCAGTTTCGGCTCGGGGAGCGTGTACAGCTGTACGGCATGGAGGCATGTGCGGCTCCTGGACTTGCAGCGGCATAGAGAGCTTTTTGGATCCGTGGGAGCGGTTGAGGCTCGTTTTGCGTCGTTGGGGCGCTACATGCGCCACATGAGGGCGCGTTGATTATTTTTCGGTTGTTGCTGTTAGTCTGTTAGAAAGTTGGCCGGAAGTTGTTGATGCGGGTTCACGCCTTACGGGCTCGTGGGAGTTGACAGAGGAAAGTTCGCTCGCTCCGAATTGGGTCACAGATACTTGTTAGGCAGTGCCAGAGAGGCAGTCGTCATTTGGGATAATAAGGCAGCAGCAGCAGTCAACAGGTGAAGATTTGGGTATTAAATTTCGCACGTCTCATGAGTCGATGTCGATGTGGGGGATGTGGGCCAGGGCAGCTGCAGTTGTGCTGCCGGCCGTGCAGGCAACGTGCCTGGGACGACGCCGTGGGGCGGGGCGGGGTGGGCCGGGGTCGCAAGGCACAGGTCGCGTCTGCCAGTTGTGCATCTCGGTGTGTGCGCTGTGCGGCGAGTCTTATCCGGCAGGCCTTTTGGCTGGTGAGTCGTTGCGCGGTCTCTTCGCTCTGCAGGGCCCGCCGTCTGCCCCCGTTTCGCTATTGCTACTGGGGCAGGGCCGCGGGCCGGTGCTAGGCCGCTCCGTGTGCTGGTTTGGTGTGCAGCAGCTGTTGTGTTTGTCGGCATGTGGTTCACCGTCTGTCGTTGAGTCAACAGCCATGGTGGCTGTCTGATGGCGCTCAACCACCGGACGCTGCCTGCGTGATGCATGCATACCCACCTACCTACCTTAATACCCACCCACGTAACCTGGTGCTGAGAAGGGTGTGCGCCAGGCAGGTGGGGAAGGCAGCCCTGAAGGCTGTCGCCATGCGGCAGGCTGTCGGCGCCACCTGTGGCTGGTCGGGCGGGGGAAGAGCGGAGGCGGTTGCTGCGCACCTGCCAAGGTTCGGTTGAAGCAGATCGTATCGTATGTGCCTGTCTGGTTAGAATTGGTTAAATTTGTTTGAGAAGAGACCCCTTTCTGTCGTCGGTCGAGTCCGTCGTCATAGGCCTATCTGTCTGTCAAGTGAATGTTTCCTGTGGCTTGGTCAGGTCATGTCCGCTGTGTGTATTAGGCATACACCCACCCACCGAGTGCTGAGGTTTGAGAGGAAGAAGAATTCACGTCGTCATGCGGAGAGCTGCCTGGCAGCCTCCCGGGCGGCCCCGCCCGCTGCTGTTTGGAGGGTGACCACCGTGGCGGCCCACCCGATGGTGCGGTGGGGCGCGGTGGTGTGGTGTGCGGGGGGGCGCCGCGGGCCGTCGCGTCAATCGCGTGCCCTGCCGGTGGTGTCCCGGGGGCGGCCGCGGGCGCGAGGGGCGGGCAGGGCAGGGCAGGAGCGCCGTTTGGGCGTTGCCTCCTGGGCGCTCCACCGAATCATGAAAAGGTTTTTGTTTCTGGTGGTTTGCGGGGTGTGCTGTGGGGGCGGTGAGCGTTGCCATTGGCGTTTGCGTGTGTTGCGTGTTGGCACACTCGTCGGAGGGCTCCCCCGCCCCCCCATGTGTGGTGCTGCTCCTGCGCGGCCTCGCCGTTCAGCTGTTGTTGACAGCACCGAGTGCACTGCCTGAGGGGTCCAGGAAACACACGCTGTCGTACATTAGTCAGCCTTAGTCCGCCTCATGGAATCTCCCGGCAACCATTCAGCAGTTCACTGCACTGGCAGGGAAGGCCGCGGGCGCCCGTGCACGGTGGGTGAGCTAGGCAACGCAATTATTCCTTCCTTCTTGTCAGGTAGCCTGTGCGGGCAATGCAAGGGCCTGATCAGGCACCGTCGCGAGCGACATGCCTAATCAGGAAACAGGGTCAGGAGACACGCGCTCTTCTCTGCCGGCAACCGCCCAGTGGGAGCGCACTCTCCACGCTGCGCAGGTGCTGGAAGCTGCCACTGCCGCTTCATTTGTTTTTTCGCTTCGTCAGTTGGTTCGTCGGTTGCAGTGGTTGGGCGGATGGTACGGCTTGGTAAGCCGAAGTCGAGGGGTGGGCGGATTTTTGGTAGCGGCGGTGGTGTCCAGGATCCAATTCGACATTCGAGATTTTAGCCCTGGTGCAGTTGCTGGTGATGAGAGATTTACGTCCGCTGAGGATACGCGGAGCGGTGATGTGGTGCGGTCCAGCATCCGAATGCTGATGATGGGCATAATTGATGGACTGGCTATTCTTTTTGGCTGAGAGGCACTTATACCCATACCTTCGCAGAGGTGTTGCAGGAGGCAGCGAATTATAATGTGGTGTTTGGTCGAGATGGCGGTGATGCTGGCCGTAGTGGTGGTATTGGTTGGTGGTGGAGGCGGCGGTATTGGTGGGTGGCTCCCTATTTATCGAAATGCAGACATGGAAGCGGGCGGGATCGTGACGGTACATGCGCCCAACAGCGACTTGGCGGTGCGCGGCGGGAGTTGTCGCCGGAGTGAGTGAGTGCTGTCTGAGCGCGTTGCGATGCAACGACGTTTCCAAGTGCTCATACCCGCTTCCGTTCCCTCCTCCTGGAGGAGGAGTCCTCCTGGAGGAGGAGGAGACCATCCCTAGATTCATCGGCTCTGTAAGCGCCCTGACCCGACCCGACCCGACCCGACCTGATCCGACCCCGAGCGGGACCGCAGCCGCCGGAGCATGACGTGTGGTCATTGAGCTGGCCGCGCGGGGTAGCGCAGGCAGGTACGCTCAACCCCCCTTGTACGCAGCGCTGCCCGTCCCGTCCCTGTGGAGGGGTTGCTACAGCCCGCCGCGACAGCTGCAGCCTCCATCCCGGCCCCCCCCCCATTGCACGCTCGCAACACCCGTCTGCCACCTTCAGTCCTCGAACACCGTCTTCTTCCCCGCGGGTGCAGCGGCCAGCAGCTGCTGCTTCTGCTGCTGCCGCGCCTCCCAGGAGGGGTGCAGCCCGCTGGCGGCGCCCCCGCCCCCGCCCCCGCCCGTCCCGCAGCCCCCTGACGGAGCCCCTAGACCCCCTCGGCCCTCACCCCGCCCCCGCCCACCGACCCGCGCCCCCCGTCCCCCGCCGCTGCTGCGCCGTTGCCCCCCTCCCGCGACCCATTGCCGCGTCCACCCCCGCCCCGACCCCCGCGCCCCCACCCCTGCCGCCACCGAATGCAGCGGCCCCCTCCCTCTGCAGCGCCACTTTGCCCCCCCGGGTCCCCCCGGCACCGCCAACCCGTCCCTCGCCGGCGCCACTGCCGCGGCCACCGCCTGCGCCGCCGCCGCCGCCGCCCCCGCCGTCATCGTCATCGTCATCGAATTTGATCTTCTTCGGCGCAGCCGCCGCCGCCGCCAACTGCTGCTGCTGCAGGACCAGCCTCTGGCGTTGCTTCGCGGCCCAGGAGGGGTGGAGCTGCTCCGGCGGCGTCGCCGACGGCGCAGCCCCAGCGGCAGCGGCGGCTTTGGCCGCACCCCCACTCCCGCCCCCGCCATGGCCACCGCCGCCGCCTTTCCCCGCGCCCTCCCGCGCTCCTCCTCCCTCTCTTCCACCCAGGCGGCCGCCCCCGGCTGCTCGGGACTGTCCCGCCGCCGCCTCGCCCCGCCGCCCGCGCTCCCCAGTCCGCTGAGCCACCTGCGGGCAGTGGCAGTGGCAGCCACCACAAACACAAACATGATCACTAACATAATCACAAAACCTAAACCCTTTCACCGGCGTGGGAATGAGTTTTTTAGCTCCCCCGGATCAGCTGCCGTGTGGGCCGCGGATCGTACCGTACGGAATCAAAGCGCCAACAACCCGGGTGCATCGGCGGCTCCTCACGGAAGAGAGGGCTACGCAGCCGGCTCGGCAAGCCAATCCAAACCGCCCTCTCCCCTCCTTCCCTCCCTCCCTAATATGTCCTACACCCTCCCTCCCTCCCTTCCCCCCAACAGAGGACAGAGCGTGCGAGGCCGCCCACCTTGTGCTGGACGTGCCGCGCCTCCGTTCCGTACATCTTCTCGTACAGCCTCCGCCGCGCGTTCTGGCCCAACCGGTTCTTGCCCTTCCGGTCCAGGAGGGGGTCCCCGGCCCCGCGTCCCGCTTTCGGCTTAGGAGCTCGCTGGCCCCCCTGGTCGGCGGCTTCATCGGCGGTGGCCGCTGCGCCCTTCGCCGCCGCCGCCGGCTTGCGGGCCGCTGCCGCCGCCTCCCGTTTGGCCTTCTTCTGCGAGTTCGTGTTCGTGGCGGCAGCGGCAGGGGCCATCTTGCCCGTGACCACCGCAGCGGCCGCGCCATCCCGCTTCCGCTTCCCGACGGCGGCTGCTGCCGGGACAGCGGCAGCGGCACCGGCAGCGGCATTGCGCTCGCCCGCGGATCCCGCCGCGCGCCCCTGCCGCCCACCGCCTGCCGCCCGCCGGTCCACTGGCATGTCGTACTCTTGGCTGTCGAAGCTGGCCGCCTCGCCGTCATCATCATCACAGCCGCCGACGCCCTCCTCACGCCCACTCTCCTCGCTGCCGCCGTCCTCCCGGACGTCGTCACCGTCGGCGCCCTCGTCGCTGTCCCAGCCGCCGCCGCCGCCGCCGCCGCCGCTGGCCAGGCCGCCAGCTCCCCCCGTGGCTTCCGCCATGAAGTCGGCGATGTCCTCCTCCTCAATGACCCCGCTGTCCTCTGCCTCCCCCTCCTCCTCCTCCGGCGCCACCGCCGGCCCCCCATCCGCCAGTTGAACCCCGGCCCCCTCCAGCGCCGCCCTCCCGCCCTCTTCCGGCACCTCCTCGTCCCCCCCGGGTCCGGCGGGCGGCGCCACCGCTGCCGCTGCCACTAAGCCCCTGTGCCGTTTGCGCGCCGACAGCCCTTCCCCCTCCTCCTCCTCCTCCTCCTCCTCCACCTCCTCCCCTGCGAGGGCCCGCTGTTCGTCCCCATTGGCCTGATCGCTGTCCGCCTCCGCCTCCTCATCGGAGCCGCTACCGCCCTCCCCCTCGTCCTCCTCCTCCTCCTGCACCTCCTCTGAGCCCGGCTCCGAAACGCCCTCCTCGGGTCCCAGCGGCGTCTCTGCGGAGGGCAGGCAACGAGGCAGCGGGGCTCGGGGCTCGGAATTACCGCCGTGGCTCCCACCGGCCAGGACGTTCCGTCCAATCCGCTCCCCCTCCCCCTGCCGCCTGCCCCCACCAGGTCCCCCACTGTCGAACGCGAGACGTGGCTTGGGCCCCTCCCCCTGCCACTGCCGCTGCGACACGCCCTCCAAAGTTCAGCGTCCCTCCCTCCTGCTCTCCCTCCCTCTGCCCCGGCGCCCGCTGCCCCCGCCGGCCCCCCCTGCCCGGCCCCCCTCCTCGCGGGCAGGCCGGCACCGTCACCCACCGCTCCCGAACTTGACCTCGAAGTCCCTCCTCGCCTCCAGCACCGCCTTCCGCACACAGGAGGCTCGCAGCAGCCGACTGGACAGCACCGCCGCCATCGGGACAGCCTCCTCCGCTCCCGACGGCTGCTGCTGCTGCGGCTGCTGGGGCTGCTGCTCTAGGGTGGCGCCCAGCGGGGCAGCTGGACCGCCCCCCGCCGCGGAGGGCCGTGGGCCCGGGGGCGGCCGCCGGGGAGCTGCCGCCCGCACCAGGTCGTCGGGGAAGCCAGAGCGGAGGGCTAGCTGCGGGGTGGGGGAGGCGGAGGGAGGGGGGAGGGGGGCTCGTCGTCATGGTTGGGTAACCGTCATGAAGGGACGCAGGGGGAGTTGCGGGCGGGGGTTGAGGACGGATGAATGTCCGGGGTGTCTAGGCCAGGTGGATGGGGAGGGCCCCGTGGGCGCAGACCCTCTCCCGTCCCCTTGGGGGGGTGCACCCAGACCGGGCCTATCCAGGGACACACATCCCTGGATAGGCTCAACCATTGGCCTGCGGAGCTGTGTTCCCCTCCTTCGCCCCGTCTTCCCTTCCTCGCTCTCCATCCCCGTGCGCAGACTAGCCCTCAGCTCTCAGCTCATCTCAGCCCAGCCACCCAGCCCCCCCCTCAGCTCAGCCTTCCCCCAGGTCCCTCCCCGCCCCCACCTGCAGCGCGAGGTCGTCCAGGTTGATCGACTTGCACAACTCGAGCTGGGCCCGCACCTTGGCCCCCCCGGAGGCTGCTGCCCGGGAGGGAAGGGCCGCCGCCGCCGCCGCCGTCTGCCGACCCGGTGGCGCGGCCTCGCCGTCGACCACATCCCTTGTCGCCGCCGCTGCTGCTGCTGCTGCTCCTGGGATTGGCAACCCCCAGGGGGACGGGGGCGAGCGGGGGGGACGGGGGGGGGACGGGCGCCCGAGTTTGGCTTATCACCGGCTGGTCTGACCGGACCCCAACGGGCTGTTCCCCTCCCCTGCCCTCCCTACCCTGTCATCCCCAACCCTCGAGGGCCATTCGCCTCTCACCTGGCCCTTCACCCGGCTGCTGCTGCTGCTGCTGCTGCTGCTCCTTCTGCAGCTGCACCAGCCGCCGCTTCAGCTTGCGCTGCTCGAAGATGCGGGCGTTCTTCAGGGCCTGGGGGGAGGGGGAGGGGAAGGGGAAGTGGGAGGGGAAGGGGGAAGGGGGAGGTGACCCCAAGGTGGAGACGGGACCTGTGTGAAGAGGTGGCGAGGTGGCTAGCCGAGGCGGCCGGCGAGGGGGAGCTCGGGCCCCCAGTCCCGAGCTCAACTCCCCTTTTTGTCGAATCAATGCCCCCCACCCCCATCCCACCCGAAGGCCGTGACGTGTTCGGACGGACCGACCCGCGGACGTTGCCATCCCCGCCCATCTCAAGAGAGCCCGGTGCGCCGATACCCTCCGCTATCCCTCCAGCAACCACCAACCACCATGCACCAACCACCACGCACCAACCACCAGGCAGGTTCCCTGGTCCGGGGGAGCCCTCCCTCCCTTCCGGGTGCACCCCCCCGATGGTGGCCCCACCTTATGCAGCGTCCGGAGGCAGTGGTGCAGCCATTTGCGCCGAGCTTCGGGCCTTAGCCCCCGGGGATGCGTGGGGAGGGGGAGGCAGTACCGGGGTCAGGAGCTGGGGAGCTCAGGAGCAGCCCGCGCACAGGGCCCGCCAGGGACGTAGCTTTGCAATAGCACCATCATGCACAGTTCAGGCAATGCCAATGATGTGCGGTCTGCAGGGGGGCACAGCGCAGCTGAAACGACCCGAAGAGCACGGCGCTCTGGCCGTGCCGTACCGCCCGGCCGCTCACCCCTTGTCTTTCTGCACCGGCTTGCCGGGCCGGCCTCGTGGCCGCCGAGAGAGTTTCAGACTGTTAACCTGAGGGACGGGGTGGCACTTGGCAGGACTGAACCGGTTTCGAGCGAAGAGGAGTCCGATTCAGTTATCGTACCTGACGCCGCCCGCCGCCTTGCCCGGCATGCCGTCCACCTAATGGTTTCATTTTCATATCGTTACAAGTAGGTATGTTGTGGTTGTAAGGTAAAACATTATAGAGCGGCAGCCATTCACCGCTCAGTGGCGGCACAATTAATTTATTGGCAAGCCTATCAAGTGCACACCATATTACATGGACATTATCGGCACGCTTGTTTGCATGCCGTTGAAGCATGCATTACGGCTTCGGAGCATGGAACTTTGAGTCAACCCTTCCGTCATCTTGTGCACATTTCCGAAAATGATATGAATTTATTGAATTTTGATTCGTTGAGGCTCTTGCAAAGAAGGATGGCGAAAGAAGGTCTTCTCGATAACCGTAAAAGGTTCATCGTCACGCCCCAGACATTTGCTGCCCTATTCCTCGCGTGAGAACATCGCAAGTACACAGCTTTTTCTCGTTCTCTTTCAAAACATGAGTGAAGACACCAACCCCTCAAACCCCTCCCGCAGGGTTCTCCTGTCCGGTCTCTTCTACCTGCTAATGCACAAAATACATGTGGGTAGGGCTCCGGGGGAGGAATATTGAACGAGGGAGCCCCGCAGTAGGGGACATGTTGACGAGTGTGCTTACTAAGGGGTTGCGTACGTTGGTGCATGCAGGACGAGGGAGTGGCGCACCCCTTCCTCCTCATGCTGCTGCCGTTTCCTACGGTGAGGCTCTTTCCAGGACTGGCGCCGCTGAACGCCTTGCATAAATGGCGGCACACGATGGATGGGGTGCCGCCTCCCGCTTTATTGCCGCACAGAGGACCCCGCGGGTCATCGGGTGGGGTGCCGTAGCCTCCCCACACCACACCACACCACACCACACTGCAAAAACGAAACCATGCCACTTTGGTGCAGCGCTTGTGACCTTTTCAACAGTAACGCAGCATCCAAGGCCACGGGCTGTGCACCTCACACTGATTCGTCCTCGGACGTCGATATCGGTACGACCAACTTGGACCTCCCCCCACCCCCCCCCCTCACACACAAAACACAACAACCACATTCAAACCACCCCCGAAGCCGCTGACCCCATGTGGCACTGTCCCCCGACATCAGGTGTTGTGGATGCTGACGATCATCCCACTCTTCATGTTCATGACGTACCAGGTGCGGAGGCAATGCAGAAGTGTCGTACAGGCACCCCCGTCGTACAAACCCTTGCTGCTTCCGCCCGTCGCACAATCCCTGTCTGCCCGGTGTGCTTTCGGTTCCCCCCAACGATGGATGGGCGGCATCACCGTGGCCGGATGGGCGGCATTACTGTTTGGGTGGAGAACGGTGTTGCCAGGTGGTGTCAGTTGTGGGGAACACCCGAAGAGGTTAATCTGGGCAGTGCGGTTGGGGACTTGTTCCGGACGCCACCGCCTTGTTGGAGGTAGTGGCGTTCCAACAGCGTCACCGACCGCACCCAGCTCAGATATGCATCCGCCCCTTCCTGCCTCCCTTCCCCGGTTGCAGGCGGACTTCAAGGGCCTCAACCCGCTCATACCGACCCACTACGTGCAAATAGCCAGGAAGTGCTTCAAAGCCATGAAGGACAACGAGTTCAAGGTGGGAGTCCTGGCAGTACGGGGAGGGGACGTGCTGGGGGTCGTGCAGGGGGGGTGGTCGCGGGGTCCTTGCGGCAGCTCCTGGCGGGATGGTCTGGAGGCCCCTCCCACGGGGGGCAAAATGGCGTTAGGGCGGCTGCTCGGCATGGCGTCGTCTGGAGTCGGGGGGCGGCGGGGAACGGGTCCCGGCCAGGAGGGCGCCCGGGTGGAGCCGAGGGAGGGGCACCTCGCTTCCCCTCCCCTCCCCTCCCCTCCCCTCCCCTCCCCGGCATGTGAGGTGCCTCTCGTTCCTCAGCCCTCACTCCTGCCCTCATGTCACTCTGGCCCTGTCGGGGTCAGCGGTGCGGATGACGTGTCGTCACGCCTAGGCCTGTTCCTGCCCCTGCCCCTCTGCTTTCTGTCTGCCTTCCTGACTGTCTGTCTGTCTGTCTGTCTGCTTTCCTGAATGTCTGTCTGTCTGACTATCTGTCTGTCTGTGTGCAGGTATCCGAGAAGGACCTCTGATGCCACCCCAGGTGGCCGCCCCTCCCCCCCTCTCGGAGGACCCACCACCCTCCTCCCATCCATCCAGGCAGGGGGCCGCATAGTGGCCATCAGGGTAGAGGACCTCCCCACGCCATAAGAAGAGCATCTCGATGTAATTCTGCATCTAGATCTGGATCTGGATTTCGCCTTCTCCGTATCAACAGAGCCGATGGGACCTAAGGCGACCAGGCCGCAGCATGTATCAAGGTGCCGACTCGGAGCCGGCTGGCCGTACAGGGGGGCTGCGGGTGCTGTCACTGCGTCAATGTGGCGGTGGCGGCGTCCAGCGCCTCACCTCACCGCACCTCACCTCACCTCACCTCACCTCACCCCACCTCACCCCACCTCACCTCACCTCACCAGGTGGTAGGGGGTGCCATCCGCCTTAAGAGGGGGTGCCTCCTTTGCAGGCAAACGAACGAACATCGCGTACGAGCGGGGCAGGGTGTGGGGCTGCGGGTATGGGGCAAAGAGGCGTGAAGGCACAGGTTGAATACAGGGGGGGCAACAGGCAAGGGAGGCAGAGGCGGGTAATGGGTAGGATTGGGGCTCGGAAGCCGGCCTGGCCCCGGTGGCCCCGGTGCGCTGTTGACTGGAGGGGGTTTGTTGGATGGAGGCCAGAGAGAGAAAGTGTGCTGCTGTGCTGAGTGGGTCCCAGCTGGGCCCCACCGGGAGGTGGACAGCCGGTTCAGCTTGTTTCGTTGCAGGCCGCCAGGGTGCCGTGGTCAGGTCGGTGGTCATCGGGCGGGGAAGGGGAGGCGGCCCAGGGGTACCCGAAGGGGGAGGGGGAGGGGGAGGGGGACGCTGTATTGGGTTGGGAGTGACCTCGCCCCCCCCCCGGGGTGCTCACCCCGACTGCGAGACGGAGGTGGGAGACCCTGCACACGACCCTGCGCATCAGGCGTCGGGGAGTGGTGGCCGCGGGGTGGTGGGCTGAGGGTTCTGAGGGGCTGAGGGTTCTGAGGGGCTGAGGAGAGGAGGGTGCTCGGCGGCAGCGATGAGGGCGGCGGAATGGATCGCAATGTGTAACGACCGGTGTATGACCGGCGACGACCTGGGGCACATCGGTGCGGTGCCTTTAATAACGGTCCCGATTGCAACGGGTCAACCAGCGCCATCCCCGCCGCGGCTGAATGCATCCTCGACGAAGCGGATAAGGCGACTGGACTGGACGATGACAGCGCTTCCCTTCAACAGAAGACAGAAACTCCGCGGCAGTCCTCTTCCTTATAAAGGCCGAGTGACGTTCGGCACTACACCCTCTTCGCGGTCGCATCCCCTGGACAGCTGCCCCGGCATCGCCCCCTCCGTGTGCCGCTTCCATACCACCCCTCACCCCCCCCCAACGCCGGGTGGCTCCAGGGTGGCCGCTGGGGGCCCCATGCAGCGCCATCCTTCATCCAACCCAACCATCAACCCTTCCTTCCGCATCGGCACCAAGAGCCGGCCCCATCCCTTGGCGAGGTGGGGGGCGGGGAGCCGCAGCCGCCTCCGCCCCCTCGCCCTCCTCCCCCAACCCCGAGTCCTAACTGACATGGCCCGTGCGGCCCCACCCACCGCCTGAAGCACCCACCCTCGCTGGTTCCAAGCACCTCCGGGGGACGTGACTGCCTCGGCGGGCCCCTCCAATCCCCGAGGTCCCCATCCACTCCAGTCCCCAACCTCACACTCGTGCATCGTGTCGTGGTCACCAACACATACATACACGCAAACACACAAACTCTATACCACACCTTAAACACCTTACACACACGGACATGGACATGGGCATGAATATGGACACCCCCCACGCTCGCACATGGACTCCAACGACCAGGAGGGCCCACAGGGTCGGGGGTCCCCTCCCCCGCCAGCAGCCGGCGGGGACAGCATGTCTGCATGTGTGTATGAGTGTGCGTACACCCGGCTGCGGCTGCTGTGGCCCACTCCTGCCCCACCCCGGCTCGGGCTCTGTGCTATGCAGCCCCACGGGGGGAGAGGGACCTTCACGACCTCCACCCACCCACCAATGCATCACCAACAACAACACCGCCGCCTCCTCTCCCCCTTTACTCCGCTTCACACGCGCGACCAAGACCCCGGGCGCCCTCCCCCGGCCCGTTCTAGTCGATCAGGTCCGCGGGGGCGCTATGACGTCAACAGTAACGCGGAGCAGTGGTCGAGGGCGGAGTAGCGGCGCGACGTAGGAACCCAGCGGCATAAAGCATGTCCTCTCCCAAACCCATCCCGACATCCCTCAACTGCCGCGCACCCGTGCTCCATCGTACACCCGATGCCCCCGGGGCGCCCCTCTGGTGCGAGTGCCCCACACGTCCCGGACGTTGCGTACCTCACCCATCCGTCCACCACTCCACCCGCCCCTCCACCCGCCCGGCTGCCACCGCTCACCCCCCCCCTGAGACCGCTCGTCCACCGGTGGCAGGGCCAAGGGCGAGTCACGCCACCGCCCGTCCCCGCTCAAGTCCTGCGCGTCCCTCCGGATCGCCGTCGGCCCTCACCGACCTTGGCGCTCGCATCACCACCAGCACCACCACCACCACCACCACCACCACCACCACCTGACGACCGAAAGCAATCAAGACAGGGGCGGCAGCAGGCGGGCCCCCCTTGCTTGTATGCACACGCACCCCAGCCCACCCGCGCGGGCCCCCCGACATCACTGCGGAGCGGCGCCCCGGCCGCTGAGGATGTCGCGAAGGTGCGACTGGGGCGGGGGCGGGGGCGGGGGCGGGGGTTGGCCCGCCTGCAGCTTGAGCCCGGACGGCAGCTGTCCGCCCGGCGACTGCGGCACCGGCACCGGCACCGGCGGTAGGTACGGTGGGGCCTCCCCCGCCGACGACGGGCTGAGGCTGCGGCGGCTGGGCGACGTGCTCTTGCCCCCTGAGGCGGACTTGGAGGGCGGCAGGCCCCGGGGTGCGGACTGCCCCGACAGACCCGTCACCGGCCCCGCCGCGGCCGCCGCCGCCACGATGGCGGGGGTCTCGCCGATACCCACCAGCCCCACCAGCCCGGTGGTGGGGCTCCGGGTCCGGACCCAGTCCAGCGGCAACACGGCCCCGGGCGGGCTGCTCGGCTGCCCCCGCTGGCTCTGCTGCCGCACGACAGCCGCCGTCAGGCTGCCGGCGGAGCCGGCCTTGGTGGACGGCAGGGGCGACGGCGGCGGCGCAGCCGCCGCCGCCACCGCTGCGGTGGCCGGCATGCCTGCGGAGCGCGGCCGTGGCGGGTCCGGAATCGGCTCCAGGAGGGGCGGGCGGCCGGAGGCGCTGCCTTGGGGGCCCCCCACCGCGCTGCGGGCTGACTGGGGCGTGACGGGCGTCGGAGCGGCGAGGTGCGGGAGGCCCTCCACGGGCGGGAGGTGGTGGGGAGGGTGGGGCGGGGGGTCGCCGCGCGGCGGCAGCGCCATGGCGCCGGTCTGCAGCGCGGAGGTGAGGGCGGCGACAGCGGCGGCGGGGCTGCCCACCCGCGAGGCGCTGCCGCCGGAGGTGCCCCCCGGGCTGGCCAGCGGCAGCAGCCCCGCGGGTCCCGTGAGGGGGCCCCGCAGCGACCGGAGCGGCGAGGGCGGGGTTTGCAGACCCGAGGCGGCGATCGGGGGCGGCGCGACGCCCAGCCCCGCCGGCGCTGAGTTGCGCAGGGGGTTGTTTGCTGCCGCAGCGGAGGCGGCGGCGGCGGTGGGGCTGCCGCCGGAGATGCCGGAGATGCCGGCCATGGGCAGCGGGCTGGGGCTGGGGAAGCGCACGTTGCCGGGCTGGAGGTAGGCGGAGGGGAAGGGTTTGGGGATGGTCAGCGGCGCCAGCGGCGCGGGCGGCGGACCCACGGGCTTCAGCTTGCCCGTCGGGTGCGGCACGTGCCGCAGATCTGCATTGTCTCCCAGGGGTAGCTGCTGCGGCAGCTGATGCGGCCGGGGCGGCCGGGCGCCTCCTCCCCCCGCGGCAACGCCCGACACGTCGAGCGGCTGCGCCGGCACCGGCGCGCCGGCGCCCGTGCCGCGCCGCGCCGCCGCCGCGGCGGCGGCGTACCCCGCCACCGGGCTGTGCCACGGGTCGCTGGGCAGCAGCCGCCGCTCGTCGCCGCGCTGCAGCGCCACGGGGCCCGGCAGCACCCAGCCCAGGGCGCGGCCGCGACCCGCCATCAGCACCCCCTCCCCCGGCACCGCCAGGGCCCCCGAGGAGGGCGCCACTGTGCCGTCCAGCTGCGCCACGCGCCGGGCCATCGCCGCGCCGTACACCTTGATGCTGGCCTCCACCAGGCGATCCACGAGATCCGCCTCCTCCTCCAGCTCGTCCAGATCCATCTCGTCCAGCTCCAGGAGCTCCCCCCGCGCCTCCAGCTCGGCGCGCAACTCGGCGCGGCGCGCGAGGGCCAGCTGCAGCTTAGCCGCCGTCAGACGGGGCCGCGTGCTGCGTCGCCGCCGCCGCCCCTGCCGCCCCTGACCCTGACCCTGACCCCGACCCTGCGCGCCCCAGCCTTCCACGGCCTCCGACCGACTCGCCCCGTCGCCCTCGGCGCCGCCGTCATCGTACGGGCTCATCATGCCGTACGCATCGGTACCCGGTGCCATCTTGAACGGTACGGCGAACGCGACACCGTCGGCGCCGTTGGCGAATTGTGCGGCGCCCGACGGGCCGCCGCCGCTGGCGGCGGTGGCGCCGCCGTCTGCCTGGCCCTGGGCTGCCGCCGCTGCCGCCGCCGCCATCACCGTCTGGTCCAGGGGTTGCGCCGTGTCCGCTGCGGAACTGGCCTCCGCTGTCAGGTACGGCACTGACGGCCGCTGCTGCTGCGGCTGCGGGTGCGCGAGGCTGATGTCCGCCTCCGTCAGGCACCAGCCGCCGCCGGGGCCGCCGGCGCCGCCGCGCGCCGGCGGCACTCCCGCCATACGGGCGGCCGTTGACGCCGTCGGCAGCATGTACATCGGCAGCGGCTGCCGGCGCCGTGGCGGCAGCGGCGCCGTCCGGGGCGGCGGACCCGTCGCCGCCGCCGCCGCGTCCCCTCCGCCGGTGGCGGAGGCGCCTCCGATGGTGGAGGCGCTGCCCCGCGCGTCGCCCGCCGCCGCCGTCCGCCGCTCATCCCGAGTCGTGGGCTGCGAACGGGGCCGCCGCGGCTCAGGCCCACCCCAGCCGCTGAACCCATCCTCCTCCTCCTCCCCCCCTCCGCCGCCGCCATCCCCTTGGCCGCCTCCGCCGCCTCCGCCGCCAGCACCCCCGCCGTCGGCGAGCTCCTCCTGAGAGGCCTCCATCATCCGTCGCTGGTACTGGTAATAGAAATCCCCCCCGGTAACACCCGGCCCGTCCTCCTCCTCCTCCTCCTCCGCATCCTCGTCCTCCCCTCCGCCCCGCCCCTCGCCGCCCTCCTCGCCCTCGCCCGCCTCCCCCTCCTCCCCCTCCTCGTCGGCGGCGCGCCGCCGGATGTAGCTCTTGAAGCGGCGCTTGGGGCTCTTGCCGGCCTCGCTGCGGGTGCACAGGTTGCCGCCCATGGATGCGGCGCCGCACCACAGCGGCCGCCCCTCCGTCAGATGGGACACCGCCGCCGCCCTGTCCAGCGGCGCCTGATCGTGGGAGTGGTCCAACACGCGGTTCATGTCCTCGGGATGCGCCGACATGACCGTGCTCCGAAACCCAGGCCGCGGCGCGGAACGCGGCCGGTTCGGGTTGCCGATCACGATGTTGGTCGACGTCCCCGCCGCCGCCGCCGCGGCGGCGGCGGCGGTGTGCGCGGCGCTCGCCGACGGCGCCCGCCGGCGGCAGCGCCAGTTGCGCCGCGGCAGTACGTCCCGGGATGAAGCTGTGGCGCCCGTGGGCGCGGGCTTGGGCTGTAGCCGCGCCGGCGCCACGATCTGTTCCTCCACGGGCTGCGCCTCCAGCAGCACCGGGCAGGGGTCCAGCGGCGGCGGCGGCGGCGAGATCAGCGGCACCCACGCCGCCCGCCGCCCGATCAGATCTCCGCCCCCGCCGGCCCTCTTGCCCTGCACCGCCGCGCCTTGCGGCGTCGGCTCCTGCAAGAGGTCGCCGCCGTCGCCGCCGCCGCCCCCGCCGCCGCCGGCCGCCGTCGCTGCCGCTGCCGCCAGCGACGGCTCCGAGTCCATCATCATCATCGTCGCCTCCTCCGCCGCCGCCTCCTGCAAAGCGGCGGCGCGCTCCCTCTGCGTGGCTCGGGCCTGCTCGAGCCGCAGCCGCCTCGCGGTGGCCATCCGCAGCTGGTGCCGCTCGCGCTGCTCGTGGCGGTTGCGGATGTCCTGATGGGCCAGCGCCTCGGCAGCGAAGGGCCCTCGGCGGCCGCTGGCGCTTGCGGGGTCGGTGCCTGGCGGCACCATCTTGCGCGCGTTGAAGGAGTCGGTCCAGGATATGCTTCGGAGCTGCTCCGCCATGGCGCGGTCCTCCATCATTCTGAGAGAGGGTTGGCAGGTGTGAGGTCAGTAGAGAGGTGCGGTGCGGTGGGGTGCGGTGGGGTGGAGTGCGGTGGGGTGCGGTGGGGTATTGGAAATTGGTAGACAATTTCAAATTGCGCTGCTGCCAGAGCGAGGTGCGGTGGGATGCGGTGAGGTGCGGTGGGGTTCGGTGAGGTGAGGTGAGGTGGCATAAACGTCGGGCAGGACAGGTTTACAAAGGGGGGGAGGCGTTTGGGGAGGTCCAGGAAAGTCAGGGGGCGGGCGGCGGAGGCGAGTGCGCAGAGAGGGGGGAGGTTGACGACGACACTGGCGGGCAGGGATGGGGCCACATTTGGGGGGGGGGGCAGAGGTGCGGCACCTCCAGGAGGAGGAGGGGGTTGCGGGCGGTGCAAGTGCTGTTGGAGCAGTGTCCGGGGTACCCGAGGGGCACTGGCAGCGGCGGCGCTGTCGCCCCGGAGTCAACTGGCCGACAAAGGCACCGACGCCTCGTCTCTTCCCGTCCGTAGCTCGCCGAAACTCACCGCTGCCTCAGCTGCTGCAACGTCTGCACCTTCTTCCAAAACATAAACTTGGAGGCTGCGGGCGCCACCACAAGCCGCCGCATCAGCTCCGACAGCTCCTCGTCGTACTGCTCCAGGGTCAGACCTGTGCCGTACACACACACGCGGACGGAGGGCAGGCTTTCACCAAATCGCAACGAAGCAGCCCTTGGAGCCACCGGGTCGTGTGGAGCATTTTTCCCTGCCTAGGACAAAAAACAACACAACATGCATGATACATAATGCATGTGGACCGACGGCAGCCCCCCTCCCTGTCCCCAAGTCGCGCTGGCGGAAGTCCGACAGTTCGACAGCGACCGCCTTGACAGGTCCCTGTCGTACAGGTGCAAAATCCAAACGTCGTACCGGTGAGGGAGGTTGGATCCAAGGAGCAAGCCAGAGCCTCCTCCAGCGCGTCCAGTAACCCCCGGCCCGCGTGGCCGGTCAACGGCGTTGACCGACCAGACAGCACCACCCCCCCTGACCCAGGACGCGGATCGGACGCGCCCGCAGAGCTCCGCCGCCCGCCGCGGCGGCGGCGGAACGCCTCGTCGTACTGACGACGGCGCTGCGCCGCCGAGCCGGGACCCGGCCCGGCGCTGCTGCCGGAGGCGGGTCGGGTGGGGTCGTACACACCGCCGTACGAGCCGGCGCTGCCGCCGCGGCCAGTGCTGTCGTCCAGCTCATCCCCATCCTCCTCCCCTTCGCCCCCGTCGGGCTTCAGCTGCTGCATGGCCTTCGCAAACTCCTTCGCCATGTGCTCAACCGCCTTGTCGTACAGCGCCCACTGCTCGACACGCGCCTCCGCCAGCGCGCGCGCCAGGCCCGCGCCGATGCGGACGGGGACGGCGGCGCGCGCGGCGGCGATCGCAGCGCCGGGGTCGCTCGCCCCCGCGACGGCGGCGGCCGCGGCCGCGGCGGCCGCGGCGGCGGCCGCTGCCGCCGCCCCCAGGTTAGGCGGCGGCTGCAGCGACGAGGGGTCCACCCCGGGGCGGGCCGAGTAGGGGTCGGACGTCCACATGGCCCGCAGCGCCTCCAGCTGCCGCCTCACCCCCTCGTCCTGTAGTTCGTGGGCAGTGTGCGTGACATGCAACGGGGCACAGCTCGGCCCGGAAAGGTGTGTGTTTAGCGAAGAACCCCCCCGAACCAACCAGACCCAATACACTTACCACGGTACCAGAAAACATGTGCTGTGTGTTCGTCCGCAGGCAGGGCAGGGCAGGGGTGCGTGATATGCCATGGCCATGGGCGGTGCAGTGCCCAACAGGTGCCCGTGTGTGCGGGAAAGGGTTGGGAGGGGGGTGGCACGGGACAGCCATGACGCCACAGTAGACCTTCCCGGTGGCCCTCCAGCCCGCCCCTCCAGCGCACCCTACCATGGGCTGCACCCCCTGGGCCCCCTACCTATACCCCGTGGCGGCCTCGAAACACCCGGTCCTCTGACTCTAGGGACGCTGCCAACGGGTGGCCCGGGGTGAGGGGGTGAGGGGGTGAGGGGGTGCGGGGTTGAAGGGGTGAGGGGTGAGGGGGTGAGGGGGTGAGGGGGTGAGGGGGTGAGGGGGTGAGGGGTGAGGGGGTGAGGGGGTGAGGGGGTGAGGGGTGAGGGGGTGAGGGGGTGAGGGGGTGAGGGGGTGAGGGGGTGAGGGGGTGAGGGGGTGAGGGGGTGAGGGGGTGAGGGGGTGAGGGGGTGAGGGGGTGAGGGGGTGAGGGGTGAGGGGGTGAGGGGGTGAGGGGGTGAGGGGGCAGGGTCGCTGTGTACCCACCCCCTACCACCCCCTATCGTCGCCGGCGATCTATGGCGCTGTGCCGTACTCCGATCGGACCTTTGCTCTGGCAGCAGCGCAGCGTCAAACTGTGTATGTCTACCGATTGCCTACACACCCCCACCCGCACGCACACGTAGGAGGGGGCGCGAATGCGGTTATATATATGTATATGGGGGTGGGAATAATATATATATATATATATGTATATATTGTATTCGGTACCGTAATCCCACACTTGGGACTCCGTGACGGAGGTTCCCACCCTCGCCAACAACCCCCGGCAGGTGCCCGCGCACGTGGCCCCCCGGGCCCTGGCTCCCGGGGAGGCTGCGAGGCCCCCCGGACAGGACCCACCCACACACCCGCACACCCTCTCACCCTCTCACCCAGCCGCCCGCCCCCCCTCCGGCCATGCCTGCGCGACCCCCGCTTCCGCACCGCACCGCACCACAGGCGCCCCGCCCCCCTTGCCGAGCGGTCCCCCACGTACCCGTAACAGCGCCGCGTGCTGCCTGTCGTCCTCCGTCCCCGCCGCCGCACCACCACCGCCACCAGCAGCGCCGCCGTCCTTGCGGGGCGACTGCACACCCAGCGCCGAGAACGTCACCTCGCCGTGCAGCGACGCCGCCGAGCCCGCCTCCGAAGGCGCCACCGACTGCTCAGATTGCGCGTCCTCGTCATCCGTGCCGGCGGCCCCCGCCGCCGCCGCGCCCCCCGCTGCCGCCGCCGTATCGACGGCCGCATCAGCTGCAGCCAGGTCCGGCAGCGGCGGCGGCGGCGGCGGCGGTGGCGGCGGCGGCTGCAAGAGCGGGTCCTCCAGCAGCTGCACCCCCGTGCGCAGGTTACCGCGCTTACGTGCCCGGCCCCTCGGTCGGACCAGCCTGGCGGAGGTGGGCCGGGAGGGGCCGTTGCCGGAGAACATGTTGCCCAGCAGCTCCGCCGCCTCATCCAGGTTGGGCAGGCGGCCCACCTCTAGGTCGTACACGCTGCCGCCGACGGCGGCCTCCAGCGCCAGGGTCCGCTGCAGGGCGCCGGACGGCGAGAACATCCCGGCGGCGGCGGAGGCGGCAGCGGCGGAGGCGGCGGACGCGGAGGACAGGGAGGCGGCGCCGGCGCTGCTGAGCTTGCGCGGAGGCGCGCCCCTGGCGGCGCCGGCGGCGGCCGCGGCGGCGACGCCGTCGCCCGTGTTGGTGGACCAGGGCGACAGGCCTTCCTGCGCCACGGCGGCGGCAGCGGCCGCCGTCGCCGCGGCGGAAGGTACATGCGCCGGCGGCCGCCGGACCTGGAAGCCCGGGGCGCCCATCCGTACGAGCTGCAGTACAGTCTGGTCCTCACGGCTGGCGGCGGCGGCTGCCGCCGCCGCCGCCACCGCCGCCGCCTGCGAGATGTTGACACCGCCAAAGTAGTCCTCATCGAAGAGGTCATCGACGTACGTCTTGGTGGTGCTCTGGGGCGTGCTGGCGGCAAAGCTGGCGGCGCGGCCGCCGCCGACTCCGCCGCCGCCGCCGCGGCCGCTGCCGGCCGCGCTGGCGGCGCGCAGCTCGCCCTCCTCGCTGCTGGTGAGGAACGCGCTGTCCGCGACGGGGAAGCGCTGCCGGCTGTAGCGCGACGTGGTGCGACGGCTCCGCCGCCGCGGCTTCGACGTGTCGGATTCACTCGAGGCACGGCGGCCGCCGCCGCCGCCGCCGCCGCCTTCCGTGCCGCTGGCGGTGCCGCTGGCGCTGCCCGTGACGCTGCCGCGCGAGATGACGCTGATGCCGCGCGACAGCCTGGACCAGGCGCGCTGGCGGTCGGCGTGCGTGTGCGGCCGGTGCCGCTGCACGCCCACCCTCGTCCGCGTCAGCTCCGCCTCGAAGTCCTGTAGGAACGGGCTGTCCTGCGGCGCGGGCGCCATGACCTGGGTCAGGAACGGCGGCGCCAGCTCGCCTGCGCGACCCGCCTTCATCTCGCCCGCCAGGTCGTACCCGTCCAGCATGTACTGCCGCTGATCCGGCGGCAGCCACACCGACTTCCTAAAGTCGTACAGCTCCTCGAACGGCACCGACGTGGCAAACTCCCGTACAACGACCGTCTTGATACGGCGCAGGCCGCCGCTGAGGGCGTCGAACAGCGGCGCGTCGTCGCCGCTGACACCGGCGGCGGCGGCGGCGGCGGCGCCGCCGCCGCCGTCGCTGACGCTGCCGGCGCGGCCGCCGCCCGGGGCGGTGCCGGGGCCGCGGCCGCGGCCCGACGCGGGCGTGGCGATGTCTCGGTCGCACCCCTCCCCCTCCTCCTCCACCTCCCGCACCACCTGCACGCCGAAGGGGGTCACCAGGATGCCGTCCGCGGTCAGCGTAAGGCCCTTGCGCGGCTTGTCGCGGAAGCGCAGGCTGACGGACGTCGAGCGCAGGTTGGCCGAGGAGCCCCTCCTCAGGTGCGCCCCCATGAAGATGTTGAGCTGCCGGGTGGTGACGCGGAACGTGGGCCGCTCGCCCGAGGGCACCGGCCGGAGGCCGCCGCCGCCGCCTCCGGCGGCGGCGGCGGCGGGGCCGGGGCTAGCGGCGCCGGCGGCGGCGACTGCGGCATCGCCGCCGGAGGCGCTGCCGTGGCCAGCGCGGCGCGGCGTCGCCGGCTCCGAAACGGAGTCGCCGCTGTCGCCGCTGACGCCGCTGAGGGCTCCAGGGAGGGTCACCGGCGGCGTCGCCGTCACGCTGTCCACGTCGCTGCCGATGTCGCCGTCGGTGCTCTTGCGGTGCACGCCAAAGTCCGTGAAGGCCGTCGCCAGCCCCTTGGGCTGCTGCGGCGCCTTGATCTTGCTGCGCAGCGCGGCGTCCCTGTACGTCATGCCCAGCAGCGCCGCCGGCACGCTGCTGCGCAGCTCCGCGCGCTTCGCCGCCGCCGCCTCCTCCGCGGCCGCGTTCGCCGCCGCCGCCACCTCGTCCTCCGTGTCCTCCTCCAGCTCCGCCTCCGTGCCCTCCTCCACCTGCGCCAGCCCCGGCAGGTGCTGCGGCGGCGCCTCCAGCGACACGGCGCCTGAATGCACCAGGCTGTCGTGCAGCACCTCGAACCCCAGCAGCTGCCGCAGCGTGATCTGCGTGCGCCGCGCCCGCCGCGCCGCCACCGCCGCCGCCATGGCGTCCTTGTCCAGCGAGCCGCTGGCGCCGTACAGCCCGCGGTATCCGGAGCTGAGCAGCGCGCCCTCGAGGCGGGGCGGCCGCGGCCGGCCCACTGACCCCGCCGGCCCCGGCATGGACCCGATGGACTCGGCTACCGAGATCGCGCCCGCCTGGGACCAGTTGGGGAGGCCCAGGCCGGCGCTGGGCACGCCGTTGTAGGAGAGGTTGCTGCGCACGTAGGGTGACGTCCGCTGCTGCCTCGCCGAGGCGTTGCTGCGCGTGCTCATCATGCCGCTGCGGCTCCAGCCCGTGTGCCCCAGACCCAGGCTGCCGATGGAGCCCTCCGCGCCCGGCTCCGCCAGCCCGCCGCTGGCGCTCCAGGGCGGGGCACCCGGGGCGCCGGCGGCGCCGCCGCCGGAGGTGGCGGCGGCTGCTGCTGCCGCCGCCGCTGCGGCCGCGGCCGCGGCGCCTCCGGCGCCTCCGAAGGCTCCTGGCGGCATGTCGGCCATGAGGTCCGCTGCCTTGGGGCTGCCTTCGCCCAGGGCGGCGGCGGCGGCGGCGACCGCATCCGCCAGTGCGCGAGAGGAGTTGATGGAGCCGAGTGACATCAGGGAGGGCTCCGGGGAGGGATCCTGAGGGAGGAGAGGGGAGGGGACGGGAGGGGAGGGAGGAGACGCGGACGGCCCTCACCGGAAGGTACCGCAAACCGCTTCTCACGATAACCCACAAAAAGTCGTTACGCAACCTCGCAACGCCGTACAGCAAGCTCAAAACGGCTCTCGACCAACATCGGGCCCATCCGACCCCGTTCCATGCCCCCCTCGGCCTCTGCCACGGCCTCCGGTTCTCGCCCCACCCCTCGGGCCCCTCGGCCGCGTTCCCCTTGGGGGTCTCAATCCCCGGCATTACGCCCCTTTGTCAATACAGACAGCGAAAGCGCAAAAGAGCACCAAACCGATAACTGTCGGTGTTGGGATGGACTGGCACGAAACACCCCTCCCCCCCCCGCCCCCGCTCCCACCCACCAGGGAGCCGGGCGGGTCCCCCAGCGGTCCGAAAACGATGTCCGGCAGCTGCGGCATGGCGTTGAGGTTGGGCAGCGTGGCCCTCAGAATGAAGTCCGCCTTGCTCTGCACGGTCTCCTGGCTGGGCACCTCACGCGGCCAGGGGAAGTTCTGCGGGGGGGGGGCCGAGAAGGGGGGAGGCAGGTAGGCAGGGCGGGCGGGCGGTGGAGAGGCAGGTAGGCAGGGCGGAGGTGCGCACGACCGGCTGTAATCGGGAAAAGGGGCCTGGGGATGGACTGACGCGAGAAACCCGCCCAGAACCACCCAGCCCGGCGAATGGAGGGTGGATGAAGGAAAGGGGGAGGGGTGAGGGCGCGTGTGAAGGGAGGTAGGTAGGGATCAGTCGGCGGGGGGAGCCGAGGGCTTGCTTGACCCGGACGAGGTGCTGCCATGCTACCCAGGCAACGGAACCCCACCCCCACCCCCACCTCCCCACCCCCACCCCGAGGTGACCTCCCAAGGCCCCTGGGGAGACCCCCCCGCTCCCGACCTTCACTGCACCAGCCAGGGCCGGTGCGCGGCAGCTGCGACCGCCTCCCAACCCCCCTCATCCCCTCATCATCCCCGTTCTTCATCCCTTCCGCTTCTCCGCCCCTCCCCACCCCACACCCCCCGAGCGAGCCCTCCCCGCCGCCCCGCCGGAACGAACACAGCGCGCAGCAGCGTACGGTCGTCAGCGGGTACGGCACTCACCGCCGGGTTGAGCACCTTGCCCGCGGACAGGAACCCCGGCGGCGTCATGAACAAAAAGTTGTTCACCAGCACCCGCGGCCCCTCCAACCCGGGGTCGCCGCGCGGCGAGTGCGGCGCGCCGTCGGGGTCCGACGCGTCATCGCTCAGCGCCGCCGCGGCGTCGCCGCCGCCGCGCGCCTGCGCCGGCTGCGTATCTATCCCCCGGACCACGAACGAGAAGGCGCTGCTCTCTGCGATCAGCGCCCGGGCGGACAGGGTGTTGGGGCTGCGGGCCCAGATGTTGGACGCGAAGGACGACTGGCTGCGGAGCGAGCCGCGGCGGCTGGCGGCGCCCAGGCGCGAGCGCATCGGCGACGCCGTCGCCGACGCCACAGCGGCGGCGGCGGCGTCCCCGGAGCCTGGCGGCGCGTCGCCGTGGTGCCCGTGCAGCGGCCCCTCGCTGACGTTGAACGCGATGGTGCGGCTGGCGCGCGGGGGGCTGCTCAGCAGGGATCGGCGGGAGAGGGAGCCGCCGCGGGAGGTCGAGGCCGTGCCGACGGCGGCCGGGGTGATGGGCGGGGAGAGGGCGGAGACGGCGTCCAGGGAGGTGATGGAGGCGCCCGCGGGCTTGCCCGACAGCATCTCCATGCGGATCACCGCGCTCTTGCTCAGCCCCACGGCCTTGACGCCGCGCCACTTCTGGGAGGGGGTGCCGCTGTTGGAGGCGGTCCGCTGCCCGTCCGCCGTCGAGGGCGGGGTCCCGCTGGCGGCGGCGGCGGCGGCGGCCGCGGACGCCATGGCGGCCTTGGAGGCCGCCGCGACGGCGGCCGCCGCCGCCGCCTCAGCCTGTGCGACGGCGGCGGCGCGGCGGCGCGCGCGGATGACGTCCATGTCGTCCTCGTCCTCGGGGACGATGGCCTTGGCGCCGGCGGCGCCGGGCGCCGGCGGCCCCACCACCGCCGCCACCGCTGCCGCCATCGACGACGTCAGCGGCATCACGCCGTGCTCCACCGTCACGCTCGCAGCGGGGGCGAGGCCGCTGCCGCCGGGGCTGTGCACCCCCGCGCCCAGCCTCGCCGCGATGGCCGCCGCCGCGGCGGCGGCGCGCGCCGCCGCCACGCTGTGCCCGACGGCGGCGACGCCGCGCCGGTCGCGCTTCGTCAGCGTGAACTCGGGGCGGTGCGCCGCGTAGGTGCGCGCCTTGTCCGCCAGGTCCACCCCCAGGGTGATAATGCGGTCGCGCTGGGTGCGGTGGCGGAGGAGCGCGGCCAGGTTGTGCATGTCGGCCTCCAGCGCCGGCTGCAGCAGCCCTGCCAGCGCGTCGCCCAGCAGCGTGCCGCGCGGTACCACCATGCCCAGCGCGCGGCGCAGCAGCGGCGTGTCCCCCGCCCCCAGGCCCAGCAGCACGTGCATGCAGGTGTCCAGAAAGTCCTCCGCCTCGCAGATCCGGTGGAGCAACATCGTGTCCTCGTCCTCGGGGCTCAACAGCACGGGCGAGCGGCGGTGGCCGGAGGCCGCCGCCGCGCCGGCAGCTGCGCCGCCAGCAGCGGAGCCGACGGCTCCGCCGCCGTCTCCGTCCTCCTCGTCGAGCTGCCGGGCCGGGTCGCGCTCCTCCGGCGCGGCGGTGCTGAGGTTGAGTCGCGCCAGGCGCGCCGAGCGGCGGATGGCCGCCGCCCTGTGTGACAGCGGCAGGCGGGCGGGGTCCACCAGGTGCGCCCCCGGGTGGTCGGGGTGGGGCACGCCGCACACCAGCATGCCCACCAGCCGCTGCCACAGCCCCGGGTCAGGCCGGCCCTGAGACAGAAAGATCTGCGGCGGGCGGCCCAAAGGTGGGGGAGAAAGCGGGTAGGGGACCGGTCGGAGTATTAATATTAATTGCGCCGATTGGCTGAAGGGGGGAAGGGTCCGGGGCCGCGGCGGCCAGACAGGGGACTCTTTTGGGGGGTGTCGAGTGGAGGGAATACAGCGAACGGGTGCGGGCAGCGCTTGCCGGAAGGTGGAAAGGTCGGACTGGGGAGTGTAAGGCCCACCACAACCGCTGTGGCGGTCACTGTGTTAGGAACCCCGGGGTATGAGCCCCGCCCCGCCCGCGCACAGCTGGACCCGCCGGTGGTGAGGCCACTGGCCCTGCCCTCGCAGCCAAGCGGGGGTTGCTGCACGCTGAACCCCAGCCGCCCCTTCGCCCACCCGCTGGCCAGCCCAGCCCGCACATCACTCTCTCTCACTGCCCGCCTTTCCCGTCGTGCGGAAACGGTATCCGTACTCTACGGCTGTTCGTACTGTACGGTGTCCGTACTCACGGTGGACACGGGGTTCTCCACGTCCACCCAGGAGCGCTGCTGCTGCCCCAGGGGCCGCTGCTGCACCACCATCAGCACAATGCGCTTGCCGCGAGCCTCGGCGCTGTAGGGGCCATCCAGATCCTGCACCGGGAGGGGGGGGGTAGGGGTGTGTGTGTGTGCAAGGGGGGGAGGTAAAGGCAATCGGTAGACATGCACAGTTTGACGCTGCGCTGCTGCCAGAGCAACGGTCCGATCGGAGTACGGCACAGCGCCATAGATCTCCGGCTGCCGGGCGTGGGGCGTGGGGCGAAGGGTGGGGCGGGGCGGCGCGGGGTGTGTGTGGCCCATGCGGCCCCCTGGGCAGTCCGCGCGACACACAGCGGATCACGAACCCCCGACCTGCCACCCCCTCCCTCCCTCCTCCCCAGCCCTCATGTCAACCAAGACACAGCGAAACCGCGAAACGTCACCGAATGGGTCGTCGCTGTCCGTCGCGCCCCACCTCTTACCCCGCCCCCCTCCCCCGGCCCAGCCACCCACCAGCAGCTGCTGCAGCATCGCCTGGATCCTGCTGACGTAGCCCATCAGGCTCTGGACGTCCAGCGCGAAGGCCCCCACGCCGCCGCTGACGCTCGTGTTCATGGACGCGCCCCCCGGCCCCCCGGCGTCCGTCGCGAACAGCGGCTGCCGCCTCAGGATCTCCCCCCGGTCCAGGGGCGACCGCCAGGTGCCCCCCGGCGGCAGCGGGTAGTCAGCCAGCGACACGAACAGCTCGTAGTCGTTGCGCCCCTCCTCCTCCTCCGGTGGCGGCGGCGGCGCCGCCGCCGACACGGTCACGCTGGTGGCGGTACTGCCGGCCAGGGAGACCCGCGGCGGCGGCTGCAGCTCTCCTGAAGGGTGCTGGGACCGCGACGGCGGCTTCGGCGACGGCTCGCCCTGGCCGTCCGTCGCGGCGTCGGCATCGGCGGCGGCAGCGGCGTCGCCGTCAGCGTCGGCGGTGCACTCCGGCTCCGCCGGCCCTGGCAGAGGCTGCTGTTGCAGCAGCGGCGGCGGCGTCGGCGAGGGCGGCGTCGGCGGCTGCAGCTGCTTGAGCGCCTCCTTGGCCCGCTCCGTCCGCTGCAGCTCCGCCCACTTGCGCAGCGCCTTGAACGCGATCTCCATGTGCGCGGTGTTGGAGCGGGAGAGGTGCAGGCCCAGCAGGCACCGCATGCGCAGCCTGGGGGGGGCCCGGGGGTGGGGGAGTGTTAAGCCGTGGGCCGGCAACCAGGGGACGGGGTGGTGGGGCGCCCCGGGGGGCAGCGACACAATACCGCAGCGGCCCACCCACCCCCACCCCAACCATCGGTCACCCCGCCGCATTGAAGGGACGCCACCCCCGCAGCCCCACCCCCGCAGGGCCCCACCCACGCAGAGCCCCCCACCCAACCCTTACCCCCCCCTCTGCCTCACCCCCACCCCCCACCTGCCCAACGTGAAGTTCCTCCAGGAGTTCCAGGCCCACATGAACAGCATGTGCACGCTGTCGTCCAGCCAGGCGTATATGGGCACGAAGCACAGCGCCCGGCGGGACATGATCTGGATGGCCCCCGCGGTGCACAACAGCTTGTTAACTCGGGCCCACTCGCGCAGCCGCCGGAAGGCAAGACGTCGCTGCGACATCAGGCTGATCTCGTGGACCTGAGCAGGGTCGGGTCAGGTCAGGTCAGGTCGGGTCAGGGGGCAGCATCAGCGGGGATCGCGGCGAGGGGCGAGCAGGGGCCGCAGAGACGACGGCCTCAGTTGGGCTGGGTGTATGTGTGCGTGTCTCGGGCACGTCGCAGGCGTGTCTAGTTGCCGTAAGAAGGGGAAAGTAGCGGGGGGTGTGTTCTTAAGTGCCCAGTAGCAGGTGGTGACTGAAATCTGACGATGCCGTTGATCGCATGTTGAAGCGTCAGCCTCTCTAGCATGGTGTGTTTCATGCCGCCGCGCCATGCCACCCGCCGCGCCCCCTCCCTGGCGAATGGCGATGCATGGTCCGCACCTCCTTGGCGATGCGCCTCACGGTCTTGTTGCGGCGGGTGATGTGCAGGATGCCCTCGAACACGGCCCGCTTGACGCGGCGCAGCCGGCGGCCCTCCGCGAGGTTGGCCTTGAAGGCGTTGACGGCGTTGCGCAGGATGGCCTCGATGTGGTGCGCGGCGGTGCTGTACCAGGCCTTGCGCATGCGCTTGTTGCGCCGCGTGAAGAACAGCCAGAAGTCGAAGAAGTGCCGCACGCGGAAACCCTGCGTGCGTGCGTGCGTGCGGGTGTGTTGTGTGTTGTGCGGCAGCGGGGAGGAGGGGAGGGGGTTTGGAGGGGGTTCGCGGAGGAGGGAAAAGAGGAGGACCCCCAAGCAAGGGTGCTCAGCCCGGCTCCGCTCCTCCTTGTCTACACTCTGAGAGTGTAGACAAGGAGGAGCGGAGCCGGGCTGAGCCTTTGCCTCAAGGCGCTCTGTAGAGCGTCTGCCCCCGACAGAGGGGACTTTAAGACTCCATACATACACCCGCGGCCACCGCTGCGGATTGGGCCTGTCAACCACATCTGGACCCCAGGCCCTCCCGCAGCCGCCGGCGGCCCCAGTCCGCTGACATCCGCCCTTGGAAACGGCCCCCAGCCCCGGCCCCCAGCCCTGCCGTAAGGGGCCCGGTCTCCTCGGCCCTGGAGCAGCCCTCCCCCGACCCCCTCGCGGTGACAGGCCTTGATGGCGCTGTGGGTTATTAGGGCCGTCAGAGCGGAGTTGGGGGTTCAGGGTACCGGCAGGCCGGGGGTAGAGGCCGGGGGACAGGAGTGCCTTGGAGGCCTCGGCTCACCTTGTGCAGCTGCACCATCCGCGAGTGGAGCTCCCGCGAGCGGGTGTGTTTGAACAGCCACTCGTCCCACTCGGGGATCCGCGGCCGGAAGATGGGCGGCGGGATCTGCAGCCGCTCGCTCACTTGGATGAGGGACCAGCGGAACCAGAACCTGCGGGGGTGGGGGAGGGAGAGACATAGGAAATTGGAAGGGGAGAGGAGCGGAGTCGGGTGCCGTCGGGCAGTTGGGGGAGGAGGGGTTCAAGGGGCTGCAGGTTGGCGGTGGGTCACGTGGGGGAGGAGGGCTGGGGTGGGTGAGCGGGCACCAGGTGCGGAGTGGCAGGAGGGCGCCAAACGCAGTTGGCCCCCCTGCCCCCAAGTTGCTCCAACCCCTTCCGTGCCGGTCTGAAGCCAGATTCACGCCGATAGCAGCACCCTCCCCCCACCCGCGAACCTCATCGGCCCAAGCGCTGCGGCTCGCCCGCAAGTCTCATCCTGACGGTCCCAGACGGCCGCCCCTTCGTGACGCCCTCCTGGAGCAAGCACCTCCGGCTGTGAGCCCTTCCCCCAACCCCACCCCCCTCCACCGCCACTTCGCAGCGGCACTGGCCGGCCCCACCCCCACCCCTGCCCCCTTACCCCCAGGACCCCCCACACACACAACCCGCGCCCCACCCGAGGAAGGGGTTCTGAGGCCTCATGCGGACATGCGCCCTCCCCTCCCCTCCCCTCCCCTCCCTCCCCTCCCCCCCCCCCCCCCCCCCTCCCTCCCCTCCCCTCCCCTCCCCTCCCTCCCCTCCCCTCCCCTCCCTCCCCTCCCCTCCCCCCTCCTCCCTCCCCCCTCCCTCCCCTCCCCTCCCCTCCCCTCCCTCCCTCCCCCCTCCCCTCTCCCTCCCCTCCCCCCCTCCTCCCCCCCCTCCCTCCCCTCCCTCCCTCCCCTCCCCCGTCCCCCCCCCCCTCCCCTCCCCTCCCCTCCCTCCCTCCCTCCCTCCCTCCCCCTCCCTCCCCTCCCCTCCCTCCCCTCCCCTCCCCTCCCCTCCCCTCCCTCCTCCCTCCCTCCCTCCTCCCTCCCCTCCCCTCCCCCCTCCCCTCCCCTCCCCCCTCCCTCCCCTCCCTCCCTCCCTCCCCTCCCCCCTCCCTCCCTCCCCTCCCCTCCCTCTCACCCCCCTCCCCTCCTCCTCCTCCCCCTCCCTCCCTCCCTCTCCCCTCCCCTCCCCTCCCTCCTCCCTCCCCTCCCTCCCTCCCTCCCTCCCCTCCCCTCCCCTCCTCCCCTCCCCTCCCTCCCCTCCCCTCCTCCCCTCCCCCTCCCCTCCCCCCTCCCTCCCTCCCCTCCCCTCCCCTCCCCTCCCTCCCCTCCCCTCCCCTCCCCTCCCCTCCCTCCCCTCCCCTCCCTCCCTCCCCCCCCCCCCCCCCCCCCCCCCCCCCCCCCCCCCTCCCTCCCTCCCTCCCTCCCCTGCCTCCCCTCCCCTGCCCTCCCCTCCCTCACCTGAACAGCAGCCGCAGGTACTCGTTGAACCGCTTGTGCTCCATGCGGCGCAGCACCTCCCCCGCCTTCTGCCGCTTGGCCACCTGCAGCCCCACCGCCCGTCGCCATGCGCCCATGTACAGCGCCAGGGTGCGGTGCGGCATCTGGCGCACCAGCACGTTGGCCACCAGGGCGCCCAGCGTCAGGCGGGCGGTCCAGGGGTCGCCGCCGGGCGGGGTGCACAGCTGCCAGAGCTGCTGGGGGGTGGCGTACTCCTTCACGCTGCCGATGGAGGCGCGCAGCTTGACCATCAGCTGCGGGGTTGGGGTGAGGGTGTTGCAGGTTGGGAGGTTCGGGTTGAGGGTTGTGGGAGGTGTACGACATTTGTGGGGATGTGGGAGGTTGGGGCACCGCAGCGCCTGCATACTGTAACGTAACGTAACGTGCTGTTTTGGGTTTGGGTGCAGACGACCCCTTCTCATGAAGTCGCTGATCTTGATCCGCTTGGTACGATGCCGCATTTCGCAGCTGTGCCTCTACAGTCAACACATCTGCCGGAATTCCATGTACCAGCCTCACAAGACGCTTCTTCAGGCTACTGCTACTAATCATTTCCTGTCTTTCTCCTTGCTGCCATGCCCAAGGGCGGTTTGACCTCAACCGGCCCACAGCACCTCACGCAACTAAACGAACCAACGATCCAATGAACCCAACTGAATTCAAGAGTCTTACCACACCACACCCGGTGGTGGTAAGTCTCCGCGACCCAACAATGACGCAACACGTGTGCCCCGTTGCGTCTTTCATTGCCTACATGACACCACGCCACCCAACCTCGCCGTCCGCGCAACAAACATCCCAGGCACCCCACCCCACCCCACCCCACCCCACCCCCAGATGGCGGCGCCCCCCCCACGGCCCCACCTTGAAGAACAGCTCGTTGCCCAGCCACACCCAGTCCCGCCACTCCTCGAACGCGCGCCGCAGCATGCGCCTCCGCGCGTGCAGCACCGCCAGCACCAGCTGCTTCAGCGGCCCGAACACCAGCGCCAGCTGCCGCCGCAGGTGCTTGCGCCGCACCGCGCAGTAGCGGTTGAAGAAGACGCGCACGCGCCGCGCGCGCCAGGCCGTCTGCACCGCCAGCGCCGCGTCCGGCGCGTACTGCTCGAACTTGAAGTCGCCCACGTAGGCGTCGATCTCCGCATCGATCTCCGCCAGCTGCGCGTGGAAGGCGCGAGCGCGCGCCGCGGGCTCCTTGCTGGCCGCCTGCGCCGCCGCCAGCAGCGCACGGTACTGCACCTGCCCCGCCAAAACGGGGCCGGCCCCGGCTGCGGCTGCCCCGGCTGCGGCTGCCCCGGCTGCGGCTGCCCCGGCTGCGGCGGCCCGTTGGGCCGCCGTGGCCCCCTGACGGTTGAATGTGTAGGTGGCAGCGGTGGAGCCGGACGGAGCCTTTGTGGGCGTGCCGGCCGTAGCGGCCATCCCCGCTGCGGCCGCGGCCGCCGCTGCCAAGGCCGCGGCCACCGTGGGCGCGCCCGTGCTGCTGCTGCCGGGGACCGACATGGCCCGGCGTGAGGTGTTCCGGGAGGGGGACACCACGGGGCTGACCACGAGGGTCGTCCCGGTGACGCCGCTGGCTGCGCCGGGGCTATCGAGGTCCAACGTATTTCGGAGCAGGGAGGGGTAATCCGCTGCGGGGGCGGGCACGGGGGCCGTCACGGGCGGTGGCGGCGGCGGCCGGCCTGGCGGTGAGGTGGCTTGGGAGGCAGGGGCTGGCGCGGCGGGCCGCGGTGCCGTCATGCCTGCCGAGCTGGTGCGGTCCTGCGGTATGGACACGGCGGGGCTGTCCATGATGGACTGGAAGCGCACACGTGCGGCCGTGTCCTGGGGCTGCTGCGCCTGCTGCTGCTGCTGCTGCTGCGACTCCAATGCCGGGTCTGACGGCACCGGCGAGACACGCAGGCCAAGCAGGGCTGCCGCTATGGCCCCCGCCGTGCCGGCCTCGCGCTGCGCCGTGCCATTGGGTGCCCCGGCCGCTGCTCCAGCTCGCACTGTCGCCGCTGCTGGTGCTGCTGCTCCGGGTCCCGCCGGCTCTCCAAGGAGCCCACCCGCATTGTCGCTTCGCGACGAGCGGCTGCGTGCCAGGGTGGAGAGATCCCATGGGGGCTGCTGCTCCCGCCTTTTGAGCCGCTCGTCCAGCGCCTGGAACGCGGGGGGAGTATTGCACGGTGGGGACGACCTTACCTCACCAGCCAGCCCATGCGCGACGGGTGCGCTGGGCACGTTGAGCTACTGGAGAATACTTCCATGTGCTGCCCTCAGCGTACCTCGGACAGAGCTTTGAAGTGACGCAGTGAGTCGTCGATGCCTTCCAATACTGAGTCATCCTCCATTCTCCTTTGCTGCGGCAGTGGTATCCCAACCACTGCAAGTCAAGTCATTCCATATCGTCACATACGCTGCGCCGGTGCAAACCGGGTAACTTTTCACCCCGGTACCAACAACAAGTACACATGGGCACTGGCATCGTTAGCATGTATTCATGTCCTATTGTGCCAGCAGGTCTAAGTGCTTAGGAGCACCGAAGCATGGGTCGTCAGCTCTTCGAGCTGAAAACATCACCAATAGTGATCGAATTTGCTTAATCGTAAAAATTCACTATGTTAACTGAATTTAGAAGTTGCCTCTGTTGGACTGGGCTCCCAACCAGTGACTAGTGCTGACTACTACTGCCGTGCACATCATACAGAAGTCTTTTCGCCTCGAGACTAGAAACCCGTGTCACTTACGATCGGTATAACTCTAATCCCACTGTTTTTTATTGCTAGACCTCATCTACATGGTCCTGTTTGACAGCGCTGAAACTCAAAAGCAGGGCGGTACGCGTGCGGGCTTGCAAAGCCAAAACAGCGTTATGGTTGGGCTCTATCCCAGAAGTACAGTCCCAGAGCTCATCTTGCATTTATCATAAACGCGATACACTAAGGTGTCGTGCGACCTTGTACGCACCCGCAAGCGCCTTCGCATCAGCAAACCCCAGCGTCTCAAGCCTCATGTACAACCGCTTCGATGGGACTGGGCTGGGTTGCGACGAAGGACCGCCCCGCCAACCCGCTTTCCAGGGCCCAACGCTACTTGGGGAGTCGTAGTCTGAACTGGTTGGCCAACGTCTAATAAATTACATGTGGGCGGCATCATGCCTTTGAGCCGGAAGGCATTCCCCAAGCTCTCTTGGGGCGTCTTTGCCCTTGAGCAAACACTCGTGGACGGGAACTGGTTACTGGCCGAGGACGCTAAGGATGGGCAAAAAAACACAACGCACCCCGCACACTGCCCCTCCGCGCGACACCCCCAACACATAATCCAAATCGTGCAACGCACAACCATGTCACACGCGTCAACCCCAAAAGCACAGCACAGAGCGCTGGCACACCCGCTGATGCTGATCATGCAAACGAACACGCACTGTGCAACATCTTATGGACACAAGCAGGACCTTGAGTCTAGGGACCGTCGAGTGCGCCGATCGGCAATTGCGTCCAGCACGACAGCCAGGCAGACAGATGGGCACGGCGCCATCCGTCACTGTCCTCGTGCGAGGTGCGGCCATTCCATCCGTAGCAAAACACAAGTGAATGGTAAAATAGAGGAACACAGGCAGGCCCACGTGCAACGCCCACCCACCCGCGGGCCACGGACCTGACAGATCAGACGTGCGCCCCCCGAGGACCGCGGAGGAGGGCAGCACAAAGCCCCCCCCGGACAGACGCAGTCACTTGCGATTCTGTGCCTAGCAACATTAACGACGGCGCCGCATTCGCTGTAAGGACGTAGGCAGTGGTCCCCGCGATACATGTCCCTTGCCAATCCGGGTGCGCAGCCAAGTTGATTCCCCCAATGCCCGTGCGGCTGCTGCCCCTGCACTTTACCCTCACCTGCAGTATCCCCTGGTTTCGGTGCCGGAAATTGGGTCACAGCCCCGCCCGCGACAGCGCGCGCCCCTCCTCAATGGCATGCGCCACATCAAACGGCGTCAGCAGGGCTACATTCCCACCGGACACGCGGCTGGCGGCCGCAGTCGGTGTGGGCGCGGGCGTCAGCGCGGCCGGGGTCGCTGCCGACCGCATCGTCGACGCGGGCCCCCCCGGCATGGCGGCGGCGGCGGCAGCGGCGGCGGGCGCCGCCGCCGTTGCCAGGGCCGGCAACGCGAGGGCCGCCGCCTCGGCCACCTCCTCCTTCTCGCACTTGCTGCTGCACTCGCATGCAGCGCGCTTGGACGGCTCCAGCACGCAGCAAGTCCCCGAGCAAGTCGGCGAGCAACGCGCCGCCGTCGGCGGCGCCTTTGGCGGCTTCGGCGGCGACGACGGCGGCAACCGCAACGCGCCGCGCGCGTCATCGAGACTCATCCGCAGCGGCCGCCCCAGCAGCGAAGCCCCACCTGACTCATGCTGCATGACCAACACGCTCGTGCGCGGTAACGCTGGTACCTAAGCCACCGGCGGAGCTCCAACCGCCGCCGCCGCCGCCGCGGCGGCAACGGCTCCTTTACCGCTGACGTTGCCGCCCGTCATCCCTCGTCCTCCAGCGGCCGCGGCAGTTGTGCTCAGTTTCATGAGCCGTGAGGTGGCCGAAGCGATCCAGGGCTTGGGCGAGGAGGGCGTCGGCCGGGGTCGGCCGGGGCGAGTGGGGCACCCCGGCCGCGCCACAATCCCCGGCCGCTGAGGCAGCGGCGTCGCTGGCGGAGTTGCAGCTGGAGAGCGCCTCCGCGCAGTCCACCGACAGCCGGTGCAGCCACGACGCCACATCATTGTCTACGAGCTGCTGCTGCCGCTGCTGGGGTGCTGGTGGTGCTAATGGTGCTGCTGGTGTGGGTGCAGCATGTCCAGGGAGGCAGCCCGCTTCGCTGGGTGCTGCTGGGGTTGCGCGATCTGCAGCCGGAAGCGAAACACCGACCCGATCCCGGGCGCCGATTCCGCTGTCACATCCGAGCCCTGCGCCCACAGCGCCAGACGGACCAGGTACAGCCCCAGCCCCGTCCCCCCGATGTTCCGGGCGCCCGGGGCCCTGCTGCCGCTGCCGGTGTTCGCGGACCCGCAAGGGCCGTCTCCCCGCGGCGAGTCGGCCGCCGTCTGGCCCACGGCCTGTCCCGTACGGTACGGCATGAAAAGCTCGTCCAGCAGCTCCTGCGCGATACCCACGCCCGTGTCCTCCACCGCCACCTCCACCAGGGTGCCCGGAGGGTAGCCCGCGACGGTGGACGAGCAGGTGGATGAGGCGGAGGACTGCGAGAGGCGCGGCCGGGTGTAGCGCCAGATGCCGCCAGTGCCGGCGCCACCGTTGCTGGAGCTCGTGTTGCTGGCGGTGGTGGGGGTGCTGCTGGAAGCGGGATCGGTGGCCTGAGCAGTCGCCGCCACCGCCACCACCACCGCCACCGCGGCGACCGGTCACGGAGGGCGGGGCAGAACCGGCGGGTGGAAGCAGGGGAGCTGGGGCCGGCAGAGGCTGTGGCACGGTGTCCGCGCCCTCGGGGAAGACGTCCCTGACGGCCACCTTGACCTCCCCGTGCGAGGTGAAGCGCATGGCGTTGCCCATGGCGCCCAGCAACCGCGGAGGCCAAAAGACGACCGTCCTAACATTCGCCGTCAGCAGGGCCGACAGGGAGGAAAGGGGCCGTGGACCTGATCCCAACGCTCGGCGCACACAACCGCCAGTGAAGGATTCCGGATAACCTTGAACGGGTTCCCAAAGCCACAATGGAACACCGCATAATACCTCCTACAAAACCTCGCAGTGTCACTCGCGACGTCTGCCGCCTCCGTCAGAGACGGCGGGAAATGCCTGCGCTAGCGACCCCGCCGCTAGGTACGTGGCGGCTCTTCACGACCGCGGGCAGCATTGCCGCCGCTCGCCGCACCCGGTGCTGCATCACGCCCAGCCGCGTCACACCGCAGGCCTGCTGAACAACATTCTTGCGGCAGAGCAGGCACACCGAGCTAGCCGCAGTCGCCGCTGTTGCGCTCGTGCCCACAGCTCGGGATCCGGTATCGCTGTTGCGCGGGATGCTGCCAATGGCGTTGCCTGCACCACCGACGTCGCCGCCACCACGGGGACCGCCCGCGGCGGGGAAGTTGTGGATGCTGCTGCTGCCGCCGGGCCTCAAGCAGTACGCCGTCGACAAGGGCATCTCGACGGCGTACTGCTTGAGGCCCCGCAGCTCATCAGGTACCACCTGCAGCACGTTTTCGTTGGCACCCGTGAAGCGTTGCTGCTGCACGGGGGAAGCCGTGAACACGTCAGGCGGAACGACGAAGCACAACGCCACTCCCAACTTCTTGATTGCCTCTGGCAGCTGGGCAAGCGCCTTCTGGAGGACCGACTCGCTGATGCTGGGGTGCTTCGTGGAGACTGTGGTCTGCAGAAGCAGAACCTGGGGCCCCGCCGGCGTGAGGGCGTCCGCCGGCCCGGGCAGTACCAGCACAGCGTCAATGGCGGGAAAGTTCTGCTGCAGCGGTACGAGCATATGGCCCGGCGACGCCTCCGTGAGCGCTTCGACCTCGTGGCGCTCGAACTCCTGGAGCTCCAGGTGCAAGATGGCCAAACTGTCCGGCAGCTCAGTAAGGTTGCGCACTCGGAAGACGCCGCCCCTGCAGAAGTGCATTAGGCAGTACACCCGGAAGGCCTGGCCTCGCAATGTCGCAAAGAAGGGTTCGCCGGCTGTATACAGCAAGTGTTTTTGGTTCGCTTCCACCTCCTGCATTCATTCGCGTGCACCGTGATTCCGTGAGCACTGCAACCCAACATTGTGGGCGTTTGTGCCCAGCACGGGACAGCATGTGCCGGCCTTACATCTTTGTATTGCTAGACCTCATCAGCATGTTCATGTTTGCCAGCACTGATCTCGGCGATACATACACTGTGGTGTTGTTCTACCTGATGTACGCATCCGCCTGCGTCCGAAAGCGACTCCGCATCCGTAAAACCCAAGCGTCCCAAGCCACTGTCCCTCCGCTCCGATGGGAGCGGTTGGGGATGTAAGGGGTGGATTGGGATAAAGGACCGTCCCGCTAGGACCCAACGCTACTTTGGAATCATTATCTGAACTCGCTTGGGCACGTCTAATCCTAATGTCTTTCCCTTGGGCAAACTACTCGTGCACGGGGTATGGTTACTGGCTGTGGACCCTGAGGATGACGCCCGTCCATACTAAGACGAAGTTGATCAACCGTGCGTGTCCCAAACGCCACCCTGTTGACCAATGCAGAAGGTTCGTGGCGGTGTACCGTACCGGCATTCTATGTATGATAATGATGCGCGCGAACAGACGTCGGGTCGTACAGGATCGTACCAAATACGCACCGACAGGGTTGCGTAATTATAGTGGAAGTATCGGAGGAGAAATGAAACACAGTTAACCGAACACAGGGTAATTGACCAACGCCAGGTACAATCGCCCCTACACGGATGGCCCTCCCAACTCCTGCAGTCATGTAGGTCGATAGGTCTCTTGCCCCCACCCCTGCTGCACGCACCCATCCTGCACGCGCATCAGTCTCCGCTAGTCTGACTCATCGCAGTGCATGATCAACGCCTCGTGCATCGTCAAAAATAGTCTGGTAACCTCAGATCCCCGCTCCTCTCTCAAGTTCCGAACTTGGTCGGGCTTGCTTGCACCGCGCATGAGCCCAATCCTCGTGTCAAGCGCAACTCGTCACCTCTCCCTTGCACTGCACATCCTCAATTCCCTGTCCGACGCAGTCCTCCTCAGCTCTCATAGCAGCCCTGCCCTCCAGCCCTGTCGTGTCATACTCTTGACTGACATCGCTCTGTCTCTGGACCACCTCAGAAGTTCAAGCACTGCTCCAGCAGGCCGCAATGCGCAAAACCTGCCACAGCCTCCGACCTCTCGCACATCGCACAAAAAAATGCACGCCACTTCTGCCGCATCTTCCGATCCACGAGTGCAGTCTCTACTCCTCGTCCAGCTCCGCTGTGATCTCCCGAATCAGCTCAGCTCGGTAGTCCTCGAAGTCTCCCGCGTAGTGCCGGATCTTGCCGTCCTCGACCACCAGTACCTGGCTGCGCTCCTCGTCCTCGCACAGCCGTGACAGCAGCTGCGCGTCGTGGCTAATGACGATGACGCCGCCTGATGACACACAGTGAGGGAGGCGCATGACGCACGACCACACTTAGCAGCTGGGTTTTCGAATGCCTCCATTTCTTTGATTGCCATTGGCCTTAACCAGGAGCATCGACGGCTTTGACTATCAAGCAGCTTGTGAACAACAGTCTAGCTATATCGCACTGTAACATGGGCGGCGATTCAGGTCGAGCCAGGGCATGTCGCCAGCCTGCATGTACTCACCCTCAAACTCCTCCACCGCGTCGCACAGCGCATCGATGGACTGCATGTCCAAATGGTTCGTTGGCTCGTCAAGCAGCAGAATGTGCGGCTGCATGAGCGCAATCGACGTGAACACAACGCGCGCCTTCTGACCACCTGCACCAGTCGAGGGTTAACACCGCACGCCGGGTTGGCGAAGTGACACACACATCATGAGGGCGGAGGGACGAGGGCGGTGCCTCGGGGGGGGGGGGGGCATGCCTCTCTGCCACGGCTCCAGTCGCGGAACATCGCTCTACACACAGTTATTGTGCGGTCACATTGTAAGTCGACCTTGTGCGTGCGTAAGAGCGCTGAGCCGCGAGGAACGAACGAGGCGACGGGGTGTGTGGCCAATTGGTAGTCAACGCTTGAAGGGGTGGGGATGTTCGCGGCGTTGGCTCAGAGAGAAAGGTTTCTCAGCAAAGGCCATGCAGCCTCAGCGAAGTATGAGACTGAAGTAACTTTCTGTTTGCATCAGCGCCAAACGCCTGCGCACTCCGCGGTACAGGCATTGGAGCCTGGAGCGCCCTCCCAGGGGCTCAAGTCAGCGTGCAACCCGCGCCTAAACCTCACCATCTGCCGATCCCGCGCCCGGTCGCCTGATTCAAGATGGCTCAGAGAGAAAGGTTTCTCAGCAAAGGCCATGCAGCCTCAGCGAAGTATGAGACTGAAGTAACTTTCTGTTTGCATCAGCGCCATCTGCTCAGGTTCACGATGTGACTGCCAAACATCAACGGCGACCGTGCGCATGCCGTTGACTAGTTCCCGAACCGCGCCATGGGGTCGAGTGCATTGCACTCCCAACCCGGAACCTCGCAGCACCCTTGCAAATGCTTCACAGGTAGGATGAAAATTATACGCTGAACTTACCCGACAACTTGCAGATGGGCGTCAGGTGGTGTTGGCCGCCCAGGCCAAAGCGACCCAGCATGGCGCGCATGCCCTCCGGCTTGAGGCCCGCAGTCGGGTATTTGTTGAGCAGATACTCGACCGGGTTCTCGTCAAAGGAAAGTGCGTCCACGAAGTGCTGCGGAAACCAAGGATCCGACATCGCACTTAGGAAAAGACGACTCGACGACAAAACGAAAACGCAGACAGTAGGCGGGCCAACCCGTTTGCACGTAGCCATGGAAATGCAAGGGGCAGAGGACACGGATCCAGCGGATTAACAAGGCGGCAAGCTCTGGGGCACACAAGGCGGCTCCGCCGCGTCCTTCCTACCTGCGCGTATCTCCCAATGCGCAGCTTGTGGCTGCGGCGGCTCTCGCCGCTGACTGGCGAGATGTCACCCGACAGCAGATTCATGAGCGTCGTCTTGCCGGCACCGTTTGGACCTGTGGATCCGGGCAGATACGACATCAAGATGACGCGATGCGAAGGTGCAACAGAGATGGGCATAACTTCCATCATGCCTCCTGATATCCGCCAATCCCTAGGCCTCACTTTCACCCAAAAAACACCACCCCCTCCCATATTGTTGCATACTCACCGACGATGGCGATGCGCGATCCCATGTCCACACCCAGGTTGACGTCCTTCAGGCCGAAATCCTCCCTGTGCGACGAGGTGAGTGAAATGCGCGGGCGATGCACGTACGTAGGCGCAGGGGAAAACTCGATAGTGGACGACCCATAAGAATGCACCACGACATACTCTGTGGTCCGCCGCGACATTCCAGGGTTGCTCAGGCTCTTTGGAGTTTTCCTCATTGACCGCTGGCCTCAGCGAAGTATGAGGCTAAGAGCATTGAGTCATCGTTGCATCCCTCAATAGTCCATTGACACGTTCGCAGTAACTCAGCGGCGGCGGTCGCCCTGCGATACATGGCTACGTCAGGCCGCGCGTTGGCACGTACTTTTTCCGACCACATGTAACATTGCAAGACTGCCTAATGTGCCATGCGCATAGGGAGCCCTTGCACACGAGCAGGCAGGAACGCTGTTGCAGCTGCTGCTGATGCTCAGGCTCTTGAGTGTGTCCTCAGTGGCCTCTGGCCTCAGCGAAGTATGAGGCTAAGAGCATCTAGTCATCATCGCATCACAAGTGAGCTGCGTCAGCGAGGCTGAAGCCACAAAACCCCAACTTTTGAACAATTTAGGTCCGCCTAAAATCCGGTGCTCAGGCTCTTGGCTGTATCCTCAGTGACCGCCGGTCTCAGCGAAGTATGAGGCTTAAGAGCAAAACATCATCATAGCACCAGTCCGTCAGGCCGCGACTTATCAGCACCTGCATAGCTGCAAACGTGCACCTTGCGGAAGCCTGCTGGCTGTACGTGCGTGCGTCGTCGACAGCCGCGTGCCACAACAATCGCGCAACTATGGAGTGCCGGACGGTTTAGCTTGGCAGCACGACCCATCGGGTGCCTCAGGTAGGGTGTTACCTACTCCCACGCCTTCACAACCAGTACAACATCACCCCATCTGAACTGACCTGCCCGGGTACTTGAAGTCGACGTCGATGAGCTGGATGAGGGGCGGGGGCAGCTCCGTGGGCTCCGGGAAGTGGAACTCCACCGTGTAGTCCGACCAGCGCTGCGGGGCTGACGCCGCGGAGCTGGACGCGCCGTCATCGGCTGCGCCTCCCCGCCGCTTCGCTTGAGTCTTGGTGGCGTTGTTCGTGACCTTCTCCGCCTTAGCCTTGGCGTCCTTGCCGCCGCCGCTCTTCGCCGCCTTGAGCTGCTTCTCGTACTTCTCATACGCCTGAGGGACAGCAACGCAACCAATGTTCCGCAAAGGGTCGGGTCATCACCGACCGATATGTATGTATGTATGCGACTAGCTCATCATCATAACGACCATCATACCATTCATATTACTCGCATCCATGCCGGCTGAAGGTAAAAATAAATAACAAGCCGGCCGAGGGTACACACAGCCCGCTTCACGGGCCATCCAACAAAACCCTCTCCATGGCATCCGTGCGGTCTTGACCCACACGGCGCCGTGCCCCTTCCAACTGAAATACTGTACAAGCTGCCACCAGATCTCTCTCACCTTGTTGACCTCGCGGCGCTTCTGCTCGTACATCTCCTCGAACTGCGCGAAGTTGCCGCGGTACTGGTGGAGGCGGTTATCGTGCAGGTGGATGATGTCGGTGGTGACCGAGTTGAGGAAGTCGCGATCGTGCGAGACGACGATGAGGGTCTTCTTCCAGCGCATCAGGTACTCCTCCAGCCACAGCACCGCGCGCAGGTCCAGGTGGTTGGTCGGCTCATCCAACAGCAGCAGCGTGGGCTGGATGTACAGCGCACGCGCCAGGGAGATGCGCATGCGCCAGCCGCCGCTGCGAGGACGACATCCATAGGGCAGCTGTGAGTGGACGTCCGCAAAGGCAGTGAATGAGCCCCGTCAGAACAAACGAAGGTAGGCCTCTGATCCCGAGTCCTACCTGAAGGATTGCGTCGACCGCTTCTGCATGGCATCCGTGAAACCCAGACCGTGGAGAATCTTGGAGGCGCGGCTTTCGGCGCTCGCGGCTCCAATCTGGGCCATGCGCTCGTAGATCTCGTTGAGGCGCTCCTGCGCCGTGTCGTGGTCGAAGTCGTCAGGCTGCTTCGCCTCGTCCTGCAGCTGCTCCATGAGTTCCTTCTCCTCCTCCCGCAACTGCATGAGCTCCAAGTCGGCCTCAACCACAGCCTGAAGCGCCGTCCTGAGGATGCCCACATGCAACCGAAGGGGTACCACCTTGCGTGAGGTACAGCAACCTAACCGCACGTGTCCTGAAACAAATATCCAGATGCGGCTACGTGCGATATGGCACGACGAAATTCATCAGACAGCGATGGCGCATGGACACTCATCGAGGTGCTCTTCACCATCCCCTAAAGAGCAAGGGAAGCCCACGGTCGTAGATGTCTCCCCATCTAAGTCACCGAACCAGCCCATGAGAGGATTGGGCGGCCAGCGTGCCAGATGCGTGGACGGTTGCTCTTGCAAGGATTTGGATGGTCCTCCCGGCAGCAAAGTACACCGATGGACCACGAGACCTTGCATGCCACCAAACGCCTACTAGCCGCTGGCGAAACGTTTCTGATATGAAAGAATAGAATATTGCCATCACCATTGGACATGTCTCCCCATCTCAGTCACCATGCCTGCCCGGTTTAACTGCGGGCGGCCAGCGTGCCAGATGCGTGGAATGATGTTTTGGCAAGGAATCACTGGTCCTTGTATGCTCCCGGCAACAGAGAACGCCGGGGGACTACGAGGCCTTGCGTGGCGCGATAAACGTGCCTTTGAAGCCGTGTACGGCGTGCAAATTTCAAAACGGTCGCGTGTCTCCCCATCCAAGTCACCGAACCAGCCCATGAAAGGATTGGGCGGCCAGCGTGCCAGATGCGTGGAGGTTGCTATTGCAAGGATTTGGATGGTCCTCCCGGCAGCAAAGTACACCGATGGACCACGAGACCTTGCATGCCACCAAACTCCTACTAGCCGCTGGTCAATCTGCTAGGGAAATGAGTAAATAGGATATTGCCAAGACGGATGGACATGTCTCCCCATCTCAGTCACCATGCCTGCCCGGTTTAATTGCGGGCGGCCAGCGTGCCAGATGCGTGGAATACTTTTCTTGCAAGGAATCACTGGTCCTTGTATGCTCCCGGCAACAGAGGACGCCGGGGGACTACGAGGCCTTGCGAGCCCAGGGGCTTTGGCGCATGCGTACCAAGTGGAAGTAGGAATTCAAATCATCGTGCCGTTCCCTATGCTAGATCTGGCCCACTTCCAGACGGAAGTGGACCAGAAGGACCGTACACTGACGCCAGCCTTGCCATGTGTAATGGTTGCGCTGCCGCTGTCTAGACACTCACACCCACGCCCATATCCTACCGGTCGTCACCCACAATCTCCTGCTCCACCAGCAGCACATCAATATTGAGCGGCACAGGGATCTGCCTCCGAGCCATCAGGCGAAGCAGCGTCGACTTGCCGCGGCCGTTGGGCCCCACCAGGCCATACCGACGGCCGGCAGCAATTGTGAATGCCGTGTTCTCCAGAAGCAGCTTGCCCTTGGCGCGAATCGTCAGGTTTTGGACCTGTTGGATGAAATTGTGCCGCACCAGAAATCAATCTTCAGCGAGCTGCACAACACAATGATGCCGTTGTACCATGAAAGGATGATGCATCCTGATCGACGGTTGGAAGAGGTTGGGAGGTGACGCAAAAGCGCACCCGCTGACCGCAAGCCCCAGCCACGCACCTTGACGTCGGTGGCAGTTGCCGACACGTCGTCTCCCATGCCCTCGTACGACACATCGAAGACATTCTCATCCTCTCGAAGGGCATCCTCCTTGGCGCGCACGGCCGCCTCGAGCGCTTTCCGCTCCTGCGGCATAACCGCGTACGAGGGGCCGCATCCATCAGCGTCAAACCATATGCCATAACCTATATCCGGGCGCAGCCGTGCAACCTTGTACCATTCCTTACGGTAGGCCCGGTAATCCGGTGGTGAGCATACCCAGTCAGGTTTCTTAGCGACCCCGCACACCTTGTCAGCCAGCTTCTTGCTCTCGCGGCAAGTGCCCCCCATGATGGGGGCACGGGTCGCCTCCTCGTCCACCCGACCGCGCTCCTCGAAGTCATCTTCCTCCTCTGAAGACGGCAGGTCGATACCTGCCAGGTAATCGTTTGCAGCGGCCTGCTTCGCCGGGGCTGGGGCTCCACGACCGGGCGGGCCGCGACCCGGTGGAGGCGGGGCACGGGCACTCACAGGGCGGTCCGATGTGCTGGGCCCGTCCTTGTCCTTCTTCTCCTTCTTCTCCTTCTTCTCGGACTTCTCTGGATCGGGACAGCGGCATTAAGGTATAGCTGAAAAAGGTGCGCATCGAGACGGTTGAGTGTGCTGCACACAATACGGATGAACGGGTTGTCCTTCCACACTTCCCCCTACTGGACCCAAATGGCATGGTCCACTGAGATATTCTCCTTGCCTCACGGTACAAAGTCCTCAGCTGATAGAGTAGTCCCTCTCGGATTGTTCACTGCGTATGTGCAGTGCATGAACAAAACCCACCTGACTTGTCCTTCTTATCCCCCTTCTCCTTTTCGGGCTTGTCCTTCTTAGGCTTATCCTGCAGGTGAAAGAGAGGTGCTGATGAAACGAACAGCCAGTGCTGGGGTAGACATGATGGAACGCCGCAGTCGCTTGCCACTTTCCCCACCCGCCAATGTGCAGGCCACCCTCTGGAACAACTGCCGGCCTCCCTAGCCACCGCAGCATGCAACGCCCCGATCGCTGCCCGCTTGCAAATCAACATGCCTTGAAACAGTGCGACACAGGCTGTGGACCAGAACCAACTGTGGCTGGGGGATCTGCCCAAGCTTGCCCGGTGGAATGTGGGATCCACGCTATTGGGCTTGAGAGCTCTAACCAATCGCCGTCTATCTCGACTGCGTGTGCTGTCTTTGATGATGCGAACACAAAGTGCAGCCGCAAAAGGAATCACCTCTTTATCCTTCTTCTCCTTCTTCTCCTCCTTGTCCTTCTTTTTCTTCTTTTCCTCCTCAACAGCCATCGTGATAGTGTCGCTAAGGTAAGTTTCCCTTATGCCGCTCAGCTGCGGTGGCGCGCAGGAGGCGCTAGCACCGCCGCAGGCGGTGGCCTAAATTGCGCGTTGCTCAGTTGGTCAATTGCTTACAAAACAATGTAAACTTGAAGATTATGACCGTTGGCCTCAAGGTAGATGGCGGCGAGTGCCGCGCAGCGTAGACGGCGACGTTGATCACTTCGGACTTCGTTACCACAATTGCCGTCAGGCCGCACTAAGAAGGACAGAAAGTAAGGCTCGTGTGGCCTTTTCAACAGTATCATTTAAAAGCGCCGTACGGCACACCGTATCGGTGCAACGACCCACGGTAACGTCGGTCGGGGCGCACGAGCATTCGATGGTAATAAAAATACCCTAAAAGATGCTGATTATGCGTTATGGAAAGCTGCAGATCGTTGCCACATCGAGAGGCGCAGATGTTCCGGACGTGCCCGCCGTGGACCGACCGTGTATCTGGTGCCCACCCTCCCATATGAGTAAAACCTTGCTGTGTGAGAGAGTTATGGAGCATCTAAGCAACCGGAAGCAACGCACGGCACTCATTTCACGGGCAGGTACGACCCCACCACCCCTCCGAATCGCTTTCTCCGCGATTACCTATCGGCTGTACCTCCATTCCGGTCTCACCAGGTCGGGATACATATGTTCTAACCCGGAGAGAGAGAGTCCCCTCGGGTAGCGCCTTAAAGCATTGGGTTACCCCACAGAGTTACGCTCCAGCACCATGTGCAGTAGGGCCAGGCAGGGCCCCGCTCGGCCGTATCCTGCACCCTTACGGTGAAGGACAGCGCCGTCACCGCCACAGTACGGTAACCTCTTTCAGGGCTCCAGGGCCTGAAGTAAGGTCGCACCACGAGCTATCCTATCTCGTGTTGCTGTGGGCACCATCAAGGCCGCTAAGCGGGTGATGCCCCGTCCCGCCCACACCGCGCCAACCACACGTTGCCAGGAGCCCACGGGGTCGCACCGGGCGTGCCGCTGGAACCTCCGAAGGGCTGCAGCGCCCATCACCTCGCCGCCGCCTGCATTCAGCACCCGGCCAGGCCCTGCCTGCCAGCCAGGTAGGCAGTCCCGGATCCATTTGTATCCATTACGGTCGCTCAACTGCAGCGCGGAGCGCGTCGGAAAGTGGCACCTACCCGATGACCAGCGCCACAGGATGGGGCAAGAGAGATGTCGGGGTGGGTGCAGCGGCGCGCAAGGTAGAGAAGGCGTGGGACGAGAGTCGCGAAAGGCGGCGTGAGGTGAGACAGCAGCTGCTGCGGCGAATGAACACCGTACCGTGCATGTTTAAGCTCCTGAACGATGAGAGTAGAATGAGAAGTTTGGTCGTGTGCATGCCGGTCTAGTGCTCATTGCTTGCAGTACAGTGCAGTACAGTACCTACCGCAGTCGGTGCGCTCTTTGGGACATCTTGGAATCCCGGGGGCACAAGCAGCTCCGTCCATCAAGTTGCCCGGACGATGCACGCAGCTGTGTCTCAGCCGAAATACACTTCACCGGTGAAGGCTGTGACAGCATCGCATCATCGATACACAGCATTTCCGCAAGGGTCCGTTGGGGTTGATCCGCAGCCACAGCAGCCTCAGGATGGATGCGGCACTCAAAACCGCACTTGACAGCATATGCGCTCAAGCGTATACGTCCGTAAGTACGGCAAGTACGTACGTTGAGGTATAACAACCCCGAGACGTACAAACAGCGATGAGTACTTGTACGACCACCACATACAACGTACAGTATCAGCCAGCACGGCGCGAGGGCGGCCGGGCGCAAGCCGACCTTATCTGGTTGCGTCCTCCAAGCTCATACACCCACACCCACACACACGGTGCGACACATGAATGTGTACCCCCTCCCCCCAGAGTCCCGATGTGCCCGTCCCGGTGGTTCGGCGAAAAAACGGCCCGACCCAATCCAGTTCCGTTCCTGTGGTCCGCATTCCACCCCTACTGCATATGACCCACACCCAGCCTCAGGCCGCTTCCAGCGACGCTACGTCCCTCTTCCCCCGTTGGGTCCGAGCCCTGTACTCCTCCTCCCGACCCTCACTCCCCCATAATGCCCTATTGCCTCGGTGTACCCCCGGTCCTCCGCCCTGTCTGCTTCTCTGGAGCAGCCCCCGTCCTGCACCCCACACCCCACCTCCCACCCGACCCCAACATCCCAGATCCGCCCCCTCTCCCCCTTCAGTCCGAAGGGCAGCGCATCTAGCCCTTGCCCGCTTCTCCGCCGACTGCCGCCCACTGCCGCCCACTGCCGCCGGCTGCCCCCCAGCGGGCGCCCCCCCTTCAGTCGTCGTCCGCCTGCGGCGGCCCCGTCGGCAGCGTGGCCGCGAAGGCGGGGTACTTGGCCGCCACCGCCGGGTGCGCACGCACGTCCCACACCACCACCTCGCCGCCTGCCCCCCCGGCGGCCAGCAGGTGCGGCGCGTCGGCGCAGAACGCCGCCGAGAAGACCGCCCCCGTGTTGAGGTCCTGGGCGCACACCAAGCTGGGCACGTTGCCGCCAACATCCCACAGCTTCACCTGCGGGCGGGCGATACGTGATCCATGAGGGGTGGTCAGACATTAGGGGTGGGGGGTGGGGGACACACGTCCTTCGCGCTCCGCGTACGCAACAGCAGTTGCAGAAGGGGAAGCCGAGGACGCGCGTCCCGTTTGGGACTGGGGCGGCTGGCGGAAGTACCATACAGCTCCACTCCCCTCAGGAAGCTCGGGAAACTGCAACGACGCGCTCAGCCAAGCGCAGCGCTCGACAACGCCAGGAGGGGTAGGTAGGTGGGGTATAGGAACTAGGTCGACATATTGGTGGGTGGGTGGGTGGTTGGGACGTCCTCACCTTCTTGTCGGTGGAGCCGGTGGCGAGCAGTCCGCGCACCGCGGGGCAGAAGCTCAACGTGCAGGCGGGCTTGTCGTGCGCGGACAGCCGGAACAAGGCGGCGCTCCCTGCGGCACCGAATGACCCACGGGTCAGCATGCAGCAGCAGCATAACCGAAACCTCGGACTGGGTACCTACGACATGCGTGTGCCTCAGTGCGGGCCGTGATCTGCGCGTGGACCCAACGCCCCCACGACCGTGCCGGCGTGACCCACCCACCCCCACCCCCACCCAGGGGCTCACGGGCGGTACAGCTGAGCGCTCCCTCCCTCCGTCCCCTCCCCCACCCCTTGCTGGCGACCCACCCCACCTGCTCCTTTTCGCGCGTCGTAGTGCGCCACGATGCCGTCCTCACTGGACACCAGGAAGCAGGTGGGGTCGTGCGGGTTCCAGCTGAGGGCCTCCACGTCGGCGGTGACACGCCAGCGGGCGGGGTCGCCCTGAGGCGTCCGTGCATCCGCCTGCCGGGGGGTGGAGAGGTGGAGGGGAAGGGGGGGCAGGAGGGCAGCAGCAGCGGCAGCAGTCCGCGCGGGGCCATGCTGTTAGTATACGTGGATACGCTGTCGACAAACCTTCTGGCCACTCGGCAGCGACGAGACCACCGTGCACGTGTGGGACGGCGGGGGCGGCATGACGGCGATCGGCGGCTGATGGACAACCACGCGTTGCTGATGCTTGCTGTTTTCAGTACCCAGGCGGACCGACCGCGACCCTGGCCCCCGCTTCCCCCTCGTTCTTCCAGCCGCCCCCCATAGTCCGAGATCGCTCCGAGACGCGATCCCCCGCGGCCGGACGTCGTCCTCACAGTCCCTAGGCAGCCTGGCTGGACCCGCGGGTAACCCCTCCAGGTCCGAAACAGGCAACGTCAGTCCACTGTGCGCGCGCGGTGGCATGTCCTCCGCTCCGTGCCGCGGGTAACCAAGCCCCGCCGTGCGCCGTCAACCCACGCGCCGCTGGCCTACTGCTCTCTGGACATGGGGCTTCACCATGCGCCACCCGCCGGCAAACTGCCCCGCCGCAGCACGAGCCGCCGCGCACCCGACTCGCGTACCAGCACCCCCCGAAGGGTCCTAACCCACTGAGCCACGCGACGACACGCAACCAGACCGCGGAATCAGCCCGCTCCCCCGTCCCTTTCAGGCCAGCCCGCGCGACCCACCCACCCACCCATCCGCCGACCCACCCACCCACCGCACCCACCCACCCACCGCACCCACCCACCGCACCCACCCACCCACCCACCGCACCCACCCACCCACCGCCCCACCGCACCCACCGCCCCACCGCACCCACCCACCCACCGCACCCACCCACCCACCCACCCACCCACCCACCCACCCACCCACCGCCCCACCGCACCCACCCACCCACCGCACCCACCCACCCACCGCACCCACCCACCGCCACCCACCGCACCCACCCACCGCACCCACCCACCCACCAGGCACACGCTCCGGTCGAATGAGCCGGTCAGCAGCACGGGCGACTCCGCGGGGTTCCACACCACCGCCTGCACCTTGTCCGTGTGGCACCGCAGGGTGTGCTCGCATGCGCCCTTGGTCACATCCCACACCTGCGCGGCGGCGGGAGGGTGGGTGGGTTTGGATGCTAGAATGGGTTGGTTAATGGGTGGGTAGATGATTGGGTGGATAGATAGATAGATAGATAGATAGGTGGTTGATTGAGTGGGTGTGTGGATTGCACTGACGGCCACAGCGAATTGGTAGTATGTTAGAGACGTGGGTCCACACGGCCGGCCGCATGCGCGCTCTTTGGAGAGACAAACGAGTCATACACGTGCTCCGGAACCAGTCGTGCCGTCAGCAAGGCCACGCCCCGAACCTTCACCTCTACTGGTCGCCCCTCTTACGCGCCCTCTCCAAACTGTCCGGTCCACTGGCTCACGCGGCTCCGGACGCCACCGCGTCCCCGGGCTCGTTCTGGGTTCGGTTCTTTTTGGGCTCGTTCTGGGTTCGGTTCTTTCTCAACTCTCCCCTCCCCCCCCGCATCCCTGCTTCCCCCCCCGGCCCCACCTTGACGGTGCAGTCCGCGCTCCCCGAGGCCAGCACGTTTCTGAACTCCCGGTTCCAGGAGAGTGCCAGCACGCTGTCTTCGTGGCTGCCGGGCAGCAGCTTCACCTTGGCCTTGGCCTTCTTCTTCTGCGAGGGCGCAGAGAGGCGGCGTCCGCGGGCAGGGGCAGGCGTCATGCAGCGGTGGAAAGGCCGGCAACGGCTGGACGGCCGCGAGAAGGGAGGTGCAGGACTGCGGCCCCCCTGGAGTCAACAAATGGGTGGGGCCGCGTGGGGCCCCGGCTCATCGGTGCTTTAGACCCCTGCCACGTGGGTGGCGCATACCCTGTTCATGCGGACACGAACCTTTCGCTGTTGGGCAGTCGCGCCTTGTGGGGTTTAGAAGTGTTAGGGACCTCCTGCACGGGGTCATGCTCCTCTCGTTTCAATCGCGTGCGGCTGTGTGGACCCAAACGGCCACCCCGCCCGGCACCACAGATAGACATCCGTGAGAACGTAGCAACATGGGCGCCGCGACGGAGGCGACGGATGGCCGCAGCTGATGCCCGGCACGCCGTCCCCTGGGGACGTCCCGCTCGGGCGCGTGCATTGGGGATACTCCTTCATTCCGCCTGCCCGCACCCCCGGTTGCCAGCCACCAGCCAGCCGCCAGCTGCCGGCGCACTGAGGGAAGGGTTCGGCGCACCCTGCCACGCTGAGAGGGCCCCTGCCGAGTGCAGGGCGGGCCCCCCTCATTGGGCTTACCCAGAGCTCACCCCTCCGTACTGGTGAGTAAGCCAGTAACCTTTCTCCACAGACCGCCACCCCGCTGGCCTCTCCGTCCTCACGCGGCCCTCGCACCTAAAACTAGGGCCACAGCGCTGACCCGGACACGACCCCAGCCAAGCCCCTTTCCCCGCCCCCCAAGGCCCAAACATACGCCCAAGGTACGACCCGCCTTTTTCTTTTTCTTTTTGTCCGCTGCGCCGCTCGTTCCGGCCTCCTCTTCCGGTTGCTGCTGCTGGCCCCCCTCCGCCGCCGCCCCCGTGTCCACGCCCCCCAGACACGTCAGCGGCTCCACCGTGTCCACCACATCCAGGTCCCAAATCTCGATGGCGGGCTCCAGGGTGCCCACCGCCACCAGGTTGCGGCGGGCGGTGTCGCCCCGGGGGTCGCAGTCCATCCAGGCGAGGCAGAGGGGGAAGGCGGGCAACAGCACCTCGTGGTGGACGTACAGGTTGGCCTCGCCGCTGCCGTCCGCCTCCTCGTACACCCAGACCTCCAAGTTGCTGACGTCGTCTTCGTTTTTGGCGGAGAGGATGATCAGGTCCGAGGGGCGCAGCGTGAAGTCTTCAATCTCGGAGTCGTCGTCGCCGAGTTTGAGGTAGGGGTCGCCTTCGCCGTCGACATACTCGAGGCGCGCGGCGCGCCCTGACGTGCCCAGCACGCGGTTGATGACGTCGGCTTCGTCGTCCCCCGAGTCGTCGTAGCGGTCCATGTCCAGCTCACGCATCGCGGCCTCGAGTCCGCCGGTGGTCGCCGCTGGCTTTCCGCCGCCGCCGCCGGCGGCTCGGGAGGAAGCCATCGCGGACGCGACGGCACGCGCGCGCGCGACTGCTTCATCCACGGAATCGTCATTGGCGGGCCCGTCGCTGTCCATGTCGTCGGAGTCGCTCCCTGAGCCGTCGCCGTCGTCGTCATCATCGTCTTCGTCCGCGCCTTCCGCCTCCAGTTGAGCCCTCATCGCCTCCAATTCCTCTTCTGTAGGCTGTGCAACTGTTGGTATAGCTTTCGCAACACCTTTCGGTATCCATGATATTGCCGAAATCATAGTAGCGAGCTCTTGAGGGAGTTAGTCGCTTGTAGGTTTGGATACGCTAATTGGATAGGATAGTAAAATTTCGTTGTCAAAAACGGAAATGCATTCTGCGCCGTACCAACGGAACCTGCCTGCTCGGCTCGCTGTTGTATCTTGTATGGAGCAATGATACAGCTTTCCTCTCGTTTGTTGTGAATTCTGTGCATTTAACGTCATAACATATGACCAAGAGGCTGTCATGAAGCATGAAGCCCCAGACCGTTTGCGCCTCTCTGGAGGGCAAAATTACCAGCAGGCATTTCCGTTGTTATTGGGGGCGAATGATGACGCATGAATTGTGATGATCGGTCGATTCGTGGACAGGGGGAAAGAAATGATTACCGTACCCTTGCTTGCAAGCCAGGCGCTCGACAGCAGTAGTCTCTCATCAAAGGCTTCAGGTTGGCCTTGGAAAGCGTCGAGTCGCGGCAGGTTATCGTAAATGCGCGCAATGTCAACCTCCTATATACGGGAATAAAGGCATAACAGTTGCTTCCGCGTCGCCGATTGGACTGAAGTATAGGTAACGAGTGCAGAAGGAATTGCCCAGGCCATTGGCGAAGGACAAGACGGCCTTTAGCCCCTGGGACAACTGCAGGCAGTGTTACAGAGGACACCACAAAGGTTCACTAAGCGAGTCATGCCTAAATGAGGCAGCCTGCATTTCCGAAACCACTGGACAGTGAGTTTACCATAGGTGCATCCTTGGGCATATCTGGGCACGCATGGTCTGGCCGTGCCTGGCTTGATCCAAACCGCCTGCGGGCGTCAGCAGCCGTCTGTACCGACATTGCCAACGATTTGCACCGTCCGCGTTCCTGCAACACACAGCGCACGGACTGGTTTGTGACTAAGGGAGACCCTATCGCGGACCGCAGAAGGCAGGTCAAGGTGCACTCCACTCTGGGTGGCCGACAGCGTCACCGCCGCCACATCCGCTTACATACATGGCTCGCTCCTTGGCATGCAACCAAGCAAGCTGCGCCCAGATCTACTACGAAGGCATTGCTGCCCCCGCAGGAAGCCCGCGACCTGGTCGCAACCTTGTTCAGCAGGATAGGGCAGGGTCCAGCACGCACGCGCTTGATGTACTTCCGATCAAACAATCGTACTTTAATCTGTAGGAATGGATTGTACTGCATAAATGTATGAATTGATTAATGCATAAAAGGGATCGTCCTGGATCGTCGAGGATCGTCGGATCAGGTCGGACCTGGTCGGATGGCGATTGTACGGTAGTCCTTAGGACCTTAGCTGCGCGGACTGGGCGCTGCTGGGACGGAGCGCCGGGCTCACGATGGCCTAGTTTTAAGGAAAATGCAAGTGTGCTTTGTTAGGCAGGATGTTCAGGCCTACCGGGCCGTCCCCTGGTGTGGAGGTAATGGTCCACTGTATGGCATCAAAACAGAAGGACGCCGTGTACATGTCTCCCCTCACAACCGTGCATGCACAATAGATAATAGCGGTGTTTGGGTCATTGGGATCTGCCGGACAAGGCTGGCAGGGCGGGAAGACGACGGGAGCAGAAAGGAGCAGACGACAGTGGGACAGACCAAAGGAGAGAGACCTGACAGACTATAAAGTTCCTTCAGGTGCGCAGCATTGAAAAGGAAGACCAATGGCGGATAAGGCAAAGGAAATGCGATATGAAGCGGCAGACCCGTGCCCTGCCATGCCGTTCCCGCAGACAGTCGAGGTGAGTCGTCATCATTTTTTAACACAGTCACCATAATGAAATGTGATGAATTACTAATGTTCATTGAAGATATCGTGGCGAGTTCCCTAAATTACACTTCAGCCCGGTGTTATCCATTCTGTTATCCATCAACGCGACATACAGACGTGATAAATACATAATGTCATAATACACAAGAAAATCAGGAATACGTTTGCGATAAGATTGTAGGCCCCTAAGATGATATTATCATCAGGATACGGGGTTGTCGAGGCAAAGACCTAGTCTGCACGCCACATGACAATGCTTGTACACACGCAGATTAACAATATAAAATTTTATATTGTTAATCTGCGTTTCCAATCAACATTTTGATTTATTACGCAACATGCGGATGAAACAGCGCTACTACTGCTGACGTGTACAACCTCTTTCGGCTTCGAAAGGCAACCCGCGAGAATTCAAACAAGCAAAGCTGAGAGCAACGCGGTTTTCCTCTTCATCAACTGGAAAAACAGGTCCGTTTCTGCACGGAGCGTTCTCAGCGCAGAAAGCGGCGAAAAGCGAAGAGCGCAGTGTCGTACGCATCCTTTTCCACATCGGAGAATCTTTTAGCTGGGAGGGACATTGTCCTGTAAAGACAGGCTATCACTGGGTTACAGCCAGCACGCGGACTTCTCTCGCACGTGACCTGAGAGAAAATGTTGGCCGTGACGCGTTCACCGTCTGCAACAAAGACTCGCGTTGCAGCACGGACGGCTGGAGGGCGCCGGAGATGCGGAGGGCGCGAACGGTTCTCGGTAGAGGCAGGTGAGTGGCACGCACAGAATCGATTGCGAGGACGAGGCGACGTCTTGCTGCAGTAGCTAAGCTTCGCGGCATCTGTTGCACATATGGAATCGAATTCTGGGAAATCATCAATTAACGTCAATCTCTTTTTGTTTCTGTGTGAACGCGAGTTGAGCTGTTGCCTTGCATGGGCCCCCGCCCACCCCACAACCTTACTGGGGAGGAACAACGCTGAAGCTATTTTCAGCAAACGCATAGCGCGTTTGCTGAAAATTGCAGCAAACATGGTTACGGAGTGGGAACTGAGCAGTTGGGGCGCCTTTTGCTAAAGCGCCCGTTGCGCGCAGAGGTTTCCTTTGGGAAGGGAGGGCGGCACGGGGCGACCGTGAGCATCGAATGCCAACTGGAGTGACCCCGTTTGACCGGCCACCTGCCCCCGGCCTCCTCTGCCGAGCAGGCGCCAGCTCAACGGCAGACCACCAGAACTCGTTTGCTCACATGTCAAACGGCAACGGCTTCGGGTCCAGCCACTCCCAGGTGCGTGGGTTTGTGAACTGCGGCCCTTGCCGTCGCGCTGCTGCGGCAGAGACCTCCGGTCCGTCCTCCCAACATACAGTTCATCTCTGCCAGCGGGGATGAGCCTGAGCGGGCTGAAGGGTGGGGACCGCCGTCACCCCGTCTATCCCCTTGCCTTGGCCGGGGCCAGCAGAGATTCGGGGTGAGGGGGGAAATCAAGGAAGTCAGCTTTAGCCTTGCCTTGCAAGTTGCAACCCACCGACGTCGTCGTGTCCACCTAATCGGCGACTTGCCTCTTGGTGCCTCTCGGCGGTCGCAAATGTGTCCCGGCGGTTGCAACTGTGTCAATGTGCGCCGCAGGTGACCCCCGAGTTCAATTTGGAGCAGCTGGCCGGCCCCTCCCTCTCGACCTCGGACCCCCACCAGATCCCTGAGGTGGTGTGGGGCCCGGGGAAGTCTGCGGACCAGATTGCCATGAAGCTGGTGCGTGCGGGCCTGGGCCTGGGCTTGTGCGGGCTGTGCGGGCCTGTGGGGGCATGTGGGGGAGTTCCTAGGGCCCCGCCGGCAACCTGGGGCGCCGGGCGGGTCGGGGAGGGGCGTCCATGGTCGAGGGAGGGAGAACCCTCAACTGCGCCTGCAAACTCAGCCCAGCTTTCCGCTTGGGCTGCTGGCTGGCCCGCAGTTGAGCTTGACGGAGCGGCAACGAGTGGCGATTGCGGCGCGGATCGATCCCGCAACCTACTCGGCGGTCCGGATGCACGCGCCAGGTGGGTGCGGTGCGGTGAGAGTGCGGAGAGACACCGACCGCCATGCCGCGGTTTGGTGGGGTGGGCAAGGGAGGGGAGGGAAGGACAGCAACCGCGGGCGGCACAGCAGCGCCGCTGCACAGCCGTCCCTGCCTCCGGATAAAGTTCCACGGAACCGGACGGTGTAGTCCGAGGATGCGAGAAATCCCCCTCCTGAGCTTAAGCGGCACAAGCACACAGGTTGGGCTGCAACTGACGCTGTCGCGCACCGGGTTCCTCCACACCGCGTCCCTGGGTCCCAAGGCTGCTCACGCCGGATGGCTGCCCTCCCATTACCCCACTACTGTTTGCGCACGTCCGGGCGCCGGCGGCCCCACAGGCGTCGAGTACAACGCCCGCGCGCGCACCCTGAAGCTCAAGTCCGCCACCGCGGATCAGCTGCCCAAGCAGCGGCGGCTGCCCGGGTCGGTGGCGGTGGTGTCCGCGGACACGGCGGACCAGGCGATCGCGGAGGAGGTCCGGGTGCTGAGTGACTACATGGGCGCCTACTGCTTTGGCATCCGCGACGTGGGGGCGGGCAACCTGCACGGCCTGCTCTCCAACGTGGACTCGCTGAGGGCGGCGGACGTGGTGGTGGTGGTGGCGGGCACGGACTGCGCTCTGCCGTCGCTGGTGGCGGGAATCACCCAGAGCCCCGTGGTGGGTGGGTGGGTCTGTGGGTACGAGTTTGCGAATCAGTCCAACCATCGAAGAGTAACCCGTAAACTGCCGTATTGCCAGATTGTAGATCCGATGTGAAGCGGAGAGAATCTTAAGAATCTAACCCTGGGGCTCAATACTTGCTCTTGACGACGTGTACAGTACCAACCGACCGACCGATCGACGGACCGACGGACCCTCGTTCGGCCCCTATCCGCTGATGCCGCCCCGTTGTGTCCTTTCCCTTGGTGGTTTCCGTCAGATCGCGGTGCCCACAAGCGCGGGCTTCGGAGCGGCCCTGGGCGGCATCGCGCCGCTGCTGGCCTCCCTGAGCTCCAACACGCCGGGCATCACCCTCTGCAACATCGACAATGGGTACGGCGCCGCGGCCGTGGCGGTGCGCTTCCTGAAGAGCGCCGCCCGGCTGCACGCTGTGCGGTCGGCGGCGGAGGCAGCGGCTGCGGCCGCTGAGGCCGCGACACGCGCGGTGAACGCGTTGAACCGCCCCTCGGGAGCGCAGAACTGAGCGGACGGCCGGGTGGGGTGCGCCGTGATGTGCGGTATGATGGGATGGGCGGCAGGCGCGGTGACAGGTCCGCCCTTAACGGCTTGTGAGAGTGCGGCGAGTGAGGGGGACTCTGGGGGCCCCATCCGCGAGCCGGGGAGCCGGTGGCAGTGAGAGATGAGAGGTGGGAGCAGGTCGAGGTTGTGGTTTGAGGGGGTGGGAGCGGAGTGTTGTTTGTGTTTCCTTGGTGTTTGGGTGCTGGTGGGAGAGGGAGAGGATGCGGAACAGGCGGGCTGCTGCTCTTGCAGGTGGTGGTGGTGGTGGTGGTGGTGGTGGTCGAGACGTGATGACGGACGCTGGAAACAATGCGACGCGACAAGGGGGGGGCTTGGGGCACGCACGGCGCGATTTGCATACGGTGCGGCATTGAGGGCCCGGCGGCTCTCGCGGTACCAGGCGGTTGTGGGAAGGGGGGAGGGCGTGTCGGGTCCTAGTGTGGGGCCGGGGCGGTCACAAGGGCCGGTCGGCGATGGGGACCGCGCCCGTGGTCTCTGGCCGTGCGTGGTCGGGGGACCCAACCTCGCCCCCTTCCCACAACTGGGGGAGCTAGGTTCATATAAGAGAGAATACAAGCAGCAGCATTCATGGCTGTCCAGCGGAGCCCATTCCGTCCGCACACATAAAGAGACAGAGAAGCAGGCAGTATATATCTGCTTTCTTTCGGCTAATGGAGGCGCCAGCCACCATTCGAAGGCTGTGCTTGCCGTGGGGGACGTGGCCTGTGGCGCTGCGTCCTGAAAAGAATCCTTCTTTGCATGTCTGGTCGTGTGGCCATGGCCGTCGCCCCACCCATTGGCCCCGTCGCCCCAGTCGGCAAGGCCGAGCTCGAGCGCGGCGCGCCACTGCGCGGTCACTGCTCGGCTGCGCGGGCGGGGCGGGGGTGCCCTATGTTGCTGTTTCTGAAGCAGCAGCCGGGTACGCATACTGCTGTCCAATGGGGCAATGACCATGGTCTGGTCTTTGATTGGTGTGGCGTGGTGGTGTGACAAATCGCAGCATTCATTTGGGTCCTCGGCGCTGTTTGCTGTTGATCGACTTGAGCGCAAGTTCTCGATTCCCATTCTCGTGCGCGGCTTCGGCGCACGCCCTGTACAACATATGATATATCCGCGCCGTGTGTAGGGGCCCGGTGTTCTCGTGAGCGCGGGTCCTCCATTAGCGTGTGGCGTCCGTCCATGTGTCTCTTTGATGTGATGTGGTTTTGGTTGTCAGGAGCGTGTGCAGCACGTTTTGAGGACAGGACACGTGCAGGCTCGTGGCTCGTTTGCATGTCCTTCCAGAGGCCGCCTGCCCGGGTCGAGGAGGTGTCGAAGCGGGGCGCCGCGCGGCGCTGTGTCGCTGTCACTGCCGGCTGGTTGCGGTGCTCGCTGTCGGGCACTCCCGGGTTGTGAACCCCGCGGGTGGCCACTTCTGCAGGTGGGCTTATCCAGTCAGTGAATGTACGGCAGTGCAGTCCCCGGGCATCCCTATGTGTGTAGTTGGTGGTGTCCGTAATTTCTGATCGTGGATCGTGCTCCGGGCTGCGGCCCCAATTCGGCTGCACCCGGCGCGAGGGGCGGTGAAGACGTTGATCGGGGCGGCCCTCGCTCGCTTCGCGGGGGATGCCCTTCCCCTGGGTTGGAATCAGCCGTGTACAAAAGCCAGAGGGCAGCAGAGGCCGCGCTGGAATTTTGGGTCGGCTTACCTGTGTCGTGGTACGGCATTGCGGTACGGCGATGTAGGCACGACTGTTATAGCCCTATGCGCGACTGTTATAGCCCTGTGCGGTTGGCCCCGGGGCCTGCTGCTGCTGCTGCCGCTGCTCCCCATTCGGAAAATGTGTGTGGGGACGGAGTGGCGCAGTCGTCATGGAGGTTTGACGACGTTTTTCCCGCCTGCTGAGGTGCCAGTTACTGGCTTTCTGAGGACAGTTTCCCGCTGGGGGGCGGTGGCGCAAGTATGCCTTGTGTGCGACGGAGCGGTGTCGCCGGTGGTCCCGCAGCTCTCATTCGTCAGGGTGGATGAGAGCCATGTCAAGACGTCCAATCATGAGTGGCAGCTGTCTCACCAGTGGCGCAAAGTTGGCTCCCCGCCTGTCGATGGTTGCGACGTTGGGGAGTGGGGGGGAGGCGGGGGCGCCCGCCCTGTAGGCGCACGGCCCCGCCGCTGAGAAGCGATCTCGTGCGGGTTTGCTTTCTCACGTTGTTGGGGTATGCGCTGTGCGTCGGGTGAGTGGCCATCTGCGCGCAACTGGGCTGGCATTGTCAGAAACTTTCGCAGTTGAAAGAGTACACGACAATGCCCGATAAAATTTTGAGGAGCCGTGCACACAGTGTTGTGGTGCCGGTGGTGAGATATGTTTTGAGGCGACGGCCCGTCCAGGCGGCGACGGCCCGTCTAGGCGGCGTAGAGTCGGTAGTGCGAGGCGCAGCTGTGTCGGGCAGGAGGCCGAGGCCGCTGCAGCGCATCCCGGTCGTCTTCGGGTGCGTCTCCGGTGGATCGTTTGGTTGAGCTGCGGAGAATTTTCACGGTTACGGTGGAAGAATCCCATTTTGTTCCTGCGTGTGAGGGGTGGCATCGCCGGGTGGCATCGCGTGTGGTGGGTGGCAGCGTTGATAACCCGCCGCCGTTGTTGTCTATTTTGTCGTTTTGATCGTTGAGCGAGATTTCTGTACGACCTGTGAGTGTGCGGGTCGGCCGTATCCGCGGTCGCCAAGGCCGCATTTGGTGTGTTGTTTACATTAATGACGAAGTTACACAGAATTTCGGTCGTGGTAGGAGTGACACCAGTGGCGACCTCGCGGCTAGGACCTCATTGAGGCAGCTCGACCGCATCGCGAGGTGCTCATCACCACACTTTGTTACATAGGTTGCCCAAACCCCTATCCTTAAACTTCGTCCCTGCGGCCGCCCTCCAACGATGCGCACATCACCCAACAGCCAGCAGAGCACGCCGCCGCCGCCGCACCAGCCACACATCGGGCCACATGGCAGGCCTTCCCCGCCAAGTACAGGCAGTACCCTGGGAAGGCAGCTCCCGGCTGCCACTCACTCTCGCGACGTCGACTGACGGAGCACATGTGAACATAGCATCATATAAATCCGCGACATAAACCCTTAGACAGGGCCCGGAAGCCTATCCACACTGTAACGGTACTACTACTACTACTACTACATGTGAACAGCAAAACTGCCGCCACTGCCGGCCCTCCTCGCCTCAAACGTGCAGTCGTAAGTACACTGCGCCAGGCGAACCCCGTCGCGAGGCCGGTCGGTCGGTCGGTTCAGGGGACCGATGGATAGCTGGACGGCCTATTCAACACCCATCCGCCCCACACGCCTGCCAAACACTCGGACGGTCGATGCGCGCTCTTAGACGCGCTGGTGGTGCGGCTGCTGCTGTGGTTGCGCTTGTTGGATGTAGCGTTCGACGCTGTCGGCGAAGGGGTTCTCCTTGTAGGCATTGCCGTTGCGCAGCGACATGGCGGCGGTCTGCAGCGCCAGCGGCTTGTCCTGCACCAGCGAGGCGGCGTTGCCGATGGACAGCACGCCGCACAGCGCCCGCACCTTGTCCACGAAGGTCACCTCCTGCTGCGGAGGTTGGAGGGGGCCAGCACGTGTGTCGGTGGGGAGGGAGGGGAGGCGGGAAGGTGGTGGTGTGGGGGAAATAGGAAATTGGTGTAGACATGTTCATGCTGCCCTGCTGCCAGAGCAAAGATCCAGGGGATGTTGGGTTGGGGCTGGGGGCGGGGTCCAGGGTAGCAGGGTAGCAGTGCGAGACACTACGCGGTCGGGTTGGTGCGCGCTTCCTCGGGAGGTCTCAGTTCGCGACGGGACGGGATGGGATGCAATGCGAATCATGTGATGGGGTAGGTGGCAGTAGGGCGGGATGAACACCACGGGCCGATGGTCAAGCCCAGGCAGCGCCGGAACGACATCAGACGCTCCGAAACCTCAATGCCCTCCGGGTCACACCCAGTCGGTCGGGTCAAGGTCCAGCAGACCGTAGTGCCCGCCTGGAGCCAACCGCACCGGCCCAAGATCCTGTACCCCTTGTGTCAATCAAGACAGGGAAGCCGAGAAGAGTCACCGAATGGGTAGTAGTTGTTCCGGTGGCAGACGTCGCCGTTTAAGTGTGACGCAACAGAATATACCGTATACATCAGCACAGAATCGTGTGCTCTTATGTAAGAATCGCTGTGGTGCGGAGGCTGCGGACCGATGGCGCAGTAGCGGATGGCGAGCGGCCTGGGAAGGACTGCTATCCAGCCCGCGGTCGGCTGGCCGACTAAAAGCTGCAGGACGTTTCCTGTACCCCATCCGCCCGCCCCCTTGCCGCTGCTCGCCCTCACGCCTTGTTGTCCCTCCATCCTGCCATCCGCCCCCAAGCCCCTCCAGTAACAACCGGGCCCCGCCGCTGCCCCAGCAGCTGCCGCCTGCCCGGGTCCCCTCCCCTCCCCGAACCCACTCTGCCGGACCCCGCTAAGGGCGGCCCCGCGGCCCCGCCATCCGCGGCCTGCGGAGCTCCCCCTCCGGAGGTCGGCTTGGCCCCCTGCGCTGGCCCTGCCGGCTGGCTCCGATTCGTGGCGGCAGGGGGATCTGCGGGGTGAGCGACCAGGCGACCAGGCGCCCGGTGAGCAGTGTGGCAGGCCAGGCCAGCTGGCAGGCAAGACACGGAACGCGGCAAAACACGTGAAGCCCGTGCTGGGCGGCACGCGGCCTCGATACACGGTAGTCAGTGATGCACCGGTCGCCCGGTGGTGCGGTATGTCGTACACCTATGCATCGTGAGGTTCCACCCACCCGGTGGCGGCGCCGGCCCCGGGACGGGCGGCGGCGGCGGCAGCGGCAACGCCTCCGACTGGCCGTCCCGCTGTGTCGCGGACCGCAGCTCGTCCATCCTGTGCAAGTGCGAGGCGGCGCGGAGGGGCGGAAGGGAAGATGCCATGCGTGAAACCTCTGTCCCAGCTTCTCCGAGACGGCGAGGAGTCTTCGCTAGGGAACCCTGCTTGGCTGCTGGGCCAGGCCACGAGCCGCAGTGCGGCCGGCACGACCGCTGTTGCGGCCGACCGCGTTGTTATTAGCGCCGTATATTACGCTGTACGTCGATGTTCGCGCAGACACACAAACCGGCAGGCGGGAGCAGGTGAGCCGGCAAGCAGGCAGGTGGGCGGTCACCCACCCGTGTGCAAAGGTGCACTTGTCGCCGTAAGGGCAGTGCCCTTGGGTCATGAACTTCTCGCACAGCCGCGTCTTGCGGGCGCCCTGGACCTTGGGCCGGCCGCCCTGCTCCTGGGCGCCATGCGCCTGCGCAGGTACGCAAGGGGGAGATCAACGTCCGCAGCAGCACAGGGCCCTGGGAAGGCGGTCATGATGTGGTAGCCCCAGAGGAGGGCGTCAGCACGAAGGATGGCTTCGTTGAACGGACCCGGACACCGACCGCACAGACCGCACTCCGACACAAACCCACTTCGCCGGTGGTGCCGCCCCATGAAAGCGCGCCTCGCGCTCCGCTTTCGCGCGGTGCTGGATCGATCGATTCGGCCGGGCAACGCACCTCCCCAAACCCCTTCCCCCCAATTCCTCCATGAACCGAACCGATCTAAACCAGCGCACCGTCGGCCCAAAGTCCCCCTCTCGATGCCCTGGAGCTCCTTACCCGAACCACTACCGCAGGCCCAGCCCCCTAACTAAATAGCGTGAAGCTCCCTTTAAGAGTCCGCCTCCCTCTCCCGGGCGACGCACAGCACACGCACACGCGCTTACATCGTCTAAAGCACTGCCCGCCAGGCCCACGACGGGCCCCCCTCCGCCACCCCCTCCAGCTGCGCCACCGCCTCCTGCTCCGCCGCCGCCTGCTGCTCCGCCGCCCCCTCCTGCTGCGCCCCCACCGCCGCCGCGCCCGCCTTTCCGGCCCGAGCGCTCGCCCTGCTGGCCGCCGCCGGATCCGGACCCCAGCCCGGCAGCGCCAGCTTGCACCTGCTCCTTCGTCAGGTGCGCGTACTTGCAGGCGTCGCCGTAGCTGCATGAACCAGACTGCATGAACCTGCGGCGGAGGCATTGGATACGTGCTGTGTGACCCCGTCCCGGACGTGACGGCAGAAGCATCGCGGGGCCGGATCAGATGCACACGCAACCTGCCAACACGAGGAAGGAAGCACTTGGGTCAAAAATACGTACAGGTCTGGGCCCCAAGCGGCTGAGTAGGCGAGCCAGCCTGCCCCAGCCGGCGTGTCGGGCAGCCCGGGCGTGGCGGACGCAAGGGATGGACTCCCGCGAGACACCTGCCCCGTCAGGACGAGCGTTCCGCCTGTCACTGGTCTTGACGGCGCACCCAGCGTCGGTTGGTAGCCAACCCCGTCACCCAGACAGGGCCCAGCTGCACCAAGCACCGAACGCACTTCATGCACACGCGGTTCCGAAGGTCGTTGTTGGCTTGACGCCCGCCACCACCAGCGGTCCCACCACCGGCGCCGCCGCCGTGGCTGTCAACAGCGGATACCATAGGCCCGTGCGGCAGCGACTGCATGCCTTGGGCGGATTGCATCGGCGGCCCTCCCTGCATGCCAGGCCCTCCCTGCATGCCAGGCCCTCCCTGCATGCCAGGCCCTCCCTGCATGCCAGGCCCTGCATGCATGCCAGGCCCTCCCTGCATGCCAGGCCCTCCCTGCATTCCCCCTTGGTTCGCCATGAATCCTGGGAGTCCCTGACCGGGTAGGCCCCCCATGTTGCTCAGCCCCTGCGTTCAGGCACGGCGCTTCGTCACAAACAGCTCCATGACAGTATCCAACGGAACGCTGAGCAATCGCAAGCGCTTACCGCGCCGAACGCCCCGCCCATCGCCGCGAAGAAGGGGTTTGGAAACATGGTGCGTATCAGGGTGCGTATCAGTGAAGCTGTAGTGATCAAAGCTAACTGATGCTCGAATAAGCCTCCGCTCAAGTATGTAAGAACGTGACCTTAACTCCAAGTGCACAGGCAATATGTTTCCAGCATACAGATACCGTTTTCAACGAGAAACAACATTAGAATACATAATAGAAAGGCCAGCGTCGAAATCCGAGACTAATGTATTTTGTACGGGTTACTGTTTGACTGGCGCAGGGCAAAATTTTCGATAATATGGGCATGGATTTTAGGCGCTGCCGGAGGCTGCGCGATTTTTTAAATTCAGTGGCCGAAAGCCTATTTCGTCACCCCTCAAGGACAAGGTACTAGAACTTGTTCATTCTGAAACTTAATAATGTGCTCGGTGTGTATCCTTCAGCGAAGCTCCCTTACTTGTGATTATCATAAATGGATGAAAATACAAACAAGCAACAGATCATCACGAGGCACAGCACGAAACGTTGCAAAACATATTGTGTAAAAGCACAATCAAAACTATAATGATATGCATGGAACTTGACGCCTGTACCAAATCACTGTGCCAAGTCACTGCGGCATACAATACGACAGAGCTAGAAGGGAAGAGGTCACTGCGCCCCATCCACTCGCACACGCACGACAGACAAAAGAACTCACGCACGACAGAGAAGAAAGCGTGTTCCGCACACAGGTTACGGGAAGGGCCTCCCACCCCCGTGTTCGCGACGGTTCGACACCTGCCTCGACCCCACCCTCGCTCCCGCGCATGTGCCGTACACTGTACATCCGATATTATAAGGGGCAAGAGCATGTGGTGCAGGTCGGTGCGTGCGTGCCGTCAAACAGCGGGGAGGTTTTCGTTATTGAGGGCGAGGGCCCACGCTTGGGACCACCCACCGATCATGATGCGCGCGTCCCTACCTTGAGGACGCATCGTGGGTCAGGCCGTACCTCGCACCAGCTACGGACAGGTAGCATTTCTCCGCGTCACGAAGCTCGAAGCTACGTACACGAGCCACGCACGCGAGATGAATGCACGCGAGATGAATGCCGACGCCCCACACGGGTTTCGGAGCATCTCCGCACCTGCCTGCACCCCCAACCTGTCCACCTTACTTGACACATAACTGGGACCAAAAGTTGGGGGAGGGGGGCCACCGCTCTGTCCTCCTCGCACCACCATCCCCACAAGCCAGCCGACAGCAACCCACATCAACACGACAGCAGGCGACAGACACCCCACCATGTCGAGCACCTGACGTATGAGGGGGCGCAGCTCTGGCACCGTGACCTTCTCCTTGTGCGCCAGGGAGGGTAGCAGGTCCTGCTGCAGCATGGGGCCTGAGGGTGGTCGGCGATCAAGAGGGGGAAGCGCCACCAGGGGAGATGCCGTAAACGTCGAGCATGATGTCTCCAGTGTCTTCTCTCCTGTCCCGATACACGGGGACTCCTCCCCTGCTGACGTTTCCTGCGCCGCGTCCCGATGGGGCTCCCAACCCCCAGCACCCAGCCCTGCACTGCCACAAGTGTGTCCTTGGACGCATTTCCCCACCGCCCACATGACCGTCGAATGACCCCCAGTGCACCCCGCAGCTCCAGGGTGGCCCCCGCCTCAAGCAGCAGCACCGCTAGGGCCTTCGGTCTGTTGGCAGCTGCCGCCAGCATCCGCCCGCTGCTTCCGCATAGCCTGGGGAAGGGGGTGCGAGGGCCGCAGATGCGGTGTGGCGGGGTGGGGCAGGGCGGCGTGTTGCAAGGTCCGGGGGACTGGTTGCCCCTGGGTGAGCGGCAGGCCGGGGGGAGGTCAAGGTCTTAAGTCATTCATGCCCAGCCCATGGCGACCGACCCGGGAAAGCCAGCGCAAGGCACAAGACACCACATCCGTGTGAGAATGTCCGATGTCCGGCAGCAGCGAGGTAGGTCCATGATGGTTCCGGGACGGACTCCGAGACCAACGCACCTGCAACTGCGGTGGTGACGGCGACCCCTCCCCCCCGACATCGACAGGATGGCTCCGCCACACGCACATTACTGTGCCGGAGCACCGACGACTTTTTTTCTGTGAGGGACGTTACAAGGACAAAGGGACGGAAGCAGACCAAGCAGCAAGCCGGGAAGAAAGCCAGACGGCATCACGGCAAGCGAAGACCACAACACCGCAACCGAGCAGCCCCCCATCCGCCCCCACCGTTCCCCCATCTCCCCCCGCCAACAAGTACGGCATCCGACCGGTACCCGTCCAACTGCCTTGCCGATGTGGATTCCGGCAGCCCTTGATGAAAGCTATCCAACGGTGTGCGGGTCATGTTGTCCAGACTCGGAGATTTGCCCTTTTGTGCACGCGTTAGAGGCGCCAACCAGAAGGAAAGAAAACCAAGCAACGCCAACCTCACAGACCGGACAGGGACAGGGACAGGGCTGCAGAGGGAGACAAAAAACTCCCAAAGCGGCAAAACGGCACAACAAGGCCACACCTCCGACTCCGGGTCACCAGGCGAGACAGAAGGACCCACAAAACCACACACAACAGCAACGAACCAAAGCACAGGCAACGAGGCCAACACAACCCAAAGAAGCAGGGCAACACCCAACCGCAGAAGCCAAAGAAGACGCAAAATAACAAGGAACACCCCTGTAACAAACCCAGGGAACGCGGCGACTCTCAACAGGAGACAAAACCAGACCGCCCAATAGAAGGAGCCCCCCCCCAAAACAGCCCCCCCTCGACTCACAAGAACCCAAAGAACACCAAGGTGCCGCCCAAGCCACTGGAGGCCAGGGCACGAGCACACATGGCCGAACCTGGGTGCCGCTCGGTAGGGTCCCGAGCACGAGCACACTTCAGGGCCACACAGCAGGGCGCCGCTCCACCAGCCACGCCAGCAGGCGTCTGGCCTGGCCGAGCACGAGCACGCCACAGCACGGGAAACGTCCAGGTCCGTCACCCTGCGGGACCACGGCAGGGCGCAGCAAGCAGACACCCCCCTCCCTCGCCAACCCAGCCCTGGATGCCCTCACCCTCACAACACTGCCCCCCCTAGACCCATGAACCCTCAACCCTCCCCCACAAAACCGAACTAAAACCCCCCTTCACTACTGCCCTCCACAAGCCGAAAAGCGCTGATACACTAAGCGGATGCTGTTGCTGTGAGCTGAGGCTAACCTGACAGTAACACGGCTGCGGCCTGTGGTGCTGGCACTGGGTGAGCCAGGGACAAATGGGCCCGCAGCTTGGGCACCTGCCCTTCGGCACGCTCGACAGAGCACAGGACACCTTCATGCGCCCAAGAGGCTTCGAAAGTGTCCAGCGGAGCTGTCTTCAGCTGGGCGGCGATGTGTGAGATTGGCAACCTAGCCATGGTGTCCTCGGGCAACGCTGCCATCCGGAAGTGCGCCCACATGAGCCGCTGGAGGTCGCTGACCACCTGGGTGACGACAGCTTCGGAAGGGCAGGGCTCGGTGTCAGCGGCTGGGTGGTGGCACCAGACGGCCCACAGCCAGGTGGCCCAAAGAGTGGTCCAGAGGGTTTGCAGACCAGGGCTGGTAGGGTACTGGCCCCAGGCGGCGGCCCAGTCTCCCAGCAGCAGCTCATCGCTCATCATCGGAGGGCCGGGTCCCCCTGTGATGGCCCCCCAGAGGGCAACCAGCCACGCACGAGCACCTGTGTACGCCGGGCAGGCCACAAAGATGTGGGTCAAGCTGTCCATGCACGGTTCCGGCTGCCGCCGCCTCTGCTGCTGCTGCTCCTGTTGCTGCTGTGACTGCTGGCAGGGTGGGTGGCTGCAGGCGGCCCGGTCCGGCCGGCGTTTGGTTGCGAGGTACCAGCCGCATGGAGACCGTGCATGCTGCAACCTCCACACCAGGGCCTTGGCCCGGTTGCCGGCCGGGCTGTCCCATAGCCGCTGCCAGGTCTTGTGCTTCTGGGCCGCCGTGGGCGCACCCAAGCCCGGCGGGTCCTGGGGTCCGGGCGGTCCCGGCGGGTCCGGCGGTCCCGGCGGGTCAGGTGGGTCCGGTGGGGCGGGCGGATCGGACAGGCCCGGCGGGTCCAGCGGGTCCAGCTGGTCCGGCAGGTCCGGCCCACTCCCCCCGTTCACAGCCAGTGTCACTCACTCGGCTGCAGGCAACTCGCCTGCGTACCCACAGCCGGGGGGACCCAGGGGCAGGTCCCTCGACAGCTGGGCCGCCCACCTTCATCAACCACCACCCCACAGGGCCGCTGCAAGGGAACCCGCCGGACCTGCCGGACCAGCTGGATTCTCTGGACCCGCCGAGCCTGCCCGACCCGCCCGCCCCACCGGACCCACCTGACCCGCCCGAACCGCCGGACCCGCCGGGACCGCCAGACCCGCCGGAACCCCAGGACCCGCCGGGCTTGGGTGCGCCCACGGCGGCCCAGAAGCACAAGACCTGGCAGCGGCTGTGGGACAACCCGCAACCGGGCAAAGGCCCTGGTGTGGCGGTCGCAGCATGCACGGCTCCCGTGCGGCCTGCACCTCGCAACCAAAGGCCGGCCGGACCGGGCCGCCTGCAGCCACCCACCTTGCCAACAGTCACAGCAGCAGCGGCAGCAGCAGCAGCAGCAGCAGCAGCAGCAGCAACAGCAGCAGCAGCAGCAGCAGCAGCAGCAGCAGCAGCAGCAGCAGCAGCAGCAGCAGCAGCAGCAGCAGCAGCAGCAGCAGCAGCAGCAGCAGCAGCAGCAGCAGCAGCAGCAGCAGCAGCAGCAGCAGCAGCAGCAGCAGCAGCAGCAGCAGCAGCAGCAGCAGCAGCAGCAGCAGCAGCAGCAGCAGCAGCAGCAGCAGCAGCAGCAGCAGCAGCAGCAGCAGCAGCAACAGCAGCAGCAGCAGCAGCAGCAGCAGCAGCAGCAGCAGCAGCAGCAGCAGCAGCAGCAGCAGCAGCAGCAGCAGCAGCAGCAGCAGCAGCAGCAGCAGCAGCAGCAGCAGCAGCAGCAGCCCTATCACGGGCGGTTCGCTGGCTAGCTCCAAAATACTGTAACAACCCGATATTTTTCCATATCGGCCCCTTTTGTCTCACCGCAATATGACGCACATCACCCGCCTGTTAAAATCCAAAACTGCTTACCCGCCAATCCGCTCCTCCTCAAAATCCGATTTTTCGCCTCATGACGGCTCGTCATCTACCAACTCCATTACGAACGAAATCTGCTTGAAAAATGAAATTAATGGGCAAAAACTCATATCCTGGCACACCTCGACCATCCAAACGAAAACCTCCCTCCGAAACCGGATCCCCGCCGTACACCCTTCCCTTTTACGCGGGCTTAAATACGCCGCCGCGCCTCACTATGAACCATCTCTCAAAACGTTCCAAAAATTATATCTGTTCCTCACAACTTCCTGCACACCGTCGCCAAGACCGCCGGCCCAGTCCACGCCGCGCGCGCACCTGGCCGCTTCGAAGACTGCCCATGAGACCGAGCAAAATACGTAAGTCTCACACCCGCGCGATCTACGCAAATTACACCACAGCTGACCCAACCAGCGCGCCGCACGCGCACACGCTAGCAGTCTGATCATTTGTGCCACCGCCGCGACATTTCGCACCAGCCGCGCAAACCATGCGCTCACGAAAATCCAGCTCTTCGTTTTTCCATATTTCCCGCTTTCGTGTAATAAGATATCCTTCATTCCGCCCCATTTTTAACGTCCGGTAAACAGGAACTCCGCCAAGCACCGCGCTGCTCGACCACCGCAACGCCGACCGCCGCACCTAAGACAAGTCCGCGACGTAAGTCCCTATTCCTTACGATACGCACAAACAGCAGCAGCCTGCCTCTGCTATCGGCTATCTATATCCTCGCAATATTTGCGACCCGGCGCGTTTTAAACGCAACGACGTTCATCTTTCCGGGTCCCGTGATATCATAATTTCCCATCTGGGTCAGCCCGCTCCTCGGACCTCTCGACCCGACTTCCTTTGATCTTGAACCCACTGAAAACCTTCGCCCCTCGCCCACTCCTCACGCCGTCCCCACAGATCGATCCCGCCCGACCGCCCACCGCTTACACCGCTCATGCTTGCCCAACGTCCCCACGTCGTTCGACTGCAACCGACGTCCCAAAAACGTAAGCCCTACCGCGACACGTGAAACGAGGGTTACGGGCTCCAGGGTTGCTAGGTTGCATGCGCACTAGGCACGGTAGCTAAAGTCACCTGATGAGGCCCTGGCAAGGCCGAAACGCGTCGTGACGTGCCTTGCCCTATGCTCTGCGCACTAGCTGCACTTGCACCTTGCACTCCGCGAGCACCCTAACCCAAATCTTTTATTCTCTCTCTCATCGCCCCCAACTAGAGGCGCATTCAGTAGTAACTTCGGTACGATTACTACGCGTCAACCGGACTCACCAGAAACTCGCCTGGTACCTTTCTTTTCTGTCTTCGCCTCCTTTACCCCTTCACCATACCCGGACCGCTTGACCACCTGCCTACCCATCTTTGCACTACTGGCCCCAACCCCGACGAGGTTTCTCTCACCACCAATACCAGCAGCAGCAGCAGCAGCAGGACAAAAGCAAATAATTCATTTGCTGAAGTCCAATCAGTATACTGGTTTTATACACTCCTGTAACTAATGCGGTCCCGATTATTTATTCACAAAATAAATTGTTCCAGTCAAACGAAAACCTTTATCACAGCACGCACAGCATAAACACCCACCACCCACCCAGCAATTCGAATATTATTTCTCTCGCTTCCTACTTATCTTACAAAATTACCAGATATAACACCTAACCCCCTACGCTATATTAGTGTTACGAAAATTTATATTCCACCCAACAACGTAATAGCTATCGTACCCTCTTATCAGTCATCAAAACAACATCATCTAAATCCCAAACAATTCCTAAAAATTAGCATAATATAACAAAATGGACTATCGAACTCACGAACCTGCAAACAGGCAGATTGGTTCCCGCTCAAACCATTCCGGCACACGCGCATCACCACGGGCTACTCCAGGGAGACACCACCAACGAAACGAAAGCCCTCTCCATCAACACTATTTAATCACCTTCTTGAGACTAGTAACACAATACACTCACCAATATCGCTTATATCGAAATCTTTGCGCCTGAGAACCGTGTGCTGCCCCAGCAGCCAGCCCTGTCAACCCTAAAGGTATGAATATCGATTTCGCTGATACCAGTCATCACGTATAAGTACACTCCACTAATGAATCTTCTCTCGTGATTTACAGAGATAAAACCAGCGGAAACCAAACCCTCTCCATCCTGCTCGCTCACACCGTCACCCCGCCTTCACAACCCGTCACTATCGATCTTCTTCATCGTTCACATCCCGCCCGCCTACACCACCTCCCGCCACTCCCGTTCGCCACCTACAATCAACCAGAAACTCGGTGAGCAAATTATCTACGGTTAGTAAATAATTTCCAGTGGGCAAATTGCATTGCACTTGCACACTTGCGCAGCGCTCAAGCCATCTGATGAGGCCCTGGCAAGGCCGAAACGCGTCATGGCATGCCCTGCTTGCTGTCGCTTGTTTGCTTGTTGTGACTTGTTGCTTTGCTTATTGCCCATTACTGTTTTCTGCTTTCTAAATTATAAGTTGTTTAACTTTACGGTTTTATTAATTTATACTGCGAACTTAAATTCCTTACAGTGCAGATTTTTTCTTTCCTCTCTTAAATTATATAAATTTAACTTCAAAGAACTTTCTGATTATCAATTTCTGGTTTATTACAAATTGGTTAGGAATCACTTTCCGCAGCTCGCTTCCGCCTCATCTTCAACAGCAGCAGCCCATATTTGGCGCTGCGAGTTGCAAGGTACGCATCTTTTCGCGCACTGCCTCGTGATCCCCGTTGAAACCCGCAAAATCCGCAAAATCCGCAACTGAGTCTGATGATGTATACCCGCACCAATCGTCCATATGTCCGCCTTGATGTTTTTCGATGTGGGTCCGCGACAGCGATCAGTTTGACGCTGACCCACAGAGGCTCGTCCTAACGACTTGAGCCAACCGAAACCTCCATGAAATCCTACACCCGCGTGAACACGAAAACCAGCGTTCGAATTACCAGACAGAAATTTTCCCAGCGTAATCCTGTTGTGACCCGTCTTAACCAAAGACGCTTGCAAGCTGATGCTACCGATCTCGGATCACTCCAGGACCACTACATTTATCCCCCCCTTTCAGGGCTCGACGTCCGCGTCGAGTATCGAACCAGGTTCAGCCGAATGATCACTTGCCATTCGCACAAAATGTAGTGGTCCTGGAGTGATCCGAGATCGGTAGCATCAGCTTGCAAGCGTCTTTGGTTAAGACGGGTCACAACAAATGGTATCGAGACCGAGGAGTCCCCGGATCGAGCCGCGATGGCAACCCGAGTTGGGTTCGTGCCTGTGGTCGTGAGCGATTCATGTGCGAGTTGCCGTGTGTCGCCCTACAGGCGGGTGTCAGTGGTGCGAATGGCAAGTGATCATTCGGCTGAACCTGGTTCGATACTCGACGCGGACGTCGAGCCCTGAAAGGGGGGGATAAATGTAGTGGTCCTGGAGTGATCCGAGATCGGTAGCATCAGCTTGCAAGCGTCTTTGGTTAAGACGGGTCACAACAAATCCCGCTCGCTCTTTCATGGAGCAACTCCGCTCGCTCTTCATGCCTGACGTACAACGATTCGCCGCGCCAAAAGCCTCCCCGTACATCCGTCGGCGCCTTTAAAACAGCATCCGAATCACAAATTTCCATTTTATTTTCGATTTTATACATTTCTTACATGAAAGCTCTTTCTCTTGAGATCTGGCAGTTAAGCTTGTCAGCTGGACGTGATACCGCTGGTGCTGGTCCCTGCAACCTCCTGGTAAAGTATCCGCAAAATCGCAAAACCAACAGTTGATTTCAGGAATTACTGCCCTCCCCACCTCGGGCACCAGCCTTGTTGATACCCTGGCCGACCGTAAGTTTTAACTGTTCGCGGACCTCGAATCCGTTTCCTGAGGGCGTTTTGGCGATAGTAGGTTAGGTCGCATAAGCATACGGCATTGAAGCAAAAGTCACCTGATGAGGCCCTGGCAAGGCCGAAACGCGTCGTGACGTGTCTTGCCTTTGCACAATGCACCATGCAGCTTTTTGCACTTGAGCGCTAGTCTGCCTTGCCCAACCTGCTTGCTGCACCAACTTCGAGCAATTCCCGTTTACTCATAATAAGCTTGTCTACTTTCTCGGTTACTGCCTGCCTCGCAAATTGCTAATCGCTACTCGTGTCCCCGACTAACCACATGCACGCCCGGCCCCACCCCGCCTGGGACCGATTGGTCTCAAAACAACTAACAGCAGCAGCAGCCCTATCACGGGCGGTTCGCTGGCTAGCTCCAAAATACTGTAACATCCCGATGTTTTCCCATATCGGCCCCACTTGTCTCACCGCAAAATAACACACATCACCCGCCTGTTAAAATTCAAAGCTGCTAATCCGCTCCTCAAAATCCGATTTTTCGCTCCATGACGGCTCGTCATCTATCAACTCCATGACGAACGAAAATCTGCTTGAAAAATGAAAGCAACGGGCAAAAAATCATATCCTGGCACACCTGGACCATCCAAGAAAACCTCCCTCCGAAACCGGATCCCTGCTGTACACCCCCCTTTTTACGCGGGCTTAAATACGCAGCCGCCCCTCACTATGAACCATCTCTCAAAACTTTCCAAAAAATATATCTGTTCCTCACAACTTCCTGCACACCGTCGCCAAGACCGCCGGCCCAGTCTACACCGCACTGGGCTGGGGCTGCACGCAGGGCTGCCACGGTGCACAACTCATCGATGGGTCCGCCGCCCTCAGGCAGACCGGGGGGCTGGAATGGCTGTCCTGTCACTGGGTCCCGAAGGGCTGCATTGTAGTACAGCGGCTCATGCAGCAGCGCCCGCGCGGCAGTGCCGCCAATGAAGCCTTCCACCAGGGCTCCGTCGCCTCCGGAACGGCCGCTGCTGCATCCCTGCCCCGCAGCTGGCGTGAAGGGGTCATCTCCCTCAGGGAAGCGCCTGCCTCGGCCGGACCTCAGCAGCTACCGGCCCATCACCCTCCTGCAGTGCGATTACAAAATCGTCTGCAAAGTGGTCAGCAACCGCCTACAGCCGGCCTTGGATTACCTGGTGGACCCGCTCCAAACAGCCTTCATTGCGGGATGGGATATCCGGGACAATATCCTGTACCACCTGGCCCTGGCTGAGCATGTGCAGCAGTCCCAGCAACCAGCGGCCCTCCTGCCTCTTCCTGGACATTGAGAAAGCCTACGACCGGGTCCACCACCCGTGGCTGTACCGAGTGGTCGAGTCCAAGGGTTTTGGACCCAACATGCAGCGGTGGATCCGCCTCCTCACGTCAGATGGGTCTTCCCGTGTCGTGGTCAACGGCCAGCTGTCGGCCCCGTTCCCCGTCCGGAACGGCCTGGAGCAGGGCAGCACCTTGTCGCCTGTCCTCTGGGTCCTGCAACTTGAGCCACTCACAGCGTACCTGCACCATCTATGCGCCTCAGGCCAGCTGTGCACGCCAACCCTCCCTAGTGGTAAGCCTGCACCGCCAGTGTCGCATCATGCCGATGACACTGTCCTCACGGTCCGGGACATTGACGTGGACGGCCCCGTGGCCAAGGCCGCCGTCCACCTCTTCTGCCGGGCCAGCAATGCCAAGGAGAATGCCAGCAAAAGCAAGGGGCTGGTGCTCGGCACCCACCGTGCGGTCCATGGTGTGAATGAGGCTACCGGGGCCAAATTCCCTCTCCCTGGGGAGGAGCCGCCCCGACACCTTGGGGTGCCGCTCACCACTGATACCACCCTGGCGGCCAACCTCTGCTACGCCAGCCGCATCCAACGGCTGAACAACATTGGGCAGGTGTGGCGGCGGCATGGCCTCAGTTTCATCGGCAGGGTCCACGTTGCCAAGCAGGTATTGGGCAATGCCCTTGCCTTCCACTTCTCCTTCGTCCAGCCCTCTCCGCCCCAGCTGGCAGCACTGCGCAAGTGCGTCGACGGCTTCACAGCCTGGTCGTTGCTGCCTGAAGACGCTACCCTGGTGTGCAATGGCCGAGCACTGCTCAAGCCGGATCCAGTGGTGGCGTGTCAAGACCATCCGTGTGGCGGGGTGGGCCACATCGACCTGGATTCCTTCCTCACAGCACTGCATGGCAAGACCCTGGCGCAGTTAGCCCAGCCTGGCCGGCAGCCCTGGAAGCTGATCATGCGTTCACTCTTCGCTACCTGGGCACCCCGAGGGGCCACCGGCTGGGGTTGGGTGTATGGGATGATGGACCCGCCCCCAAACCTGCCCCCGTACCTGGCCAGCCTGGTGGCATCCTTCCGGGCCTCACAGCCCTGCCGGCTGCCTTACCCTGAGGGCACTGACGCGCGGGCGCTGCTACATGAGCCGCTGTTCTACAACGCAGCCCTTCGGGACCCCGCGACCGGTCAGCCGTTCCAGCCCCCCGCTATGCCTGGCGGACCCGTCAATGCCCCGGGCACCGTGGCAGCCCTGCGAGCTGCCCCAGCCCTGGCACAGCACGACCCCCAACTGCAGGCGGTGCTGGCCACCGTGCCTCTGGACTGGCAGCAGCTCCTGCCAGGGGGCCTCCTCGCTGCCGAACTCCCTGTGGCAGCAAACTGGCTGGTGTCGCCGGACAGCCACTGGGTTCGGAACCCGTCTGGAGATCTGTTGGCTGCCCTGCCAAGCGGCCGCCTGGTGGCCCCTGAATCAGCAGCACCTGGGCCGGCGGCCGATGATTTGTGGCTCCCGGCCTGCGTCCTGCCTGGCAAAAAGCCCCGCCGGTTCTGGTCCCTGGCGGAGCGTGTAGCGTACCAGGCTGCCCCACCGGCTGAGCGGCCGGCCCTGTGGCCAACCGAGAACCAGCTCTTGGGCCCCTTTTTTTCTGAGAGGGACGTTACAAGGACAAAGGGACGGAAGCAGACCAAGCAGCAAGCCGGGAAGAAGGCCAGACGGCAAGCGAAAACCACCACACCGCAACCGAGCCCCAGAGGCACCAACCAGAAGGAAAGGGAACCAAGCAACGCCAACCTCACAGACAGGACGGGGACAGGGACAGGGCGGCAGAGGGAGAGAAAAGCTCCCAAAGCGGCAAAACGGCACAACAAGGCCGCACCTCCTACTCCAGGCCACCAGGCGAGACGGAAGGCCAAAGACGACCCACCCACCAACAAACAACAAAAACAAAAAAAGAAAAGAAAAACGGCTACAAAACCAGAACACAACAACGAGGCAAACACAACCCAAAGAAGCAGGGCAACACCCAACTGCAGCAGCCACAGAAGACACAAAGCAAACAACGGAAGCAACAACCGCCCAACAAAAGGAACCCAACCCCCCACCCCCCAAAAATAGACCCCCCAGGCTCGCACGAACCCAAAAGCACCGAGGTGCCGCCCAAGGCACAGGAGGCCAGGTCACGAGCACACCAAGGCACCAAGCACGTCACGGTCGAACCCGGGTGCCACTCGGTAGGGTCTCGAGCATGAGCACACCGCAGGGCCTCACAACAGGGTGCCGCTCCGCCAGCCACGCCAACAGACGCCGGCCCGGCAGAGCACGGGCAAAAGAAAAGCACGAGCATGCCACAAGCAAGGGAAACTTCCAGGGCTGGTACCCTGCGGGGCGCAGCAAGCAGGCACACCCCTCCCTCGCCAACCCAACCCTGGAGGCCCTCACCCCTACAACACTGGCCCCCCTAGACCCCAGCACCCTCGAGGCCCCCCCACAAAGCCGAACTGAAACCCCCTTTCACTACTACTGCCCTACACAAACCGGAAACTGCTCACACAACAAACCCCCCTGAGCTGGGCTGAGCTGATGCTGATGCTGTAGCTGTAGCTGCGAGCTGAAACTAATCTGACATTACTGCGGCGGCAGCCTGTGGGGCTGGCACAGGGTGGGCCAGGGACAGATGGACCCACAGCCTGGGCGCCTGCCCTTCGGCACACTCGACAGAGCACAGGACACCTTCATGCGCCCATGAGGCTTCGAAGGCGTCCAGCGGAGCTGTCTTCAGCTGGGCGGTGATGTGTGAGAGTGGCAACCCAGCCATGGGTTTCAGTTTAGCGGGGGAGCCTTGAGGGTGCCGGGGTCTAGGGGAGGCGGTGTAATGGGACTGAGGGCCCCCTTTGCTAGGTTGGCGAGGGAGGGATGGGGCGGGGAGGTGGGGGCCCTGGCTGTGGTGCCGCAGGGTGACAGACCAGGACGCGTCCCTTTGCTCGTGGCGTGCTCGTGCTCGGCCAGGCTGGCACCTGCTGGCTTGCCTGGTAGAGCGGCGCCCTGTTGTGTGGCCCTGCGGTGTGCTCGTGCTCGGACCCCTTCCGAGCGGCACCCAGGGTTGGCTGTGTCGTGCGTGGTGCCTCGGTGTGCTCATGCCCTGGCCTTCAGTGCCCTGGGCGGCACCTTGGCGTTCCTTGGGTTCCTGTGTGTGGGGGGTGCCTGTTTTGGGGGTTGCAGGGTTGGGCTCCTTCTAGTTGGGCGGTCTGTTTTGGCCGTCTCCTGTTGAGCGTTGCCGTTGTTCCTGGGTCTCTTGCTTTTTTTTTTCTGAGAGGGACGTTACAAGGACAAAGGGACGGAAGTAGACCAAGCAGCAAGCCGGGAAGAGAGCCGGACGGCAAGCAAAGACCTCCACACTTCTGTGCTTTTGGCTTCTGTGTTTAGTGTTGTCCTGCTTCTTTTTTTTTCTTTGGGTTGTGTTGTCCTTGTTGCCTCTTTGGTTCGTTGCTGTTTGGTGGGGGGTTCTGTGAGCCCTTCTGCTTTGCCTGGTGGCCCGGAGTAGGCGGTGCGGCCTTGTTGTGCCGTTCTTTGCCACTTAGGGAGGTTTTTCTTCCCTCTGCGGCCCTGTCCCTGTCCCTGTCCGGTCTGTGAGGTTGGCGTTGCTTGGTTTTCCTTTCCTCCTGGTTGGTGCCTCTGGGGCTTGGTCGCAGTGTGGAGGTCTTCGCTTGCCGTCCGGCTCTCTTCCCGGCTTGCTGCTTGGTCTGCTTCCGTCCCTTTGTCCTTGTAACGTCCCTCTCAGAAAAAAAAAGCCATGGTGTCGTCGGGCAACGCTGCCATCCGGAAGTGCGCCCACATGAGCCGCTGGAGGTCGCTGACCACCTGGGTGACGACAGCTTCGGAAGGGCAGGGCTCGGTGTCAGCGGCTGGGTGGTGGCACCAGACGGCCCACAGCCAGGTGGCCCAAAGAGTGGTCCAGAGGGTTTGCAGACCAGGGCTGGTAGGGTACTGGTCCCAGGCGGCGGCCCAGTCTCCCAGCAGCAGCTCATCGCTTATCATCGGAGGGCCGGGTCCCCCTGTGATGGCCCCCCAGAGGGCAACCAGCCACTCACGAACGAGGCCCTGGAATGAGGTGCAATGCCATCCCCTCAGCCACGGCCACGGAACCCTGCCGCTGGTGCACTACACAGTGTGTGAAACCCGCCGCCGTCTCACAGTGGCACGCCTGGCTATGGAGGACTTTGGCCCAGGGTGGCTATCTTAAGATATAAATATCTATTCGGCCGAAAAACTTCTGAAATTTTAGATACTTTTGGCCTGCCAAAACATGGAGTTTATATACTTTGACCCCTCGTGTGGGACATGATATCTTCCCATTGACATATACTCGGACGAGTGATGGGGTCCCCGATATCTCCCACCCGGGGTCGGTTCTCGCCATCTGCAGTCATCTATGGGTAGGTGTTGTACTTATGGGTTCGGTTCGTGGAAGTTCTCCATCAATGTTGCGCCCTGACCGATGCCCTCTGTAGATACTTCGGGCCGTTTCCAGTTGGAAATATCTCCCCATAGACAGATACTTTCAGCGTTTCGAAGCCAGGTGTATCTCTGGCCGTAGATACTCCCAAAAATAAGATAGCCACCCTGCTTTGGCCCGGGACCCCTGACACCAGCTGTGTGGCCTACACTCCCGGGCAATCGCAGCGCCCTCACGGCCCTGGAGGACAAATGGAGGCGGCAGCATGCGGACAATCGGGCCCCCAGCCACAGCAGTTGGTTCAGGAGGCACCCAGTCCCGCCTGCAGCCTGGATGCAGCCACGTTACAGCCCCCCCTCCCCGTTCACAGCCAGTGCCGCTCAGCCGCAGGCCACTCACCGGCATACATTCATGCAGCCGAACGGACCCAGGGGCAGGTCACTCGACGGCTGGGCCCTCCACCTTCAGCAACCCCCACCCCAGCGCGCCATGGCAAGGAAGCCCGCCGGACCTGCCGGACCAGCTGGTCCCGCTGGACCCGCCTGGCTTACCCGACCCGCCCGGACCGCTGGCCGCAGCTGTCCTGCCTGAACCGCCTGACCCGCCGGCACCACCAGACCCGCCGGGACCCCAGGACCCGCCGGGATTGGAGGCACCCACGGCGGCCCACAAGCACAGGACCTGGCAGCGCCTATGGGACAGCCCCGCCAGCAACCGGGCCAAGGTCCTGGTGTGGCGGTTGCAGCATGCCCGGCTCCCGTGCTGACTTTTTTTTTCTGAGAGGGACGTTACAAGGACAAAGGGACGGAAGCAGACCAAGCAGCAAGCCGGGAAGAGAGCCGTGGTGGTCTTTGCTTGCCGTCTGGCCTTCTTCCCGGCTTGCTGCTTGGTCTGCTTCCGTCCCTTTGTCCTTGTAACGTCCCTCTCAGAAAAAAAAAAAAAAAAAAGCCGGACGGCAAGCGAAGACCTCCACACTGCGACCAAGCCCCAGAGGCACCAACCAGGAGGAAAGGAAAACCAAGCAACGCCAACCTTTCAGACCGGACAGGGACAGGGACAGGGCCGCAGAGGGAAGAAAAACCTCCCTAAGCGGCAAAGAACGGCACAACAAGGCCGCACCGCCTACTCCGGGCCACCAGGCAAAGCAGAAGGGCTCACAGAACCCCCCACCAAACAGCAACGAACCAAAGAGGCAACAAGGACAACACAATCCCAAAAAAAAAGAAGCAGGACAACACCCAAACACAGAAGCCAAAAGCACAGAAGCAAGAGACCCAGGAACAACGGCAACACTCAACAGGAGACGGCCAAAACAGACCGCCCAACTAGAAGGAGCCCAACCCTGCAACCCCCAAAAGAGGCACCCCCCACACACAGGAACCCAAGGAACGCCAAGGTGCCACCCAGGGCACTGAGGGCCAGGGAACGAGCACACCGAGGCACCACGCACGACACAGCCAACCCTGGGTGCCGCTCGGAAGGGGTCCGAGCACGAGCACACCGCAGGGCCACACAACAGGGCGCCGCTCTACCAGGCAAGCAGGCAGGTGCCAGCCTGGCCGAGCATGAGCACGCCACGAGCAAAGGTGTCAGGCCGGGTTGCTGGGAAAGCATGCACGAAGAAGAAAAGAGACTCCTCAGCGCATGCGCGCATGTTGGCTGTTCCATTGAAAGGAGTCTGCATCAACATAAGATCAGAAATAACGTGCCATCGTGGAGGCAGCAGAAACGCTGTTGTAGGTTCGCGACACCGGAGGCAAGGCCGAAGGTAGGATCAGCTGGCTGGTCTGTTGCAGAAGCGACGCCGCGCAGCTGTCCATAACACTGATGTAAGCACTATGCGTGCAAATGATGACAATGGAACAAGGGCTCGGTCCAGAAGATGAATGATGTGATGAACGACCTTACATGTCTCTTCCGCTAGGCCAGGTCCATAACCTAACGAAAGGGGCCTACTAGTTGCTCATCGGCTATTGCCGAAGAGCAAATCGAGACAAAGCACCAAGGCAAAGCCTCGACCTAAATCACAAGACAAACAAGTACGACACTCTACCATCAGTGATGGTCCCGAAACCAAAGGAAACGGATAACCGAATCACACAACAACTCACAATAACCGCAAATAACCGAAATGGAGCAGTAAACTGACGGGTGCAGTCAATCGGCGTGACAGCTGTCAGGCCGTATGACTGCTCTCTGATGTATCATGTGCCTACCCGTGACTCCCCCCCCCCAGCATGCAACGCAGTAGCAAAGCTGGAAAGATGGGTTCCAGGTGGTGTGGTGTGGATGCGTGAGGTAATTGCGTCCAAATGCGGCAATAAGCGACCAGCGTGCGCAGCTGGCAATATGAAGTACATGGTGACCGAGACCCGAAATGTACGACAAGTACGGCATGCTCAGACGGTGTCCGACATGATGGCAACAGACTCACAACAGGGAACACCAACGGCGCGGCTACTGATGCAGTCAATCAAATGGGCCAGCAGCAAACAAGGCACAAACACAAAGCACGGTGTATGCTCCAGCTGGTCTACACGAAAGCCCTGTTACGTGGAGTGATTTTTTTTTTTTTTCTGAGAGGGACGTTACAAGGACAAAGGGACGGAAGCAGACCAAGCAGCAAGCCGGGAAGAAGGCCAGACGGCAAGCAAAGACCACCACACCGCAACCGAGCCCCAGAGGCACCAACCAGAAGGAAAGGGAACCAAGCAACGCCAACCTCACAGACAGGACGGGGACAGGGACAGGGCGGCAGAGGGAGAGAAAAGCTCCCAAAGCGGCAAAACGGCACAACAAGGCCGCACCTCCTACTCCAGGCCACCAGGCGAGACGGAAGGCCAAAGACGACCCACCCACCAACAAACAACAAAAAACAAAAAAAAGAAAAGAAAAAACAGCTACAAAACCAGAACACAGCAACGAGGCAAACACTACCCAAAGAAGCAGGGCAACACCCAACTGCAGCAGCCACAGAAGACACAAAGCAAACAACGGAAGCAACAACCTGCAGCAGCCCCAGAGAACACCGGAACTCTCAACAGAAGGAGACACACCAGACCGCCCAACAGAAGGAACCCAAACCCCCACCCCCCAAAAACAGACCCCCCAGGCTCGCACGAACCCAAAAGCACCGAGGTGCCGCCCAAGGCACAGGAGGCCAGGGCACGAGCACACCAAGGCGCCAAGCACGTCACGGCCGAACCCGGGTGCCGCTCGGTAGGGTCTCGAGCACGAGCACACCGCAGGGCCGCACAACAGGGCGCCGCTCCACCAGCCACGCCAACAGACGCCGGCCCGGCAGAGCACGAGCACGCCACGAGCAAGGGAAACGTCCAGGGCTGGTACCCTGCGGGGCGCAGCAAGCAGGAACACCCCTCCCTCGCCAACCCAACACTGGAGGCCCTTACCCCTACAACACTGGCCCCCCTAGACCCCAGCACCCTCGAGGCCCCCCACAAAGCCGAACTGAAACCCCCTTTCACTTCTGCCCTACACAAACCGGAAACGGCTCACACAACAAACCCCCCTGAGCTGGGCTGAGCTGATGCTGTAGCTGTAGCTGCGAGCTGAAAACTAATCTGACATTACTGCGGCGGCAGCCTGTGGGGCTGGCACAGGGTGGGCCAGGGACAGCTGGACCCGCAGCCTGGGCGCCTGCCCTTCGGCACGCTCGACAGAGCACAGGACACCTTCATGCGCCCATGAGGCTTCGAAGGCGTCCAGCGGAGCTGTCTTCAGCTGGGCGGTGATGTGTGAGAGTGGCAACCCAGCCATGGTGTCGTCGGGCAACGCTGCCATCCGGAAATGCGCCCACATGAGCCGTTGGAGCTCGCGGACCACCTGGGTGACGACCGCTTCGGAGGGGCAGGGCTCGGTGTCAGCAGCTTGGTGGTGGCACCAGACGGCCCACAGCCAGGTGGCCCGAAGGGCGGTCCAGAGGGTTTGCAGGCCCGGGCTGGTTGGGTACTGGCCCCAGGCGGCGGCCCAGTCTCCCAGCAGCAGTTCAACGCTCATCATTGGGGGGCCGGGCCCCCCGGTGATGGCCCTCCAGAGAGCCACCAGCCACTCACGAGCACCCTTGTACGCCGGGCAGGCCACAAAGATGTGGGTCAAGCTGTCCATGCACAGTTCTGGCCGCCATCGCCGCGGCTGCTGCTGCTGTGGCTGCTGCTGTGGCTGTTGGCAGGGTGGGTGGCTGCAGGCGGCGCGGTCCGGCCGGCCTTTGGTTGCGAGGTACAGGCCGCACGGGAGCCGTGCATGCTGCAGACGCCACACCAGGGCCTTGGCCCGGTTGCTGGCCGGGCTGTCCCACAGCCGCTGCCAGGTCTTGTGCTTCTGGGCCGCCGTGGATGCACCCAAGCCCGGCGGGTCTGGCGGTTCAGGCGGGTCAGGTGGGTCTGGCAGGTCAGGTGGGTCCGGCGGGGCGGGTGGGTCCACGGGGGCCAGCTGATCTGGTAGGTCCGGCGGGCTCCCTTGCAGCGGCCCTGCGGGGTGGTGGTTGATGAAGGCAGAGGGCCCAGCTGTCGAGGGGCCTGCCCCTGGGTCCCCCGGCTGTGAGGACGCCGCTGAGTTGCCGGCAGCTGAGTGACACTGGCTGTGAACGGGGAGAGTGGGTTGCAACGTGGCCGCATCCAGGCTGCAGGCTGGACTGGGTGCATCCTGAACCAGCTGCTATGGCTGGGGGCCCGATTGGCTGCATGCTGCCGTCTCCATTCCTCCTCCAGGACCGTGAGTGCACTGCGATTACCCGGGAGTGTAGGCCACGCAGCGGGCGTCAGGGGTCCTGGGCCGTGGTCTCCCAAAGCCAGGCGTGCAGCTGTGAGACGGCGGCGGGTTTCGCAGACTGTGTAGTGTACCAGTGGCAGGGTGCCATGGCCATGACTGAGGGGGTGGCACTGCACCTCGCTCCAGGGGCCCAGGAGCTGGTTCTCGGTTGGCCACAAGGCCGGCCGCTCAGCCGGCGGGGCAGCCTGGTACGCCAACCGCTCCGCCAGGGACCAGAAGCGGCGCGGCTTTTTGCCTGGCAGGACACAGGCCGCCAGCCATGCGTCAGGGGCCGCTGGCCCGGCCGCTGTTGGTTCAGGGGTGACGAGGCGGCCGCTGGGCAGGGCAGCCAGTAGAGCTCCAGACGGGCTGCGGACCCAGTTGCTGTCCAGTGACACTTGCCAATTTGCTGCTTCAGGAAGTTCTGCGGTGAGGAGGCCACCTGGCAGGAGCTGGTGCCAGTCTGGAGGCACGGCAGCCAGCACAGCCTGCAGTTGGGGGTCACGCTGGGCCAGGGCTGGGGCTGCACGCAGGGCTGCCACGGTGCACGGTGCGTCGATGGGTCCGCCCTCAGGCATACCGGGGGGCTGGAATGGCTGTCCTGTCACTGGGTCCCGAAGGGCTGCATTGTAGTACAGCGGCTCATGCAGCAGCGCCCGCGCGTCAGTGCCCTCAGGGTAAGGCAGCCGGCAGGGCTGTGAGGCCCGGAAGGATGTCACCAGGCTGGCCAGGTACGGGGGCAGGTTTGCCGGTGGGTCCACCGTCCCATACACCCAACCCCAGCCGGCGGTCCCCGGGGGGCCCAGTTAGCGAAGAGGGAGCGCATGATCAGCTTCCAGGGCTGCCGGCCTGGTTGGGCTAACTGCGCCAGGGTCTTGCCATGCAGCGCTGCAAGGAAGGAGTCAAGGTCAATGTGGCCAACCCCGCCACACTCGTGGTCTTGGCATGCCACCACTGGATCCGGCTTCAGCAGTGCACGACCATTGCACACCAGGGTAGCATCTTCAGGCAGCAACGACCAGGCTGTGAAGCCGTCGATGCACTTCCGCAGCGCTGCCAGCTGGGGTGGGGAGGGCTGGACAAAGGAGAAGTGGAAGGCAAGGGCATTGCCCAATACCTGCTTGGCCACGTGGACCCTGCCAACGAAGCTGAGGCCATGCCGCCGCCACACCTGCCCGATGTTGTTCAGCCGTTGGATACGGCTGGCGTAGCAGAGGTTGGCCGCCAGGGTGGTGTCAGTGGTGAGCGGTACCCCAAGGTGGCGGGGCGGCTCCTCCCCAGGGAGAGGGAATTTGGCGCCCGTTGCCTCATTCACACCCCAGACCACACGGTGGGTTCCGAGCACCAGCCCCTTGCTTTTGCTGGCATTCTCCTTGGCGTTACTGGCCCGGCAGAAGAGCTGGACCGCTGCTTTGGCGACGGGGCCGTCCTCGTCAACGTCCCGGACCGTGAGGACAGTATCGTCGGCATGGTGCGACACGGGCGGTGCAGGCTGTCCACTGGGGAGGGTGGGCGTGCGTAGCTGGCCTGAGGCGCATAGATGGTGCAGGTACGCCGTGAGTGGCTCAAGTTGCAGGACCCAGAGGACAGGCGACAAGGTGCTGCCCTGCTCGAGGCCGTTCCGGACCGGGAACGGGGCCGACAGCTGGCCGTTGACCACGACACGGGAAGACCCATCTGACGTGAGGAGGCGGATCCACCGCTGCATGTTGGGTCCAAAACCCTTGGACTCGACCACTCGGTACAGCCACGGACGGTGGACCCGGTCGTAGGCTTTCTCAATGTCCAGGAAGAGGAGGGCCGCGGATTGCTGGGACTGCTGCACATGCTCAGCCAGGGCCAGGTGGTACAGGATATTGTCCCGGATATCCCGTCCCGCAATGAAGGCTGTTTGGAGCGGGTCCACCAGGTAATCCAAGGCCGGCTGTAGGCGGTTGCTGACCACTTTGCAGACGATTTTGTAATCGCACTGCAGGAGGGTGATGGGCCGGTAGCTGCTGAGGTCCGGCCGAGGCAGGCGCTTCCCCTTATAGATGAGAGAGATGATCCCTTCACGCCAGCTGCGGGGCAGGGATGCAGCAGCGGCCGCCCCGGAGGCGACGGAGCCCTGGTGGAAGGCTTCATTGGCGGCTGCAAGGAGCGGCGGCCCCAGCTGCTCCCACAGGACACGATAAACCTCGTACGGGACACCATCCGAACCCGGGGCCTTGCCATTCTGGCATGAAGCCAGGGCCACCATGAGTTCCTCCAACTGGAGTTCCCCCTGGGCCCCTGCGCCATCAGAGCTGTCCCGCAGGTCGTCTGGCAGTCGCCGGCGAAGGTGGCTGAGTAGCAGGTCCTGGGCAGCGGGGTCCACCTCCCCAACTCGGAACAGGCCCGTGGGGCTGTCACTGCTGTACATGGCGTGGGCGGCCGTGGTGATGGTCTCACCGGCATTCGCGCTGGTCAGGGGGACTGGCTCGGGCTGCCCTGGGGCGAGCAGGTGGGTGATGGGTTCCCTGACCTTAGCCTCCCGGCCGAGCTGGTGGAACCAGCCGGTGCCTTTGTCTCCATGCCGGGTGTAGGCGGCATCCAGGGCGGCATTGCGGCGGGTTGAGGCCTGGGCCACACTGCCAGCCAGCTGCTTGCAGGCACGAGCGGCGTCCAGGCTAACAGGAGAGCCCGGGGCACTGCCATGCTGGGCCGCCAGAGCTGCGGCTGCGGCCTGCTGTGCAGCACGAAGGTCGGCCACTTGCTCGCGGAGATGCTGGCGGTGGAGCTGGTCAGCCACCAGCCGCAGCCGGCCTTTGACCCACTCCCAAGTTTCCCTGGCATCCACGGGGGGAACACGTTGCTGGGCCGCCTGGAGCTCGGACTGGACCGCAGCGTTAAGGCGTGGCAGCAGGCTGGGATGGTAGAGGAGATAGGCCGAGGGGGCCCGGGCCTGTCACTGAGGGCCGCGGGAGCGGACGGCGCTGCGGGCTGCGGTGCTGCCGGAGCTGGACCGCCGGCCACCGGTACGTCAGGCATGTCAGTGTCCGCCAGGGTGGGGCCCGCAGCTGTGGGGCCAGCGGGGTGAGCCCCATCACGGGGGCCGGCCGCGGCAGGGCCCCCTGACACGCTTCTCAGGTCGATGATGCTGATGCGCACCGTCTGCTCTCCAATGTGAAACGCCCGGGGCAGGCGGCCCAGGTCGGGGTCTGATGCGGGGGCCTGAATGAAAGCCACCAGGTGGGAGGCATCAGGGAGGCTGCCGGCAGGCGTGCCGCCCCGAGCCAGGGGGTCCCCAAGGAGCTCGCCGGCCACAAGGTCGGCGCCAGCAGCCGTGGAGTCCACCAGGCCCGCACAGTGGAGCAGGACCCCTGAGACGCCCTCCAGAGCAAAGGCGCCCGGTAGCCCGGTGATGACTAGCTTGTGGGTGTGCGGGCGCAGGGGCACATACAACGGCTGGACCAGCACCTGAAGTTGCAGCCCTCCAGCAACAACAGGGAGGTGGTGCTGGCGCAGCAGAGCTGCCACAGCATTTTCACCACTAAGCCCAGGGCAGGAGCCCAGCACGACACTGGTGGAGCGGCCTTGGCCATGGACGGCCTGGTTGACGAAGTCGCCGGGTTTGCTGGCAGCCAGTGCCGCGCTGACGGCCGCAGCACATGCCTGCTGAAGGCACGAGTCTGGAAGTACACCATGTGTGGCGGGAAACGAGGCCCCCACCAGGAGGCGGGGCTGAATGAGAAGGTCCACCGCCTTGAGTTCAGTGGTCAGCGACGCTCCTGGCAGGGCCCGGCCAGGCTGTGCACGCCACACAGGGAGGACAGCAGCCGGGGCAGTGGCCCAGCCAGCAGGCGCCCCCGGCAGCGGCAGGCGGTGCCGGCGCATGGAGGCGGGTACTGCGGCAGAGGCCGGTGCAAAGGCCCGTGGAGCCCTGGTCAGGGGCCCATCCCTGGGCCAGCGGGCAGGGTCGGAAGGCAGGGGTCCCGCACGGCAATTCATTGCTGCTGTTGCTGTCGCTGCTGCTGCGGCTGTTGCTGCTGCTGCTGCTGCTGCTGCTGCTGCTGCTGCTGCTGCTGCTGCTGCTGCGGCTGCTGTTGCTGCTGCTGCTGCCGTGGCTGTCGCTGCGGCTGTGCACCCGCCACACTGCGCGGCGGTTGCTGGGCCCCCAACTCTGCTGTGAGGGACCCGTGGCAGGCAGCTCAAAGGGGGACTTGCGCTCCACCCGTGAGAGCCCTGGTGCTGCTAAAGCTGCCGGCTGAGAGCACTGCTGTGTGCTGGGGAGAACCACCAGCCAGGCAAGGGAAAACACAACAACAGCAGGACAAACACCCCGCAAGCACCCCAAAAACAGACCAGAGCCCCAAAACAGCCACCAAACCCCGACACCTAGCAAACCCCAAAACAAACCCCGCCCTGGGAACCCGCCCCAGGCCCTCCTGACAGAGCTAGACCAGGCAAGCGGGTGCCCCTACAGGGCGCAGCACACCAGAGTCGACGAGGGCTCCAGAGCAGCTCCGTCCACGGCAGTTGCCACAAAGGGCAACACCGAAGAGCGAAGATTCACCAGCAGTAGGCCGGTCAGGTTGCGCCCAGCAGCTCCAAGTTGGCCGGCGCCATGAGAGCCGCACCGCAGGAAATACTGGACGACAGTGAGCAGCCCAGATCTTGACCCAAACGGAAGAGCAGGTAATACTGTTGTAAACTGGATAGGAACGGAGCCTGGAAACGGGCGCTATGATATAGTCGTTGGAAGTAGTGAAACGCGGTCCAAGTCAAAGCCGCAAAGCTGAGCCGTAACTTGAGTGATATCAAAAGACGAATGCGAGAAGATTAATTGTGAAAGTTAAAATCGCGAAACAGCGACCAAAGTTGAACAGGTGTTTATGGTGGCGAAGCGTTGAAGTATGGAAGTATTGAAGTATTGAAGTATTGAAGTATTGAAGTATTGAAGTATTGAAGTATTGAAGTCTTGAAGTATTGATATTACTCTAATACGAATGTGAGAGAATGCGGAAGCGTAAAGTACAATGTTACCGGTTAGTTGGCACTTGAAGACCAATGTCCACCTTAACGGGACTAACCGAATTAATTATATAGCCGCAAGGCGGTACCGAATGAAACCGACGTACGGTCTTAGTGTGAGGTAACTCCACGTAGAATATTAATGACATAATAATGCATGAAACAGGAGTTAAGAACGTAACAGTCGTCCCCCCTTAAGTGTCTAGTCGTCCCGATAGACACCTGCTTCAAGACCGCCGCCACGGGACACCGTGTAAGAGCAAAGCATTAAATAAAGGCTTCACTGACGGGATTGGAGCGGGACATGAGAAGAAGGAATGACCGGACAGGTGGTTTGACAGAACGACCTGAATGAATAGTACGCACCTCAACAGGAGCAGTAGGAACAACCTCAACAGAGGGTTGGGACGAAGGGGCAGGAGGTGTCGCAGTAGCCCAGTAGGCACGCAGGAGATCAGCGCAGTTAGTAAGGTTGGATTCAGGCTCCCAAGAGTCGTACTCAGGGCCTTGGCCTTTCCAACGTAGGCCGTCTGGCCTTCTTCCCGGCTTGCTGCTTGGTCTGCTTCCGTCCCTTTGTCCTTGTAACGTCCCTCTCAGAAAAAAAAAAAAAAAAAAAAAGGAGGAAGAAACGTTTATGCCCACGTTTCTGAGTATCTTTCGATTTAATGACTTTTTTTTTCTGAAGGAACCAGCAACTAAAACCTTGACTTTATGGTCAAGGATTTTCTCATCTTCAAACTCAAGAGCACCATCCACGATTTCAGGTGGAGGAGGTAGCGGAACACATCCACCATCCAAGCCCCACCATAGACCCGCGCCCCATACTCCACCATCCAAGTACGGCTTGAGAAGTGAGACATGAAAGACATTATGAACACGCACGTTAGTAGGAAGATCCAAGCGGTAAGCCACCGGGTTGATCACATCAGTCACGGAGAAAGGACCGATGAACCGAGGAAGGAGCTTACGAGGACCAGATAACCGCATGTGCTTAGTATTGAGAAGCACATGATCACCAACATTGAATGTTCGTTCAGTGTGTTTCTCATTAGTGAAGCGAATCATACGCTCACGCGCAACACGCAAACACTCTTTAGCACGTTCCAGTGCAGACTGCATGTCAGTAGAAAAAGATAAGGCAATATTATTATGAAGAGCCTCATTTTCAAACACTTCGCGACGATTAGTAGCTTTCCGTTCCCCAATCTGGCGGATGAGTTGAGACGCCGGAGTGAGAGGTTCAAAACCGTAATTCAAACGGAAAGGAGTGGACTTAGTAGCCTCATGGTAAGAGTTATTAAGAGCAAACTCCACCATAGGAAGGAAACGCGACCAAGTAGTTAAGTCTCCAGGTACGTAATGCCGTAGCATGTCTTTAAATCATGATTCTTACGTTCCGTTTGCCCATCCGTCTGAGGATGATAAGCAGTACTTAAAGCCAGATCGACTTTCATTAGTGAGAACAGAGACGTAAAGAATGCCGAAGTAAATTTAGGATCACGATCACAAATGACCTTGGATGAAGACGTATTACCGTCTGAATGAACAGCTCAGCTGCTTGTACAGCATCGATGTCAGTACGGCAAGGAGCGAAATGAACCATCTTCGTGAGTTTATCCACCACGACAAAGATAGCATTGTGGCCACGTGAATCCATAGGCAAGTCAGTAACAAAATCCATGGAAACTTCATGCCAACATTCGAGCGGAATCGCATGCGGACGGAGTGTACCCGCAGGATGAGTATGCTCAGGCTTAACACGCTGACATGAGTCACATGTCTTGCAGTAATTATGAACGAACCGACGGACTCCCCGCCACCAAAAGTGACGCAGGACTAAGTCAGTTGTCTTATGAGTACCGAGATGACCAGACAAAGGATGATCATGACATAGAGTTAAAACGCGATTACGCAGGTCATGAGTGTCAGGAATGACCAGAGCTTCGACAGTACAATTATGAATGGTCTGTTGACGGAACCAGAAACCATTGCGATGAGAGTAACGTTCATCAGCAAGATTAACCGGATTAGCAAACCAGGGATCAGTAGTATAGCCATCAAGAACATGTTGTTCGAAGTCCGGAATAGAGCTTGATAACTCTGAGGTGGCGCCAGGCAAAGTGGCAATATGCCCCAAAGCCTTCGTGGCACGAATCATCATAACTGTTGCCGCGTGTGTATCAAGGTGTCCCGGAAACCGAGACAATGGGTCAGCAGGATTGCCTCACCCCACACGGTACTGCCACTCGAACGACTCCAGAAACTCCAACCACCTCGCCTGCCAACGAGACAGCACAGTTTGAGTGTGTAAGGAAGTGTTGGGCTCATGATCAGTAAGCACAGCAAATTTCACACCGTCAAGGTAAGAACGCCAGACTTTCAGCGCATGAACGACAGCGAGGAGCTCACGTTCAGTAGTTTGATAGTTTTGCTCAGCAGGGGTTAATTTACGACTTTCAAAAGCCACAGGACGACCATACTGAAGCAGAATAGCACCAAGAGCCACGCCTGAGGCATCCGCAATGACCTCAAACGGTTGACGCGGGTCAGGAACCAGAAAAGTAGGAGGCAACATAAGTGCATCTTCGTTTAACGGCTTGGAAAGCCTTACCACATGATTCGTTCCAATCATGCGGCCAACGAGCCTTTGAAGACAGGAGGGCCGTGAGAGGAGCGACCATAGCACTGTAGGCCTTAATGAATTTGCGGAAGTAATTGGCAAGCCCGAGAAATGATCGTAACTCAGACACACTAGTTGGTAAAGGCCAATTTTGAATTACAGCAATCTTCGAGGGATCCAGTTTGACACCATCCGCAGACACAACGTGCCCAAGGAAGGAAACGGATTTCTTGAAGAATTCACACTTAGACAATTTGCAGAAATACTGAGCATTAGCCAGACGCTTAAGCACTTCAGCGCAATGCTCGACATGCTCGACTGCAGTATTAGAGAAGACCAGGATGTCATCCAAGTAGACAACCATGTAAGAAAGATCTGCAAATAGACGATTAACAGCAGTTTGAAATACCGCAGGAGTGTTAGTTAAACCGAAAGGCATGACACGGTACTGGTAATGACCGAACAGTGTACGGAACGCCGAACATTCACGTTCTTCAGGACGCAAGGCAATTTGATGATACGCCTGCATCATATCAAATGAACTGAAGACACTAGCACCAGCAAGACGATCAAGTAAATCGTCAATGCGAGGAAGGGGATAACGGTTCTTGACCGTTTGACGATTAAGAACACGATAATCAACACACATACGAATACTTCCATCCTTCTTCTTAACAAAGAGAACAGGAGCACCGTACGGCGAAGCAGACGACTCAATGAACCCTTTCTCAAGTAACTCAGTTATTTGACGACGCATTTAATCCTGTTCAGTGATAGAGTAACGAAACATACGCTGAGCGGGAGGACACACACCAGGTTCTAGCGAGATGATGTCCAGCAGACTGCGGTCGACTGTAGCGACGCTAGCTGGTTTTTTTTTTTTTTTTCTGAGAGGGACGTTACAAGGACAAAGGGACGGAAGCAGACCAAGCAGCAAGCCGGGAAGAAGGCCAGACGGCAAGCAAAGACCACCACACCGCAACCGAGCCCCAGAGGCACCAACCAGAAGGAAAGGGAACCAAGCAACGCCAACCTCACAGACAGGACGGGGACAGGGACAGGGCGGCAGAGGGAGAGAAAAGCTCCCAAAGCGGCAAAACGGCACAACAAGGCCGCACCTCCTACTCCAGGCCAACAGGCGAGACGGAAGGCCAAAGACGACCCACCCACCAACAAACAACAAAAGACAAAAAAAAAAAAGGAAAGAAAAAGAGCTACAAAACCAGAAGACAGCAACGAGGCAAACACTACCCAAAGAAACAGGGCAACACCCAACTGCAGCAGCCACAGAAGACACAAAGCAAACAAACGGAAGCAACAACCTGCAGCAGCCCCAGGGAACACCGGAACTCCCAACAGAAGGAGACACACCAGACCGCCCAACCAAAGGAACCCAAACCCCCCACCCCCCAAAAACAGACCCCCCAGGCTCGCACGAACCCAAAAGCAACAAGGTGCCGCCCAAGGCACAGGAGGCCAGGGCACGAGCACACCAAGGCGCCAAGCACGTCACGGCTGAACCCGGGTGCCGCTCGGTAGGGTCTCGAGCACGAGCACACCGCAGGGCCGCACAACAGGGCGCCGCTCCACCAGCCACGCCAACAGACGCCGGCCCGGCAGAGCACGAGCACGCCACGAGCAAGGGAAACGTCTAGGGCTGGTACCCTGCGGGGCGAAGCAAGCAGGCACACCCCTCCCTCGCCAACCCAACCCTGGAGGCCCTCACCCCTACAACACTGGCCCCCTAGACCCCAGCACCCTCGAGGCCCCCACACAAAGCCGAACTGAAACCCCCTTTCACTACTGCCCTACACAAACCGGAAACGGCTCACACAACAAAACCCCCTGGAGCTGGGCTGAGCTGATGCTGTAGCTGTAGCTGCGAGCTGAAACTAATCTGACATTACTGCGGCGGCAGCCTGTGGGGCTGGCACAGGGTGGGCCAGGGACAGATGGACCCGCAGCCTGGGTGCCTGCCCTTCGGCACGCTCGACAGAGCACAGGACACCTTCATGCGCCCACGAGGCTTCGAAGGTGTCCAGCGGAGCTGTCTTCAGCTGGGCGGTGATGTGTGAGAGTGGCAACCCAGCCATGGTGTCGTCGGGCAACGCTGCCATCCGGAAATGCGCCCACATGAGCCGTTGGAGCTCGCTGACCACCTGGGTGACGACCGCTTCAGAGGGGCAGGGCTCGGTGTCAGCGGCTTGGTGGTGGCACCAGACGGCCCACAGCCAGGTGGCCCGAAGGGCGGTCCAGAGGGTTTGCAGGCCCGGGATGGTTGGGTACTGGCCCCAGGCGGCGGCCCAGTCTCCCAGCAGCAGTTCAACGCTCATCATTGGGGGCCGGGCCCCCCGGTGATGGCCCCCCAGAGAGCCACCAGCCACTCACGAGCACCCTGGTACGCCGGGCAGGCCACAAAGATGTGGGTCAAGCTGTCCAGGCACGGTTCTGGCCGCCATCGCCGTGGCTGCTGCTGCTGTGGCTGCTGCTGTGGCTGCTGCTGTGGCTGTTGGCAGGGTGGGTGGCTGCAGGCGGCGCGGTCTGGCCGGCCTTTGGTTGCTAGGTACAGGCCGCACGGGAGCCGTGCATGGTGCAGCCGCCACACCAGGGCCTTGGCCCGGTCGCTGGCCGGGCTGTCCCACAGCCGCTGCCAGGTCTTGTGCTTCTGGGCCGCCGTGGGTGCACCCAAGCCCGGCGGGTCTGGCGGTTCAGGCGGGTCAGGTGGGTCTGGCAGGTCAGGTGGGTCCGGCGGGGCGGGTGGGTCCACGGGGGCCAGCTGATCTGGTAGGTCCGGCGGGCTCCCTTGCAGCGCCCCTGCGGGGTGGTGGTTGATGAAGGTAGATGGCCCAGCTGTCGAGGGGCCTGCCCCTGGGTCCCCCGGCTGTGAGGACGCCGCTGAGTTGCCGGCAGCTGAGTGACACTGGCTGTGAACGGGGAGAGTGGGTTGCAACGTGGCCGCATCCAGGCTGCATGCTGGACTGGGTGCACCCTGAACCAGCTGCTATGGCTGGGGGCCCGGTTGGCTGCATGCTGCCGTCTCCATTCCTCCTCCAGGACTGTGAGTGCACTGCGATTACCCGGGAGTGTAGGCCACGCAGCGGGCGTCAGGGGTCCTGGGCCGTGGTCTCCCAAAGCCAGGCGTGCAGCTGTGAGACGGCGGCGAGTTTCGCAGACTGTGTAGTGTACCAGTGGCAGGGCGCCGTGGCCATGACTGAGGGGGTGGCACTGCACCTCGCTCCAGGGGCCCAGGAGCTGGTTCTCGGTTGGCCACAAGGCCGGCCGCTCAGCCGGTGGGGCAGCCTGGTACGCCAGCCGCTCCGCCAGGGACCAGAAGCGGCGCGGCTTTTTGCCTGGTAGGACACAGGCCGCCAGCCACGCTTCAGGGGCCGCTGCCCCGGCCGCTGTTGGTTCAGGGGTGACGAGGCGGCCGCTGGGCAGGGCAGCCAGTAGAGCTCCGGACGGGCTGCGGACCCAGTTGCTGTCCAGTGACACTTGCCAATTGGTAACCAGCTGGTAACTGAGCAGGAAATAACTTAGAGCACTCCATGAGCAATGCATGCAAATGCAACTCAGCAGGAGAATCCCCCGGCACAGAAGTGCAAACCTGGCGCGTGAAAGCGTCAGCAGTAGGCGGAGGATCCTGCGGTGGCGGCTCCGCAGGCAGACTGACGGCAGTCACCATGCAGAGGAAGAGCTCGTCACCGTCACACAGAGAGTGCATGAGGTGGCACTGTGCAGCAGCGGCAGACTCAGGAGAAGGGTCAGGTTTAGGCGGCGAAGGCAAGTCAGTGACGGGGGAGCAACGCAAAACAGGTGACCCGGGATGCAAAGACAAGCGACACTGTTGGTTGTGTAGCTCAATGATAGCACCCGTGGCATTGATCCATGGTTCCCCCGCCCAGGATGAGGTTAAAACCTGGAGTGAGGTCAACCACAGCACATTCAAGCAAAGCCTTGTAGCCTTGAACCCGAACAGGAATGACGGCACGACCAGCCACAGGTGTAGGGTGGCCATCTCCGACCTTAACAGTAGGCAACGTTGCATCAGGCAGGATAGGAAGTCCAATGTGATGGGCGAAGCCAGCATTAAGCAAGTGTGCAGCTTGACTGCCCGTGTCGATGAGAACGGTCGCATCAGAATGAGACACCAAGCCAGAAAACAACATTTTCAAGCCTTTTGAGACCGTGAACGGTACTGGCTGATCAGGAACAGGCAGGACAGCGCAACTCACATCGGATGGCGGAGCAGACGGCGCATCATACCAGAATTCGACCGGCCAGGGAACCCCCTTGGTACGCGTACACAGACATACAGAAAGGCACCCCGTCCCGAGTCCTGGTTCCTTCAGAAACAAAAAAAAAAAAAAGAAATGACGGAGACCGTGTGGAAAAGATGATAGCCCGGCGGGTATGTATGCAGAAGCTGCATGCCTGCGAGAAGCGGACGCCAGCGAGCTGATTGCCACTTCGGGACCAGGAAACTACCAGACGTAAGATGAGGAGCCCAAGCTTTGCATTGCAAGTAATGCCGTAAGAATTGCTCAAGCTGATCGAAGGGTGCATGCATCCAAACATGCTGACCAGTACAGCTATCCCGAAGAAAGCTACGTTTAGGACAGTTGAATTTGGGACACGGTGCGTTGCGGCCAGGATTGTCGGAACAAGCATCAAGAATAAAATGCTGTCCAGTAAGTTGCTGCAAACGCTCAAATTCAGACTGAATGATGGTACCATTGTCACGATTAGGAGGCATTTCAATGAGAAGGACAATCGAATTCGTTTTAGAATTACAAGAAGTCCGAAGTACTGCCGACACACCATTAGGCGCAAGCCCGACCCTATAGGAGCATTCGGGGGGGTCACCCCGGGGTAAAGTCCCTCCCCCCTGTAACCTCGCCGTAACGGGGTACCCCGTTACGGGGCATAGTAATGTTGACGTGCCTATCCCCGTAAAGTGTGAAAAGTAACGGGGCCAGGTACCCCTGTAATCACCATAACCCATAACACTCCTATTACCGGTCTTAACAATAATGTCTACAGACCGGTAACTACCAAGTAGAAATTTTTAGTAAAATTTTGTCGTTTATTGAACGGCAACAAGGGCAAGTTGTCGGTACACCTAAGTTATCTTTATTCGCCAAGCATGTAAACAAGCTGTGATACTGAATGATCCAACTTAGACGATTTGTTTTTACCTTATCACTTCCTCTGGTTATGGTAAGGGCCGCCGCGGCTGCGACCGCGCACCGTTGCGTCTACCTAGGCGGCTGTGGAGTCTGGTTTTGTACATGAAGGTGGACACTATTATATGGTAAGAGGCCTCATAAATAGCAACATACATCGGAGTTCACCTACCTTGGCAACTCTGGTTTACTGGGCAATGTCCTAACGGTAACTATTTGCAACGTTATGCAGATGTCGTCGACACCCGGACACACGAGTTCGTCATGCAAACGGGAAAGCACTGGGTGGCGAGCGCTGGTACAATCCTCGGAGGTGAAGATGGCATGTTCTTCTACAATGAGGAGTACTGTGAGGCTATTGGCACCGTCCTATTCCCAGCTGATCATCTGTATAACCAAGATGTGTACGGCATCCGGCGCGTTCCAGTGTCCACTCCGGACCAAGTCTGGACTCCGGTAGTCTGGACGCCGATTCAGGACGTGCACTTGGGCCGTATCAAGTCGGAGCAGATGTTCTTTGTAGTCGACGAAGAGGCGGTGCTCACAACCGCCCTAGACTGGGCCGCCGCCTGGGGCCAGTACCCAACCAGCCCGGGCCTGCAAACCCTCTGGACCGCCCTTCGGGCCACCTGGCTGTGGGCCGTCTGGTGCCACCACCAAGCTGCTGACACCGAGCCCTGCCCCTCCGAAGCGGTCGTCACCCAGGTGGTCAGCGAGCTCCAACGGCTCATGTGGGCGCATTTCCGGATGGCAGTGTTGCCCGACGACACCATGGCTGGGTTGCCACTCTCACACATCACCGCCCAGCTGAAGACAGCTCCGCTGGACGCCTTCGAAGCCTCATGGGCGCATGAAGGTGTCCTGTGCTCTGTCGAGCGTGCCGAAGGGCAGGCGCCCAGGCTGCGGGTCCATCTGTCCCTGGCCCACCCTGTGCCAGCCCCACAGGCTGCCGCCGCAGTAATGTCAGATTAGTTTCAGCTCGCAGCTACAGCTACAGCATCAGCATCAGCTCAGCCCAGCTCAGGGGGGTTTTGTTGTGTGAGCCGTTTCCGGTTTGTGTAGGGCAGAAGTGAAAGGGGGCTTCAGCTCGGCTTTGTGTGGGGGCCTCGAGGGTGCTGGGGTCTAGGGGGGCCAGTGTTGTAGGGGGGAGGGCCTCCAGTGTTGGGTTGGCGAGGGAGGGGTGTGCCTGCTTGCTGCGCCCCGCAGGATACCAGCCCTGGACGTTTCCCTTGCTCGTGGCGTGCTCGTGCTCTGCCGGGCGGGCGTCTGTTGGCGTGGCTGGCAGAGCGGCGCCCTGTTGTGCGGCCCTGCAGTGTGCTCGTGCTTGAGGGCACCCGGGTTCGGCCGTGACGTGCTTGGCGCCTTGGTGTGCTCGTGCCCTGGCCTCCTGTGCCTTGGGCGGCATCTCGGTGCTTTTGGGTTCGTGCGAGCCTGGGGGGTCTGTTTTTGGGGGGTGGGGGTTTTTTTTTTTTTTTTTTTTTTCTGAGAGGGACGTTACAAGGACAAAGGGACGGAAGCAGAACCAAGCAGCAAGCCGGGAAGAAGGCCAGACGGCAAGCAAAGACCACCACACCGCAACCGGGGGTTTGGGTTCCTTCTGTTGGGCGGTCTGGTGTGTCTCCTGTTGGGAGTTCCGGTGTTCTCTGGGGCTGCTGCAGGTTGTTGCTTCCGTTGTTTGCTTTGTGTCTTCTGTGGCTGCTGCAGTTGGGTGTTGCCCTGCTTCTTTGGGTAGTGTTTGCCTCGTTGCTGTGTTCTGGTTTTGTAGCTTTTTTTTTTTTTTTTTTCTGAAGGAACCAGGACTCGGGACGGGGTGCCTTTCTTTATGTTGTCTGGCGGTCCTCTGATGCTGCCACTACTCCACGAGCGGCTAGCGGGCCGGGCTTCTGGGCGTCTCCACAGGCCAGCTGGATGTTTTTCTTTTTTTTTTGTTTTTTGTTGTTTGTTGGTGGGTGGGTCGTCTTTGGCCTTCCGTCTCGCCTGGTGGCCTGGAGTAGGAGGTGCGGCCTTGTTGTGCCGTTTTGCAGCTTTGGGAGCTTTTCTCTCCCTCTGCCGCCCTGTCCCTGTCCCCGTCCTGTCTGTGAGGTTGGCGTTGCTTGGTTCCCTTTCCTTCTGGTTGGTGCCTCTGGGGCTCGGTTGCGGTGTGGTGGTCTTTGCTTGCCGTCTGGCCTTCTTCCCGGCTTGCTGCTTGGTCTGCTTCCGTCCCTTTGTCCTTGTAATGTCCCTCTCAGAAAAAAAAAAAAAAAAGAAGCCGGATCCAGTGGTGGCATGCCAAGACCACGAGTGTGGCGGGGTTGGCCACATTGACCTTGACTCCTTCCTTGCAGCGCTGCATGGCAAGACCCTGGCGCAGTTAGCCCAACCAGGCCGGCAGCCCTGGAAGCTGATCATGCGCTCCCTCTTCGCTAACTGGGCCCCCCGGGGGACCGCCGGCTGGGGTTGGGTGTATGGGACGGTGGACCCACCGGCAAACCTGCCCCCGTACCTGGCCAGCCTTTTTTTTTTTATATTTCTGAAGGAACCAGGACTCGGGACGGGGTGCCTTTCTTTACGTTGTCTGGCGGTCCTCTGATGCTGCCACTTCTCCACGAGCGGCTAGCGTGCAGGGCTTCTGGGCGTCTCCACAGGCCAGCTGGATGACTTAGGTGTGGTGGTCTTTGCTTGCCGTCTGGCCTTCTTCCCGGCTTGCTGCTTGGTCTGCTTCCGTCCCTTTGTCCTTGTAACGTCCCTCTCAGAAAAAAAAAAAAAAAGGATGGGTGAGAGTCTTGTAAACCTCCAGACGGGACAGGGACGGGTGGGCACCCTCCGTCTCGACACACCCCTGACAACTTGCCAGTGGCTGGGGTCGATCCCAGGACCTCCCGGGGGGAATTGCGAGGTTTCCCTGTTGCCAGCCAAAGCGCCTCATTGTCACCTTCTGGGGGTGCTGGTAAGTTCGTATCCTGGTGACATCCTTCCGGGCCTCACAGCCCTGCCGGCTGCCTTACCCTGAGGGCACTGACGCGCGGGCGCTGCTGCATGAGCCGCTGTGCTACAATGCAGCCCTTCGGGACCCAGTGACAGGACAGCCATTCCAGCCCCCCGGTATGCCTGAGGGCGGACCCATCGACGCACCGTGCACCGTGGCAGCCCTGCGTGCAGCCCCAGCCCTGGCCCAGCGTGACCCCCAACTGCAGGCTGTGCTGGCTGCCGTGCCTCCAGACTGGCACCAGCTCCTGCCAGGTGGCCTCCTGACCGCAGAACTTCCTGAAGCAGCAAATTGGCAAGTGTCACTGGACAGCAACTGGGTCCGCAGCCCGTCCGGAGCTCTACTGGCTGCCCTGCCCAGCGGCCGCCTCGTCACCCCTGAACCAACAGCGGCCGGGGCAGCGGCCCCTGAAGCGTGGCTGGCGGCCTGTGTCCTACCAGGCAAAAAGCCGCGCCGCTTCTGGTCCCTGGCGGAGCGGCTGGCGTACCAGGCTGCCCCACCGGCTGAGCGGCCGGCCTTGTGGCCAACCGAGAACCAGCTCCTGGGCCCCTGGAGCGAGGTGCAGTGCCACCCCCTCAGTCATGGCCACGGCGCCCTGCCACTGGTACACTACACAGTCTGCGAAACTCGTCTCACAGCTGCACGCCTGGCTTTGGGAGACCACGGCCCAGGACCCCTGACGCCCGCTGCGTGGCCTACACTCCCGGGTAATCGCAGTGCACTCACAGTCCTGGAGGAGGAATGGAGACGGCAGCATGCAGCCAACCGGGCCCCCAGCCATAGCAGCTGGTTCAGGATGCACCCAGTCCAGCCTGCAGCCTGGATGCGGCCACGTTGCAACCCACTCTCCCCGTTCACAGCCAGTGTCACTCAGCTGCCGGCAACTCAGCGGCGTCCTCACAGCCGGGGGGACCCAGGGGCAGGCCCCTCGACAGCTGGGCCATCTACCTTCATCAACCACCACCCCGCAGGGCCGCTGCAAGGGAGCCCGCCGGACCTACCAGATCAGCTGGCCCCCGTGGACCCACCCGCCCCGCCGGACCCACCTGACCTGCCAGACCCACCTGACCCGCCTGAACCGCCAGACCCGCCGGGCTTGGGTGCACCCACGGCGGCCCAGAAGCACAAGACCTGGCAGCGGCTGTGGGACAGCCCCATGCACGGCTCCCGTGCGGCCTGTACCTAGCAACCAAAGGCCGGCCAGACCGCGCCGCCTGCAGCCACCCACCCTGCCAACAGCCACAGCAGCAGCCACAGCAGCAGCCACAGCAGCAGCAGCCACGGCGATGGCGGCCAGAACCGTGCCTGGACAGCTTGACCCACATCTTTGTGGCCTGCCCGGCGTACCAGGGTGCTCGTGAGTGGCTGGTGGCTCTCTGGGGGGCCATCACCGGGGGGCCCGGCCCCCCAATGATGAGCGTTGAACTGCTGCTGGGAGACTGGGCCGCCGCCTGGGGCCAGTACCCAACCATCCCGGGCCTGCAAACCCTCTGGACCGCCCTTCGGGCCACCTGGCTGTGGGCCGTCTGGTGCCACCACCAAGCCGCTGACACCGAGCCCTGCCCCTCTGAAGCGGTCGTCACCCAGGTGGTCAGCGAGCTCCAACGGCTCATGTGGGCGCATTTCCGGATGGCAGCGTTGCCCGACGACACCAAAACGACGACACCACCGGATGGCAGCGTTGCCCGACGACACCAAAAAAAAAAAAACCATGGCTGGGTTGCCACTCTCACACATCACCGCCCAGCTGAAGACAGCTCCGCTGGACGCCTTCGAAGCCTCGTGGGCGCATGAAGGTGTCCTGTGCTCTGTCGAGCGTGCCGAAGGGCAGGCACCCAGGCTGCGGGTCCATCTGTCCCTGGCCCACCCTGTGCCAGCCCCACAGGCTGCCGCCGCAGTAATGTCAGATTAGTTCCAGCTCGCAGCTACAGCTACAGCATCAGCTCAGCCCAGCTCCAGGGGGTTTTGTTGTGTGAGCCGTTTCCGGTTTGTGTAGGGCAGTAGTGAAAGGGGGTTTCAGTTCGGCTTTGTGTGGGGGCCTCGAGGGTGCTGGGGTCTAGGGGGGCCAGTGTTGTAGGGGTGAGGGCCTCCAGGGTTGGGTTGGCGAGGGAGGGGTGTGCCTGCTTGCTGCGCCCCGCAGGGTACCAGCCCTAGACGTTTCCCTTGCTCGTGGCGTGCTCGTGCTCTGCCGGGCCGGCGTCTGTTGGCGTGGCTGGTGGAGCGGCGCCCTGTTGTGCGGCCCTGCGGTGTGCTCGTGCTCGAGGCCCTACCGAGCGGCACCCGGGTTCGGCCGTGACGTGCTTGGCGCCTTGGTGTGCTCGTGCCCTGGCCTCCTGTGCCTTGGGCGGCACCTCGTTGCTTTTGGGTTCGTGCGAGCCTGGGGGGTCTGTTTTTGGGGGGTGGGGGGTTTGGGTTCCTTCGGTTGGGCGGTCTGGTGTGTCTCCTTCTGTTGGGAGTTCCGGTGTTCCCTGGGGCTGCTGCAGGTTGTTGCTTCCGTTTGTTTGCTTTGTGTCTTCTGTGGCTGCTGCAGTTGGGTGTTGCCCTGCTTCTTTGGGTAGTGTTTGCCTCGTTGCTGTGTTCTGGTTTTGTAGCTGTTTTTTTTTTTTGTCTTTTGTTGTTTGTTGGTGGGTGGGTCGTCTTTGGCCTTCCGTCTCGCCTGTTGGCCTGGAGTAGGAGGTGCGGCCTTGTTGTGCCGTTTTGCAGCTTTGGGAGCTTTTCTCTCCCTCTGCCGCCCTGTCCCTGTCCCCGTCCTGTCTGTGAGGTTGGCGTTGCTTGGTTCCCTTTCCTTCTGGTTGGTGCCTCTGGGGCTCGGTTGCGGTGTGGTGGTCTTTGCTTGCCGTCTGGCCTTCTTCCCGGCTTGCTGCTTGGTCTGCTTCCGTCCCTTTGTCCTTGTAACGTCCCTCTCAGAAAAAAAAAAAAAAAGCCCGCCGGACCTACCAGATCAGCTGGCCCCCGTGGACCCACCCGCCCCGCCGGACCCACCTGACCTGCCAGACCCACCTGACCCGCCTGAACCGCCAGACCCGCCGGGCTTGGGTGCACCCACGGCGGCCCAGAAGCACAAGACCTGGCAGCGGCTGTGGGACAGCCCGGCCAGCAACCGGGCCAAGGCCCTGGTGTGGCGGCTGCACCATGCACGGCTCCCGTGCGGCCTGTACCTAGCAACCAAAGGCCGGCCAGACCGCGCCGCCTGCAGCCACCCACCCTGCCAACAGCCACAGCAGCAGCCACAGCAGCAGCCACAGCAGCAGCAGCCACGGCGATGGCGGCCAGAACCGTGCCTGGACAGCTTGACCCACATCTTTGTGGCCTGCCCGGCGTACCAGGGTGCTCGTGAGTGGCTGGTGGCTCTCTGGGGGGCCATCACCGGGGGGCCCGGCCCCCCAATGATGAGCGTTGAACTGCTGCTGGGAGACTGGGCCGCCGCCTGGGGCCAGTACCCAACCATCCCGGGCCTGCAAACCCTCTGGACCGCCCTTCGGGCCACCTGGCTGTGGGCCGTCTGGTGCCACCACCATGCCGCTGACACCGAGCCCTGCCCCTCTGAAGCGGTCGTCACCCAGGTGGTCAGCGAGCTCCAACGGCTCATGTGGGCGCATTTCCGGATGGCAGCGTTGCCCGACGACACCAAAAAAAAAAAAAACCATGGCTGGGTTGCCACTCTCACACATCACCGCCCAGCTGAAGACAGCTCCGCTGGACGCCTTCGAAGCCTCGTGGGCGCATGAAGGTGTCCTGTGCTCTGTCGAGCGTGCCGAAGGGCAGGCACCCAGGCTGCGGGCCCATCTGTCCCTGGCCCACCCTGTGCCAGCCCCACAGGCTGCCGCCGCAGTAATGTCAGATTAGTTTCAGCTCGCAGCTACAGCTACAGCATCAGCTCAGCCCAGCTCCAGGGGGTTTTGTTGTGTGAGCCGTTTCCGGTTTGTGTAGGGCAGTAGTGAAAGGGGGTTTCAGTTCGGCTTTGTGTGGGGGCCTCGAGGGTGCTGGGGTCTAGGGGGGCCAGTGTTGTAGGGGTGGGGGCCTCCAGGGTTGGGTTGGCGAGGGAGGGGTGTGCCTGCTTGCTGCGCCCCGCAGGGTACCAGCCCTAGACGTTTCCCTTGCTCGTGGCGTGCTCGTGCTCTGCCGGGCCGGCGTCTGTTGGCGTGGCTGGTGGAGCGGCGCCCTGTTGTGCGGCCCTGCGGTGTGCTCGTGCTCGAGACCCTACCGAGCGGCACCCGGGTTCAGCCGTGACGTGCTTGGCGCCTTGGTGTGCTCGTGCCCTGGCCTCCTGTGCCTTGGGCGGCACCTCGTTGCTTTTGGGTTCGTGCGAGCCTGGGGGGTCTGTTTTTGGGGGTGGGGGGTTTGGGTTCCTTCGGTTGGGCGGTCTGGTGTGTCTCCTTCTGTTGGGAGTTCCGGTGTTCCCTGGGGCTGCTGCAGGTTGTTGCTTCCGTTTGTTTGCTTTGTGTCTTCTGTGGCTGCTGCAGTTGGGTGTTGCCCTGCTTCTTTGGGTAGTGTTTGCCTCGTTGATGTGTTCTGGTTTTGTAGCTGTTTTTCTTTTTTTTTTTTTGTCTTTTGTTGTTTGTTGGTGGGTGGGTCGTCTTTGGCCTTCCGTCTCGCCTGTTGGCCTGGAGTAGGAGGTGCGGCCTTGTTGTGCCGTTTTGCCGCTTTGGGAGCTTTTCTCTCCCTCTGCCGCCCTGTCCCTGTCCCCGTCCTGTCTGTGAGGTTGGCGTTGCTTGGTTCCCTTTCCTTCTGGTTGGTGCCTCTGGGGCTCGGTTGCGGTGTGGTGGTCTTTGCTTGCCGTCTGGCCTTCTTCCCGGCTTGCTGCTTGGTCTGCTTCCGTCCCTTTGTCCTTGTAACGTCCCTCTCAGAAAAAAAAAAAAGCCCGCCGGACCTACCAGATCAGCTGGCCCCCGTGGACCCACCCGCCCCGCCGGACCCACCTGACCTGCCAGACCCACCTGACCCGCCTGAACCGCCAGACCCGCCGGGCTTGGGTGCACCCACGGCGGCCCAGAAGCACAAGACCTGGCAGCGGCTGTGGGACAGCCCGGCCAGACACCGGGCCAAGGCCCTGGTGTGGCGGCTGCACCATGCACGGCTCCCGTGCGGCCTGTACCTTTTTTTTTGTTTTTTTTTTTACCTAGCAACCAAAGGCCGGCCAGACCGCGCCGCCTGCAGCCACCCACCCTGCCAACAGCCACAGCAGCAGCCACAGCAGCAGCCACAGCAGCAGCAGCCACGGCGATGGCGGCCAGAACCGTGCCTGGACAGCTTGACCCACATCTTTGTGGCCTGCCCGGCGTACCAGGGTGCTCGTGAGTGGCTGGTGGCTCTCTGGGGGGCCATCACCGGGGGGCCCGGCCCCCCAATGATGAGCGTTGAACTGCTGCTGGGAGACTGGGCCGCCGCCTGGGGCCAGTACCCAACCATCCCGGGCCTGCAAACCCTCTGGACCGCCCTTCGGGCCACCTGGCTGTGGGCCGTCTGGTGCCACCACCAAGCCGCTGACACCGAGCCCTGCCCCTCTGAAGCGGTCGTCACCCAGGTGGTCAGCGAGCTCCAACGGCTCATGTGGGCGCATTTCCGGATGGCAGCGTTGCCCGACGACACCATGGCTGGGTTGCCACTCTCACACATCACCGCCCAGCTGACGACAGCTCCGCTGGACGCCTTCGAAGCCTCGTGGGCGCATGAAGCCTCGTGGACGCCTTCGAAGCCTCGTGGGTGCAGCCCCAGCCCTGGCCCAGCGTGACCCCCAACTGCAGGCTGTGCTGGCCGCCGTGCCTCCAGACTGGCAACAGCTCCTGCCAGGTGGCCTCCTCACCGCAGAACTTCCTGAAGCAGCAAATTGGCAAGTGTCACTGGACAGCAACTGGGTCCGCAGCCCGTCCGGAGCTCTACTGGCTGCCCTGCCCAGCGGCCGCCTCGTTACCCCTGAACCAGCAGCGGCCGGGCCGGCGGCCCCTGAAGCATGGCTGGCGGCCTGTGTTCTGCCAGGCAAAAAGCCGCGCCGCTTCTGGTCCCTGGCGGAGCGTTTAGTGTACCAGGCTGCCCCACCGGCTGAGCGGCCGGCCTTGTGGCCAACCGAGAACCAGCTCCTGGGCCCCTGGAGCGAGGTGCAGTGCCACCCCCTCAGTCATGGCCACGGCACCCTGCCACTGGTACACTACACAGTCTGCGAAACCCGCCGCCGTCTCACAGCTTCTCTTCTTCCCGGCTTGCTGCTTGGTCTGCTTCCGTCCCTTTGTCCTTGTAAAGTCCCTCTCAGAAAAAAAAAAAAAAAAACAGCTGCACGCCTGGCTTTGGGAGACCATGGCCCAGGACCCCTGACGCCCGCTGCGTGGCCTACACTCCCGGGTAATCGCAGTGCACTCACGGTCCTGGAGGAGGAATGGAGACGGCAGCATGCAGCCAATCGGGCCCCCAGCCGTAGCAGCTGGTTCAGGATGCACCCAGTCCAGCCTGCAGCCTGGATGCGGCCACGTTGCAACCCACTCTCCTCGTTCACAGCCAGTGTCACTCAGCTGCCGGCAACTCAGCGGCGTCCTCACAGCCGGGGGGACCCAGGGGCAGGCCCCTCGACAGCTGGGCCATCTACCTTCATCAACCACCCCCCTGCAGGGCCGCTGCAATGGAGCCCGCCGGACCTACCCGATCAGCTGGCCCCCGTGGACCCACCCGCCCCGCCGGACCCACCTGACCTGCCGGACACACCTGACCCGCCTGAACCACCAGACCCGCCGGGCTTGGGTGCACCCACGGCGGCCCAGAAGCACAAGACCTGGCAGCGGCTGTGGGACAGCCCGGCCAGCAACCGGGCCAAGGCCCTGGTGTGGCGTCTGCAGCATGCACGGCTCCCGTGCGGCCTGTACCTCGCAACCAAAGGCCGGCCGGACCGCGCCGCCTGCAGCCACCCACCCTGCCAACAGCCACAGCAGCAGCCACAGCAGCAGCAGCAGCGGCGATGGCGGCCAGAACCTTGCGTGGACAGCTTGACCCACATCTTTGTGGCCTGCCCGGCGTACCAGGGTGCTCGTGAGTGGCTGGTGGCTCTCTGGGGGGCCATCACCGGGGGGCCCGGCCCCCCAATGATGAGCGTTGAACTGCTGCTGGGAGACTGGGCCGCCGCCTGGGGCCAGTACCCTCCCAGCCCGGGCCTGCAAACCCTCTGGACCGCCCTTCGGGCCACCTGGCTGTGGGCCGTCTGGTGCCACCACCAAGCCGCTGACACCGCGCCCTGCCCCTCCGAAGCGGTCGTCACCCAGGTGGTCAGCGAGCTCCAACGGCTCATGTGGGCGCATTTCCGGATGGCAGCGTTGCCCGACGACACCATGGCTGGGTTGCCACTCTCTCACATCACCGCCCAGCTGAAGACAGCTCCGCTGGACGCCTTCGAAGCCTCATGGGCGCATGAAGGTGTCCTGTGCTCTGTCGAGCGTGCCGAGGGGCAGGCACCCAGGCTGCGGGTCCATCTGTCCCTGGCCCACCCTGTGCCAGCCCCACAGGCTGCCGCCGCAGTAATGTCAGATTAGTTTCAGCTCGCAGCTACAGCTACAGCATCAGCATCAGCTCAGCCCAGCTCAGGGGGGTTTTGTTGTGTGAGCCGCTTCCGGTTTGTGTAGGGCAGTAGTGAAAGGGGGTTTCAGTTCGGCTTTGTGGGGGGGCCTCGAGGGTGCTGGGGTCTAGGGGGGCCAGGGTTATAGGGGTGAGGGCCTCCAGGGTTGGGTTGGCGAGGGAGGGGTGTGCCTGTTTGCTGCGCCCCGCAGGGTACCAGCCCTGGACGTTTCCCTTGCTCGTGGCGTGCTCGTGCTCTGCCGGGCCGGCGTCTGTTGGCGTGGCTGGTGGAGCGGCGCCCTGTTGTGCGGCCCTGCGGTGTGCTCGTGCTCGAGACCCTACCGAGCGGCACCCGGGTTCGGCCGTGACGTGCTTGGTACCTTGGTGTGCTCGTGCCCTGGCCTCCTGTGCCTTGGGCGGCACCTCGGTGCTTTTGGGTTCGTGCGAGCCTGGGGGTTGAGTTTTTTGGGGGGTGGGGAGTTGGGTTCCTTCTGTTGGGCAGTCTGGTGTGTCCCCTTCTGTTTGGGAGTTCCGGTGTTCCCTTGGCCTGCTGCAGGTTTGTTGCTTCCGTTGTTTGTTTTGTGTCTTCTGTGGCTGCTGCAGTTCGGTGTTGCCCTGCTTCTTTGGGTGGTGTTTGCCTCGTTGCTGTTTTTTTTTTTTTTTTTCTGAGAGGGACGTTACAAGGACAAAGGGACGGAAGCAGACCAAGCAGCAAGCCGGGAAGAAGGCCAGACGGCAAGCAAAGACCACCACACCGCAACCGAGCCCCAGAGGCACCAACCAGAAGGAAAGGGAACCAAGCAACGCCAACCTCACAGACAGGACGGGGACAGGGACAGGGCGGCAGAGGGAGAGAAAAGCTCCCAAAGCGGCAAAACGGCACAACAAGGCCGCACCTCCTACTCCAGGCCACCAGGAGAAACGGAAGGCCAAAGACGACCCACCCACCAACAAACAACAAAAAACAAAAAAAAGAAAAGAAAAAACAGCTACAAAACCAGAACACAGCAACGAGGCAAACACTACCCAAAGAAGCAGGGCAACACCCAACTGCAGCAGCCACAGAAGACACAAAGCAAACAACGGAAGCAACAACCTGCAGCAGCCCCAGAGAACACCGGAACTCTCAACAGAAGGAGACACACCAGACCGCCCAACAGAAGGAACCCAAACCCCCCACCCCCCAAAAACAGACCCCCCAGGCTCGCACGAACCCAAAAGCACCGAGGTGCCGCCCAAGGCACAGGAGGCCAGGGCACGAGCACACCAAGGTACCAAGCACGTCACGGCCGAACCCGGGTGCCGCTCGGTAGGGTCTCGAGCACGAGCACACCGCAGGGCCGCACAACAGGGCGCCGCTCCACCAGCCACGCCAACAGACGCCGGCGCGGCAGAGCACGAGCACGCCACGAGCAAGGGAAACGTCCAGGGCTGGTACCCTGCGGGGCGCAGCAAACAGGCACACCCCTCCCTCGCCAACCCAACCCTGGAGGCCCTCACCCCTATAACCCTGGCCCCCCTAGACCCCAGCACCCTCGAGGCCCCCCCACAAAGCCGAACTGAAACCTCCTTTCCCTGTGTTCTGGTTTTGTAGCTGTTTTTCTTTTCTTTTTTTTTGTCTTTTGTTGTTTGTTGGTGGGTGGGTCGTCTTTGGCCTTCCGTCTCGCCTGTTGGCCTGGAGTAGGAGGTGCGGCCTTGTTGTGCCGTTTTGCCGCTTTGGGAGCTTTTCTCTCCCTCTGCCGCCCTGTCCCTGTCCCCGTCCTGTCTGTGAGGTTGGCGTTGCTTGGTTCCCTTTCCTTCTGGTTGGTGCCTCTGGGGCTCGGTTGCGGTGTGGTGGTCTTTGCTTGCCGTCTGGCCTTCTTCCCGGCTTGCTGCTTGGTCTGCTTCCGTCCCTTTGTCCTTGTAACGTCCCTCTCAGAGACAAAAAAAAAAAAAAAGGCCGCACGGGAGCCGTGTATGGTGCAGCCGCCACACCAGGGCCTTGGCCCGGTTGCTGGCCGGGCTGTCCCACAGCCGCTGCCAGGTCTTGTGCTTCTGGGCCGCCGTGGGTGCACCGTGGGGCCGCCGTGGGTGCACCGTGGGGCCGCCGTGGGTGCACCGTGGGGCCGCCGTGGGTGGTGGCGGGCGGGCCACAGTGGGGGCAGGCTGCCCGGCGGGGCTGCTGGGGGCCGCCGCCAGTGGGGTGCCCCCACCGGCGAGCATACCGGCACCGGGAGGCCCCCGGGCCGGGGTCTGGGCACCGTCGGGGCCCCGGGCCGGGGTATCACCCATTGAAAGGCCAACCCCCGCCCGGGGATACACTGACCGAGTCCCGAGTCCTGGTTCCTTCAGAAAAAAAAAAAAAAAAAAAAAAAACTGACCGCTGGCGGTCATGTGCGGCCTGCACACTGGTGAGGACTGCCCGCAGGGGGCTGACCAAGGCGGCTGGGGCAGCTGGGTTGTCGGGCTCCCCCGGGGTAGGGCCCTGACGACGCCACCAGCGGGCCTGATCAGCCAGACTGGGGGGCCGAGGGGGCCCGGGCCTGTCACTGAGGGCCGCGGGAGCGGACGGTGCTGCTGGCTGCGGCGCTGCAGGAGCTGGATCGCCGGCCACTGGTACGTCAGGCATGTCAGTGTCCGCCAGGGTGGGGCCCGCAGCTGTGGGGCCAGCAGGGTGGGCCCCATCACAGGGGCCGGCCGCGGCGGGGCCCCCTGACACACTTCTCAGGTCGATGATGCTGATGCGCACCGTCTGCTCTCCAATGTGAAACGCCCGGGGCAGGCGGCCCAGGTCGGGGTCTGATGCGGGGGCCTGAATGAAAGCCACCAGGTGGGAGGCGTCAGGGAGGCTGCCGGCAGGCGTGCCGCCCCGAGCCAGTGGGTCCCCAAGGAGCTCGCCGGCCACAAGGTCGGCGCCAGCAGCCGTGGAGTCCACCAGGCCCGCACAGTGGAGCAGGACCCCTGAGACGCCCTCCAGAGCAAAGGCGCCCGGTAGCCCGGTGATGACTAGCTTGTGGGTGTGCGGGCGCAGGGGCACATACAACGGCTGGACCAGCACCTGAAGTTGCAGCCCTCCAGCAACAACAGGGAGGTGGTGCTGGCGCAGCAGAGCTGCCACAGCATTTTCACCACTAAGCCCAGGGCAGGAGCCCAGCACGACACTGGTTTTTTTTTTTTCTGAGAGGGACGTTACAAGGACAAAGGGACGGAAGCAGACCAAGCAGCAAGCCGGGAAGAAGGCCAGACGGCAAGCGAAGACCACCACACCGCAACCGAGCCCCAGAGGCACCAACCAGAAGGAAAGGGAACCAAGCAACGCCAACCTCACAGACAGGACGGGGACAGGGACAGGGCGGCAGAGGGAGAGAAAAGCTCCCAAAGCGGCAAAACGGCACAACAAGGCCGCACCTCCTACTCCAGGCCACCAGGCGAGACGGAAAGCCAAAGACGACCCACCCACCAACAAACAACAAAAAACAAAAAAAGAAAAGAAAAACGGCTACAAAACCAGAACACAGCAACGAGGCAAACACTACCCAAAGAAGCAGGGCAACACCGAACTGCAGCAGCCACAGAAGACACAAAACAAACAACGGAAGCAACAAACCTGCAGCAGCCCAAGGGAACACCGTTGTTTGCTTTGTGTCTTCTGTGGCTGCTGCAGTTGGGTGTTGCCCTGCTTCTTTGGGTAGTGTTTTTTTTTTTTCTGAAGGAACCAGGACTCGGGACGGGGTGCCTAGTGTTTGCCTCGTTGCTGTGTTCTGGTTTTGTAGCTGTTTTTTCTTTTCTTTTTTTTGCTTTTTGTTGTTTGTTGGTGGGTGGGTCGTCTTTGGCCTTCCGTCTCACCTGGTGGCCTGGAGTAGGAGGTGCGGCCTTGTTGTGCCGTTTTGCCGCTTTGGGAGCTTTTCTCTCCCTCTGCCGCCCTGTCCCTGTCCCCGTCCTGTCTGTGAGGTTGGCGTTGCTTGGTTCCCTTTCCTTCTGGTTGGTGCCTCTGGGGCTCGGTTGCGGTGTGGTGGTCTTTGCTTGCCGTCTGGCCTTCTTCCCGGCTTGCTGCTTGGTCTGCTTCCGTCCCTTTGTCCTTGTAACGTCCCTCTCAGAAAAAAAAAAAAAAACTGGATAGGAACGGAGCCTGGACACTGGCGCTATGTGATAGTCGTTGGAAGTAGCGAAACGCGGCCCAAGTCAAAGCCGCAAAGCTGAGCCGTAAGTTCGAGTAATATCAAAAGACGAAATCGAGAAGATTAATTGTGAAAGTTAAAATCGCGAAACAGTGACCAAAGTGGAACAGGTGTTTGTGGTGGCGAAGCGTGGAAGTATTGAAGTATTGGAGTATTGAAGTATTGAAGTATTGAAGTGGCTGGTGGAGCGGCGCCCTGTTGTGCGGCCCTGCGGTGTGCTCGTGCTCGAGACCCTACCGAGCGGCACCCGGGTTCGGCCGTGACGTGCTTGGTGCCTTGGTGTGCTCGTGCCCTGGCCTCCTGGGCCTTGGGCGGCACCTCGGTGCTTTTGGGTTCGTGCGAGCCTGGGGGGTCTGTTTTTTGGGGGTGGGGGGTTGTGTTCCTTCTGTTGGGCGGTCTGGTGTGGCTCCTTCTGTTGGGAGTTCCGGTGTTCTCTGGGGCTGCTGCAGGTTGTTGCTTCCGTTGTTTGCTTTGTGCCTTCTGTGGCTGCTGCAGTTGGGTGTTGCCCTGCTTCTTTGGGTAGTGTTTGCCTCGTTGCTGTGTTCTGGTTTTGTAGCTGTTTTTCTTTTCTTTTTTTTGTTTGTTTTTTGTTGTTTGTTGGTGGGTGGGTCGTCTTTGGCCTTCCGTCTCGCCTGGTGGCCTGGAGTAGGAGGTGCGGCCTTGTTGTGCCGTTTTGCCGCATTGGGAGCTTTTTCTCTCCCTCTGCCGCCCTGTCCCTGTCCCCGTCCTGTCTGTGAGGTTGGCGTTGCTTGGTTCCCTTTCCTTCTGGTTGGTGCCTCTGGGGCTCGGTTGCGGTGTGGTGGTCTTTGCTTGCCGTCTGGCCTTCTTCCCGGCTTGCTGCTTGGTCTGCTTCCGTCCCTTTGTCCTTGTAACGTCCCTCTCAGAAAAAAAAAAAAAGGGCAACACCCAACTGCAGCAGCCACAGAAGACACAAAGCAAACAACGGAAGCAACAACCTGCAGCAGCCCCAGAGAACACCGGAACTCTCAACAGAAGGAGACACACCAGACCGCCCAACAGAAGGAACCCAAACCCCCCACCCCCCAAAAACAGACCCCCCAGGCCTGTACCTCGCAACCAAAGGCCGGCCGGACCGCGCCGCCTGCAGCCACCCACCCTGCCAACAGCCACAGCAGCAGCCACAGCAGCAGCAGCCGCGGCGATGGCGGCCAGAACCTTGCGTGGACAGCTTGACCCACATCTTTGTGGCCTGCCCGGCGTACCAGGGTGCTCGTGAGTGGCTGGTGGCTCTCTGGGGGGCCATCACCGGGGGGCCCGGCCCCCCAATGATGAGCAGTGAACTGCTGCTGGGAGACTGGGCCGCCGCCTGGGGCCAGTACCCTCCCAGCCCGGGCCTGCAAACCCTCTGGACCGCCCTTCGGGCCACCTGGCTGTGGGCCGTCTGGTGCCACCACCAAGCCGCTGACACCGCGCCCTGCCCCTCCGAAGCGGTCGTCACCCAGGTGGTCAGCGAGCTCCAGCGACTCATGTGGGCGCATTTCCGGATGGCAGCGTTGCCCGACGACACCATGGCTGGGTTGCCACTCTCTCACATCACCGCCCAGCTGAAGACAGCTCCGCTGGACGCCTTCGAAGCCTCATGGGCGCATGAAGGTGTCCTGTGCTCTGTCGAGCGTGCCGAAGGGCAGGCGCCCAGGCTGCGGGTCCATCTGTCCCTGGCCCACCCTGTGCCAGCCCCACAGGCTGCCGCCGCAGTAATGTCAGATTAGTTTCAGCTCGCAGCTACAGCTACAGCATCAGCTCAGCCCAGCTCCGGGGGGTTTTGTTGTGTGAGCCGCTTCCGGTTTGTGTAGGGCAGAAGTGAAAGGGGGTTTCAGTTCGGCTTTGTGGGGGGCCCTCGAGGGTGCTGGGGTCTAGGGGGGCCAGTGTTGTAGGGGTGAGGGCCTCCAGGGTTGGGTTGGCGAGGGAGGGGTGTGCCTGTTTGCTGCGCCCCGCAGGGTACCAGCCCTGGACGTTTCCCTTGCTCGTGGCGTGCTCGTGCTCTGCCGGGCCGGCGTCTGTTGGCGTGGCTGGTGGAGCGGCGCCCTGTTGTGCGGCCCTGCGGTGTGCTCGTGCTCGAGACCCTACCGAGCGGCACCAGGGTTCGGCCGTGACGTGCTTGGTGCCTTGGTGTGCTCGTGCCCTGGCCTCCTGTGCCTTGGGCGGCACCTCGGTGCTTGTGGGTTCGTGCGAGCCTGGGGGGTCTGTTTTTTGGGGGTGGGGGGTTGGGTTCCTTCTGTTGGGTGGTCTGGTTTTTTTTTTTTTTTTTTTCTGAGAGGGACATTACAAGGACAAAGGGACGGAAGCAGACCAAGCAGCAAGCCGGGAAGAAGGCCAGACGGCAAGCAAAGACCACCACACCGCAACCGAGCCCAGAGGCACCAACCAGAAGGAAAGGGAACCAAGCAACGCCAACCTCACAGACAGGACGGGGACAGGGACAGGGCGGCAGAGGGAGAGAAAAGCTCCCAAAGCTGCAAAACGGCACAACAAGGCCGCACCTCCTACTCCAGGCCACCAGGCGAGACGGAAGGCCAAAGACGACCCACCCACCAACAAACAACAAAAAACAAAAAAAAGAAAAACAGCTACAAAACCAGAACACAGCAACGAGGCAAACACTACCCAAAGAAGCAGGGCAACACCCAACTGCAGCAGCCACAGAAGACACAAAGCAAACAACGGAAGCAACAACCTGCAGCAGCCCCAGAGAACACCGGAACTCCCAACAGGAGACACACCAGACCGCCCAACAGAAGGAACCCAAACCCCCCACCCCCCAAAAACAGACCCCCCAGGCTCGCACGAACCCAAAAGCACCGAGATGCCGCCCAAGGCACAGGAGGCCGCCGCCGCCGCCGCCGTCTCACAGCTGCACGCCTGGCTTTGGGAGACCACGGCCCAGGACCCCTGACGCCCGCTGCGTGGCCTACACTCCCGGGTAATCGCAGTGCACTCATGGTCCTGGAGGAGGACTGGAGACGGCAGCATGCAGCCAATCGGGCCCCCAGCCATAGCAGCTGGTCTCGCCTGTTGGCCTGGAGTAGGAGGTGCGGCCTTGTTGTGCCGTTTTGCCGCTTTGGGAGCTTTTCTCTCCCTCTGCCGCCCTGTCCCTGTCCCCGTCCTGTCTGTGAGGTTGGCGTTGCTTGGTTCCCTTTCCTTCTGGTTGGTGCCTCTGGGGCTCGGTTGCGGTGTGGTGGTCTTTGCTTGCCGTCTGGCCTTCTTCCCGGCTTGCTGCTTGGTCTGCTTCCGTCCCTTTGTCCTTGTAACGTCCCTCTCAGAAAAAAAAAAAAAAAAAAAAGCTGGTTCAGGATGCACCCAGTCCAGCCTGCAGCCTGGATGCGGCCACGTTGCAACCCACTCTCCCCGTTCACAGCCAGTGTCACTCAGCTGCCGGCAACTCAGCGGCGTCCTCACAGCCGGGGGGACCCAGGGGCAGGCCCCTCGACAGCTGGGCCATCTACCTTCATCAACCACCCCCCCGCAGGGCCGCTGCAAGGGAGCCCGCCGGACCTACCAGATCAGCTGGCCCCCGTGGACCCACCCGCCCCGCCGGACCCACCTGACCTGCCAGACCCACCTGAACCGCCTGAACCGCCAGACCCGCCGGGCTTGGGTGCACCCACGGCGGCCCAGAAGCACAAGACCTGGCAGCGGCTGTGGGACAGCCCGGCCAGCAACCGGGCCAAGGCCCTGGTGTGGCGTCTGCAGCATGCACGGCTCCCGTGCGGCCTGTACCTCGCAACCAAAGGCCGGCCGGACCGCGCCGCCTGCAGCCACCCACCCTGCCAACAGCCACAGCAGCAGCCACAGCAGCAGCAGCCGCGGCGATGGCGGCCAGAACCGTGCATGGACAGCTTGATCCACATCTTTGTGACCTGCCCGGCGTACAAGGGTGCTCGTGAGTGGCTGGTGGCTCTCTGGGGGGCCATCACCGGGGGCCCGGCCCCCCAATAATGAGCGTTGAACTGCTGCTGGGAGACTGGGCCGCCGCCTGGGGCCAGTACCCAACCAGCCCGGGCCTGCAAACCCTCTGGACCGCCCTTCGGGCCACCTGGCTGTGGGCCGTCTGGTGCCACCACCAAGCCGCTGACACCGAGCCCTGCCCCTCTGAAGCGGTCGTCACCCAGGTGGTCAGCGAGCTCCAACGGCTCATGTGGGCGCATTTCCGGATGGCAGCGTTGCCCGACGACACCATGGCTGGGTTGCCACTCTCACACATCACCGCCCAGCTGAAGACAGCTCCGCTGGACGCCTTCGAAGCCTCATGGGCGCATGAAGGTGTCCTGTGCTCTGTCGAGCGTGCCGAAGGGCAGGCGCCCAGGCTGCGGGTCCATCTGTCCCTGGCCCACCCTGTGCCAGCCCCACAGGCTGCCGCCGCAGTAATGTCAGATTAGTTCCAGCTCGCAGCTACAGCTACAGCATCAGCATCAGCTCAGTCCAGCTCAGGGGGGTTTGGTGTGTGAGCCGTTTCCGGTTTGTGTAGGGCAGAAGTGAAAGGGGGTTTCAGTTCGGCTTTGTGTGGGGGCCTCGAGGTGGCTGCGGTCTAGGGGGGCCAGCGTTGTAGGGGTGAGGGCCTCCAGGGTTGGGTTTGGCGAGGGAGGGGTGTGCCTGCTTGCTGCGCCCCGCAGGGTACCAGCCCTGGACGTTCCCCTTGCTCGTGGCGTGCTCGTGCTCTGCCGGGCCGGCGTCTGTTGGCGTGGCTGGCGGAGCGGCGCCCTGTTGTGCGGCCCTGCGGTGTGCTCGTGCTCGAGACCCTACCGAGCGGCACCCGGGTTCGGCCGTGACGTGCTTGGCGCCTTGGTGTGCTCGTGCCCTGGCCTCCTGTGCCTTGGGCGGCACCTCGGTGCTTTTGGGTTCGTGCGAGCCTGGGGGGTCTGTTTTTTGGGGGGTGGGGGGTTTGGGTTCCTTCTGTTGGGCGGTCTGGTGTGTCTCCTTCTGTTGGGAGTTCCGGTGTTCCCTGGGGCTGCTGCAGGTTGTTCCTTCCGTTGTTTGCTTTGAGTCTTCTGTGGCTGCTGCAGTTGGGTGTTGCCCTGCTTCTTTGGGTAGTGTTTGCCTCGTTGCTGTGTTCTGGTTTTGTAGCTGTTTTTCTTTTTTTTTGTTTTTTTGTTTTTTGGTTGTTTGTTGGTGGGTGGGTCGTCTTTGGCCTTCCGTCTCGCCTGGTGGCCTGGAGTAGGAGGTGCGGCCTTGTTGTGCCGTTTTGCCGCTTTGGGAGCTTTTCTCTCCCTCTGCCGCCCTGTCCCTGTCCCCGTCCTGTCTGTGAGGTTGGCGTTGCTTGGTTCCCTTTCCTTCTGGTTGGTGCCTCTGGGGCTCGGTTGCGGTGTGGTGGTCTTTGCTTGCCGTCTGGCCTTCTTCCCGGCTTGCTGCTTGGTCTGCTTCCGTCCCTTTGTCCTTGTAACGTCCCTCTCAGAAAAAAAAAAAAAAAAGGAGGCCAGGGCACGAGCACACCAAGGCGCCAAGCACGTCACGGCCGAACCCGGGTGCCCTCAAGCACACTGCAGGGCCGCACAACAGGGCGCCGCTCTGCCAGCCACGCCAACAGACGCCCGCCCGGCAGAGCACGAGCACGCCACGAGCAAGGGAAACGTCCAGGGCTGGTACCCTGCGGGGCGCAGCAAGCAGGCACACCCCTCCCTCGCCAACCCAACACTGGAGGCCCTCCCCCCTACAACACTGGCCCCCCTAGACCCCAGCACCCTCGAGGCCCCCCCACAAAGCCGAGCTGAAGCCCCCTTTCACTTCTGCCCTACACAAACCGGAAACGGCTCACACAACAAAACCCCCCTGAGCTGGGCTGAGCTGATGCTGATGCTGTAGCTGTAGCTGCGAGCTGAAACTAATCTGACATTACTGCGGCGGCAGCCTGTGGGGCTGGCACAGGGTGGGCCAGGGACAGATGGACCCGCAGCCTGGGCGCCTGCCCTTCGGCACGCTCGACAGAGCACAGGACACCTTCATGCGCCCATGAGGCTTCGAAGGCGTCCAGCGGAGCTGTCTTCAGCTGGGCGGTGATGTGTGAGAGTGGCCACGTTGGCAGCCTGGATGCGGCCACGTTGCAACCCACTCTCCCCGTTCACAGCCAGTGTCACTCAGCTGCCGGCAACTCAGCGGCGTCCTCACAGCCGGGGGGACCCAGGGGCAGGCCCCTCGACAGCTGGGCCATCTACCTTCATCAACCACCACCCCGCAGGGCCGCTGCAAGGGAGCCCGCCGGACCTACCAGATCAGCTGGCCCCTGTGGACCCACCCGCCCCGCCGGACCCACCTGACCTGCCAGACCCACCTGACCCGCCTGAACCGCCAGACCCGCCGGGCTTGGGTGCACCCACGGCGGCCCAGAAGCACAAGACCTGGCAGCGGCTGTGGGACAGCCCGGCCAGCAACCGGGCCAAGGCCCTGGTGTGGCGGCTGCACCATGCACGGCTCCCGTGCGGCCTATACCTAGCAACCAAAGGCCGGCCAGACCGCGCCGCCTGCAGCCACCCACCCTGCCAACAGCCACAGCAGCAGCCACAGCAGCAGCCACAGCAGCAGCAGCCACGGCGATGGCGGCCAGAACCGTGCCTGGACAGCTTGACCCACATCTTTGTGGCCTGCCCGGCGTACCAGGGTGCTCGTGAGTGGCTGGTGGCTCTCTGGGGGGCCATCACCGGGGGGCCCGGCCCCCAATGATGAGCGTTGAACTGCTGCTGGGAGACTGGGCCGCCGCCTGGGGCCAGTACCCAACCAGCCCGGGCCTGCAAACCCTCTGGACCGCCCTTCGGGCCACCTGGCTGTGGGCCGTCTGGTGCCACCACCAAGCCGCTGACACCGAGCCCTGCCCCTCTGAAGCGGTCGTCACCCAGGTGGTCAGCGAGCTCCAACGGCTCATGTGGGCGCATTTCCGGATGCAGCGTTGCCCGACGACACCATGGCTGGCTTGCCACTCTCACACATCACCGCCCAGCTGAAGACAGCTCCGCTGGACGCCTTCGAAGCCTCGTGGGCGCATGACGGTGTCCTGTGCTCTGTCGAGCGTGCCGAAGGGCAGGCACCCAGGCTGCGGGTCCAGCTGTCCCTGGCCCACCCTGTGCCAGCCCCACAGGCTGCCGCCACAGTAATGTCAGATTAGTTTCAGCTCGCAGCTACAGCTACAGCATCAGCTCAGCCCAGCTCAGGGGGGTTTGTTGTGTGAGCCGTTTCCGGTTTGTGTAGGGCAGTAGTGAAAGGGGGTTTCAGTTCGGCTTTGTGTGGGGGCCTCGAGGGTGCTGGGGTCTAGGGGGCCAGTGTTGTAGGGGTGAGGGCCTCCAGGGTTGGGTTGGCGAGGGAGGGGTGTGCCTGCTTGCTGCGCCCCGCAGGGTACCAGCCCTAGACGTTTCCCTTGCTCGTGGCGTGCTCGTGCTCTGCCGGGCCGGCGTCTGTTGGCGTGGCTGGTGGAGCGGCGCCCTGTTGTGCGGCCCTGCGGTGTGCTCGTGCTCGAGACCCTACCGAGCGGCACCCGGGTTCAGCCGTGACGTGCTTGGCGCCTTGGTGTGCTCGTGCCCTGGCCTCCTGTGCCTTGGGCGGCACCTCGTTGCTTTTGGGTTCGTGCGAGCCTGGGGGGTCTGTTTTTGGGGGGTGGGGGGTTTGGGTTCCTTCGGTTGGGCGGTCTGGTGTGTCTCCTTCTGTTGGGAGTTCCGGTGTTCCCTGGGGCTGCTGCAGGTTGTTGCTTCCGTTTGTTTGCTTTGTGTCTTCTGTGGCTGCTGCAGTTGGGTGTTGCCCTGCTTCTTTGGGTAGTGTTTGCCTCGTTGCTGTGTTCTGGTTTTGTAGCTGTTTTTCTTTTCTTTTTTTTTGTCTTTTGTTGTTTGTTGGTGGGTGGGTCGTCTTTGGCCTTCCGTCTCGCCTGTTGGCCTGGAGTAGGAGGTGCGGCCTTGTTGTGCCGTTTTGCCGCTTTGGGAGCTTTTCTCTCCCTCTGCCGCCCTGTCCCTGTCCCCGTCCTGTCTGTGAGGTTGGCGTTGCTTGGTTCCCTTTCCTTCTGGTTGGTGCCTCTGGGGCTCGGTTGCGGTGTGGTGGTCTTTGCTTGCCGTCTGGCCTTCTTCCCGGCTTGCTGCTTGGTCTGCTTCCGTCCCTTTGTCCTTGTAACGTCCCTCTCAGAAAAAAAAAAAAAAAAAAAAGTGGCAACCCAGCCATGGTGTCGTCGGGCAACGCTGCCATCCGGAAATGCGCCCACATGAGCCGTTGGAGCTCGCTGACCACCTGGGTGACGACCGCTTCGGAGGGGCAGGGCTCGGTGTCAGCAGCTTGGTGGTGGCACCAGACGGCCCACAGCCAGGTGGCCCGAAGGGCGGTCCAGAGGGTTTGCAGGCCCGGGCTGGTTGGGTACTGGCCCCAGGCGGCGGCCCAGTCTCCCAGCAGCAGTTCAACGCTCATCATTGGGGGGCCGGGCCCCCCGGTGATGGCCCCCCAGAGAGCCACCAGCCACTCACGAGCACCCTTGTACGCCGGGCAGGCCACAAAAATGTGGGTCAAGCTGTCCATGCACGGTTCTGGCCGCCATCGCCGCGGCTGCTGCTGCTGTGGCTGCTGCTGTGGCTGCAGGCGGCGCGGTCCGGCCGGCCTTTGGTTGCGAGGTACAGGCCGCACGGGAGCCGTGCATGCTGCAGACGCCACACCAGGGCCTTGGCCCGGTGTCTGGCCGGGCTGTCCCACAGCCGCTGCCAGGTCTTGTGCTTCTGGGCCGCCGTGGGTGCACCCAAGCCCGGCGGGTCTGGCGGTTCAGGCGGTTCAGGTGGGTCTGGCAGGTCAGGTGGGTCCGGCGGGGCGGGTGGGTCCACGGGGGCCAGCTGATCTGGTAGGTCCGGCGGGCTCCCTTGCAGCGGCCCTGCGGGGGGGTGGTTGATGAAGGTAGATGGCCCAGCTGTCGAGGGGCCTGCCCCTGGGTCCCCCCGGCTGTGAGGACGCCGCTGAGTTGCCGGCAGCTGAGAGACACTGTCTGTGAGGTTGGCGTTGCTTGGTTCCCTTTCCTTCTGGTTGGTGCCTCTGGGGCTCGGTTGCGGTGTGGTGGTCTTTGCTTGCCGTCTGGCCTTCTTCCCGGCTTGCTGCTTGGTCTACTTCCGTCCCTTTGTCCTTGTAACGTCCCTCTCAGAAAAAAAAAAAAAAAGACACTGGCTGTGAACGGGGAGAGTGGGTTGCAACGTGGCCGCATCCAGGCTGCAGGCTGGACTGGGTGCATCCTGAACCAGCTGCTATGGCTGGGGGCCCGATTGGCTGCATGCTGCCGTCTCCATTCCGCCTCCAGGACCGTGAGTGCACTGCGATTACCCGGGAGTGTAGGCCACGCAGCAGGCGCCAGGGGTCCTGGGCCGTGGTCTCCCAAAGCCAGGCGTGCAGCTGTGAGACGGCGGCGGGTTTCGCAGACTGTGTAGTGTACCAGTGGCAGGGTGCCATGGCCATGACTGAGGGGGTGGCACTGCACCTCGCTCCAGGGGCCCAGGAGCTGGTTCTCGGTTGGCCACAAGGCCGGCCGCTCAGCCGGTGGGGCAGCCTGGTACGCCAACCGCTCCGCCAGGGACCAGAAGCGGCGCGGCTTTTTGCCTGGCAGGACACAGGCCGCCAGCCACGCTTCAGGGGCCGCTGGCCCGGCCGCTGTTGGGTCAGGGGTGACGAGGCGGCCGCTGGGCAGGGCAGCCAGTAGAGCTCCGGACGGGCTGCGGACCCAGTTGCTGTCCAGTGACACTTGCCAATTTGCTGCTTCAGGAAGTTCTGCGGTGAGGAGGCCACCTGGCAGGAGCTGTTGCCAGTCTGGAGGCACGGCGGCCAGCACAGCCTGCAGTTGGGGGTCACGCTGGGCCAGGGCTGGGGCTGCACGCAGGGCTGCCACGGTGCACGGTGCGTCGATGGGTCCGCCCTCAGGCATACCGGGGGGCTGGAATGGCTGTCCTGTCACTGGGTCCCGAAGGGCTGCATTGTAGCACAGCGGCTCATGCAGCAGCGCCCGCGCGTCAGTGCCCTCAGGGTAAGGCAGCCGGCAGGGCTGTGAGGCACGAAAGGATCTCACCAGGCTGGCCAGGTACGGAGGCAGGTTTGCCGGTGGGTCCACCGTCCCATACACCCAACCCCAGCCGGTGGTCCCTCGGGGGGCCCAGGTAGCGAAGAGGGAGCGCATGATGAGCTTCCAGGGCTGCCGGCCTGGTTGGGCTAACTGCGCCAGGGTCTTGCCATGCAGCGCTGCAAGGAAGGAGTCAAGGTCAATGTGGCCAACCCCGCCACACTCGTGGTCTTGGCATGCCACCACTGGATCCGGCTTCAGCAGCGCACGACCATTGCACACCAGGGTAGCATCTTCAGGCAGCAACGACCAGGCTGTGAAGCCGTCGATGCACTTCCGCAGCGCTGCCAGCTGGGGTGGGGAGGGCTGGACAAAGGAGAAGTGGAAGGCAAGGGCATTGCCCAATACCTGCTTGGCCACGTGGACCCTGCCGATGAAGCTGAGGCCATGCCGCCGCCACACCTGCCCGATGTTGTTCAGCCGTTGGATACGGCTGGCGTAGCAGAGGTTGGCCGCCAGGGTGTTGTCAGTGGTGAGCGGTACCCCAAGGTGGCGGGGCGGCTCCTCCCCAGGGAGAGGGAATTTGGCGCCCGTTGCCTCATTCAAAAAAAAAACACCCCAGACCACACGGTGGGTTCCGAGCACCAGCCCCTTGCTTTTGCTGGCATTCTCCTTGGCGTTACTGGCCCGGCAGAAGAGCTGGACCGCTGCTTTGGCGACGGGGCCGTCCTCGTCAACGTCCCGGACCGTGAGGACAGTATCGTCAGCATGGTGCGACACGGGGGGTGCAGGCTGTCCACTGGGGAGGGTGGGCGTGCGTAGCTGACCTGAGGCGCATAGATGGTGCAGGTACGCCGTGAGTGGCTCAAGCTGCAGGACCCAGAGGACGGGCGACAGGGTGCTGCCCTGCTCGAGGCCGTGTGTCCCCTTCTGTTTGGGAGTTCCGGTTTTTTTTTTTTTTTTTTCTGAAGGAACCAGGACTCGGGACGGGGTGCCTTTCTTTATGTTGTCTGGCGGTCCTCTGATGCTGCCACTACTCCACGAGCGGCTAGCGGGCCGGGCTTCTGGGCGTCTCCACAGGCCAGCTGGATGACTTAGGATGGGTGAGAGTCTTGTAAACCTCCAGACGGGACAGGGACGGGTGGGCACCCTCCTTCTCGTCACACCCCTGACAACTTGCCAGTGGCTGGGGTCGATCCCAGGACCTCCCGGGGGGAATTGCGAGGTTTCCCTGCTGCCAGCCAAAGCGCCTCATTGTCACCTTCTGGGGGTGCTCCCGGTGTTCCCTTTGCCTGCTGCGGGTTTGTTGCTTCCGTTGTTTGCTTTGTGTCTTCTGTGGCTGCTGCAGTTGGGTGTTGCCCTTTTTTTTTCTGAGAGGGACGTTACAAGGACAAAGGGACGGAAGCAGACCAAGCAGCAAGCCGGGAAGAAGGCCAGACGGCAAGCAAAGACCACCACACCGCAACCGAGCCCCAGAGGCACCAACCAGAAGGAAAGGGAACCAAGCAACGCCAACCTCACAGACAGGAGGGGGACAGGGACAGGGCGGCAGAGGGAGAGAAAAGCGTCCCTCTCAGAAAAAAAAAAGAAAAGCTCCCAAAGCGGCAAAACGGCACAACAAGGCCGCACCTCCTACTCCAGGCCACCAGGCGAGGCGGAAGGCCAAAGACAACCCACCCACTGGCAAGTTGTCAGGGGTGTGTCGAGATGGAGGGTGCCCACCCGTCCCTGTCCCGTCTGGAGGTTTACAAGACTCTCACCCATCCTAAGTCATCCAGCTGGCCTGTGGAGACGCCCAGAAGCCCGGCACGCTAGCCGCTCGTGGAGTAGTGGCAGCATCAGAGGACCGCCAGACAACATAAAGAAAGGCACCCCGTCCCGAGTCCTGGTTCCTTCAGAAAAAAAAAAACCCACCAACAAACAACAAAAAACAAAAAAAAGAAAAGAAAAACAGCCCTGCTTCTTTGGGTAGTGTTTGCCTCGTTGCTGTGTCCTGGTTTTGTAGCCGTTTTTCTTTTGTTTTTTTGTTTTTTGTTGTTTGTTGGTGGGTGGGTCGTCTTTGGCCTTCCGTCTCGCCTGGTGGCCTGGAGTAGGAGGTGCGGCCTTGTTGTGTCGTTTTGCCGCTTTGGGAGCTTTTCTCTCCCTCTGCCGCCCTGTCCCTGTCCCCGTCCTGTCTGAGAGGTTGGCGTTGCTTGGTTCCCTTTCCTTCTGGTTGGTGCCTCTGGGGCTCGGTTGCGGTGTGGTGGTCTTTGCTTGCCGTCTGGCCTTCTTCCCGGCTTGCTGCTTGGTCTTGTTTTTTTTTTTTTTTTCTGAGAGGGACGTTACAAGGACAAAGGGACGGAAGCAGACCAAGCAGCAAGCCGGGAAGAAGGCCAGACGGCAAGCAAAGACCACCACACCGCAACCGAGCCCCAGAGGCACCAAACCAGAAGGAAAGGGAACCAAGCAACGCCAACCTCACAGACAGGACGGGGACAGGGACAGGGCGGCAGAGGGAGAGAAAAGCTCCCAAAGCGGCAAAACGGCACAACAAGGCCGCACCGCCCACTCCAGGCCACCAGGCGAGACGGAAGGCCAAAGACGACCCACCCACCAACAAACAACCAAAAACAAACAAACAAAAAAAAAACCGCTACAAAACCAGAACACAGCAACGAGGCAAACACTACCCAAAGAAGCAGGGCAACACCCAACTGCAGCAGCCACAGAAGACACAAAGCAAACAACGGAAGGAACAACCTGCAGCAGCCCCAGAGAACACCGGAACTCTCAACAGAAGGAGACAAAAAAAAAAAAAAGACACACCAGACCGCCCAACAGAAGGAACCCAAAACCCCCCACCCCCCAAAAACAGACCCCCCAGGCTCGCACGAACCCAAAAGCACCGAGGTGCCGCCCAAGGCACAGGAGGCCAGGGCACGAGCACACCAAGGCGCCAAGCACGTCACGGCCGAACCCGGGTGCCGCTCGGTAGGGTCTCGAGCACGAGCACACCGCAGGGCCGCACAACAGGGCGCCGCTCCACCAGCCACGCCAACAGACGCCGGCCCGGCAGAGCACGAGCACGCCACGAGCAAGGGAAACGTCCAGGGCTGGTACCCTGCGGGGCGCAGCAAGCAACTCCCTCGCCAACCCAACACTGGAGGCCCTTACCCCTACAACGCTGGCCCCCCTAGACCCCAGCACCCTCGAGGCCCTCCCACAAAGCCGGGGGTCTGCTTCCGTCCCTTTTTTTTTTTTTTTCTGAAGGAACCAGGACTCGGGACGGGGTCCCTTTGTCCTTGTAACGTCCCTCTCAGAAAAAAAACAACCCACTAGCGTTCGGTGTATCCGGTTTGGAAAAGCTGGTGCCACGGGATGCTGGAGATATCGTACGGGACGCCCGGGAGGGAGCTCTGGCTGAAACGCTGGTGGACGAGTTGGGCGAGCCGGCGGCGTTGGAACCCGTTGTGGGTGAGCGTTTTGATGATAGCTGCGATGTCTCGGTAGGCGGTGGTGGGGGAGGAGGCGTGGTATAGTGCCGAGTGGGTGAGGGAGAGGACGATGTTGTAGGAATTATTCGGCGGTCGGTTGGAGGCGAGATGGATGTACTTGCAGATGGGGAAACCGAGCTTAGCCTCCTTCCGATAGCGGCTGGTTACGTAGGTGCCATCCGGTTTCGTGTGGGTTTCGATGTCAAGGAACACCGAGTGGTATGAGGTGCCGCGGTTATCGGTGGTGCTCGTGGAGGTGATTTCGACGGTGAGGCAGGAGGGGTAGAGGCGTAGGGGAGCTCCGGGGTACTGCTGTGGATCGAGGAGCAGGTTGATGTCGGGGGCGTTGATGGTGCGCAGATCATCCATGAGTTGGTACATGTGCTTGAATTGTGGGAGGAACCGGTCGCGGTCGGCGGGGTTGGCAGAAAAGGTGAAGAAGTGGCCGGCCGCATACTCGTAGGAGAGGAGGTATAGGTTGCACCAGTCGGGGCCTAGGGTGGAAACCCATGGGGATCCCGCAGGTCTGCTGAAAGACAAGGTCCGCGAGCTGGGTGTAGGCGGAGTTCATGAGGAGCGCGTTGAGCTCGGTCAGGCGGTCCATGGTGAGGACGAGCACGTTCGAGGGTGGTGGTGTGAATGAGTCCAGGCGTTCCAGAGAGGCAGAGACGGGCATCCGGGTGGTGCGGTGGAGGCGTACGACGAAGCAGGGGGTGTGACCGTGGATAGTCTTTTAATGGTCGAAAACCATGTTGGTTACGATGTTGAGCCTGGTGGGCAGACTGTCGTCGGTGGGCTGGATCGGAATGCGTTCGAAGCAGTGGGTGACATCTTGTGTCTGGTCAAAGCTGATTTTGGACGGCAGGTTTATTAGGCCCTCACGGTATTCCTTGATGACGGGGTACAGGCACGTGTCGATGCCGTGGGTGGTCCGGGCAAAACGCTGGGCATCCGCGGCGACGAGTTTAAACTGGTCCAGGATTTCTTAGGCGCAGAGCTGAGCTTTCGTGGATAGCGGGGTCAGAATGCAGGCACTGCCGTTGGTGAGCCATCGGTGCGGGTTGGGCTTGTGGGCTTTGTGCGCTTTGTGCTGCTGGATCGAGGGGGAGCTCCGGGAATCGGCTGGTGAGGGAGGAACGGAGGTCATCCAGGATCTCCATCGGGGTGTTGTGGATGGGTTCGAAGTCACCAGAGAGGGCCAACCGGTTATAGGCCTGGTATCGGATGTGGTCGATGCAGGTGAAGTCGACGGTGTCGGGGGCTTTATCCAGACCGCGGGTGTAGCAGGTTTTTCGGATGAGGTCAATGGTCTGTCGTACCGTTGGGTCGGAGAAGAAGTCAGTGGTAGGGAGCGTGCGCAGGCGAAAGATGGGCACCTGGCCGATCTGGTGGTAGGTCCACTCAGTGGCGCGCTGCTGGGCGTTGATGTTTAGTTGGGCGAGGGTGGGGATGTCAGGGTTGAGGCGACGGCTGCGAGACCAGAATTCAGAGAGTGCGGTGGCGTTAACCTCGGCGGAGGAGGCGGAGTCGAGGGGAGGCGGCGGGATGTGGTTGAGGCCACAGCTCAGGGCGTCGGCCAGCAGGGGGCAGCCGAAGATTGATGCGTCCCGTGTATGTAGGTGGGGGTACGGTTTGCCCGGGTGGGCATCTTGGGTGACGGTGTGAGCTCCGTAGGGCGATGGGGGTAGGTCGGGGAGCTGGGTGCGGCAGGCGCAGGTGCCGTGCTCGAGCCGTTTTTTTTTTTTTTTTTTCCGGTGGATGGTGTCGGCCATGCTGAAGCCGGTGAAGGTGGCGCGGGGGTTGTACAGCACGGTTTTCAGAGATGGGGAGTAGGTCCAGGCGATGCACGGTGTAGGGAAAGTTTCAAGGAAATCCGGGGTGTAGGTGAAGATGGTATCGAGGATGAAGTCGCTTGGGCGGGTGTGGGCGAGCCCCGGGTTGGTGTAGGGCCCCGGGTTGGTGTAGGACCAGGGTGAGTGTTGGGGCGTCGGGGCGGGTTGTTGTTGCTGGTTGGATCATTTGGCGACCGTGGGGCTGGGGAAGCATCTGGGGTGCACCGGGAGTGAGATTTTTTGCGGGGAAGTCAGGAAAAAATCGGTGTTTGGTGGTAGTTTGTGTGATAGTGCTATTGTTAAGGCGAGGTATGTAGTACAATGAGGACGGGATAATGGGCGTAGGCGTATGTTAAAACGTGTGCGAACTGAATGGTATGATGTACAACCGCTTGCATGCTTACAACGAACTCCACGGCGAAAAAAGAGATAAAGGTTTGTCAATTGCGACCATTGTCCGTTAGCATGATCAACAAAATGCGCGATTTGCTCAGCCAATGGTACGTACAACAATTAGTCGTTTCAACGGTTTTGACGGTTTTTGACAGAAAACAAAAAACCGGTGAGAGCAAATATCCCACTGCTCCGGCTTGCTGCTTGGTCTGCTTCCGTCCCTTTGTCCTTGTAACGTCCCTCTCAGAAAAAAAAAACTGGATAGGAACGGAGCCTGGACACTGGCGCTATGTGATAGTCGTTGGAAGTAGCGAAACGCGGCCCAAGTCAAAGCCGCAAAGCTGAGCCGTAAGTTCGAGTAATATCAAAAGACGAAATCGAGAAGATTAATTGTGAAAGTTAAAATCGTGAAACAGTGACCAAAGTGGAACAGGTGTTTGTGGTGGCGAAGCGTGGAAGTATTGAAGTATTGGAGTATTGAAGTATTGAAGTATTGAAGTGGCTGGTGGAGCGGCGCCCTGTTGTGCGGCCCTTACCGAGCGGCACCCGGGTTCGGCCGTGACGTGCTTGGTGCCTTGGTGTGCTCGTGCCCTGGCCTCCTGGGCCTTGGGCGGCACCTCGGTGCTTTTGGGTTCGTGCGAGCCTGGGGGGCCTGTTTTTGGGGGGTGGGGGGTTGTGTTCCTTCTGTTGGGCGGTCTGGTGTGGCCCCTTCTGTTGGGAGTTCCGGTGTTCCCTGGGGCTGCTGCAGGTTGTTGCTTCCGTTGTTTGCTTTGTGTCTTCTGTGGCTGCTGCAGTTGGGTGTTGCCCTGCTTCTTTGGGTAGTGTTTGCCTCGTTGCTGTGTTCTGGTTTTGTAGCCGTTTTTCTTTTCTTTTTTTTGTTTTTGTTGTTTGTTGGTGGGTGGGTCGTCTTTGGCCTTCCGTCTCACCTGGTGGCCTGGAGTAGGAGGTGCGGCCTTGTTGTGCCGTTTTGCCGCTTTGGGAGCTTTTCTCTCCCTCTGCCGCCCTGTCCCTGTCCCCGTCCTGTCTGTGAGGTTGGCGTTGCTTGGTTCCCTTTCCTTCTGGTTGGTGCCTCTGGGGCTCGGTTGCGGTGTGGTGGTCTTCGCTTGCCGTCTGGCCTTCTTCCCGGCTTGCTGCTTGGTCTGCTTCCGTCCCTTTGTCCTTGTAACGTCCCTCTCAGAAAAAAAAAACAAGACCTGGCAGCGGCTGTGGGACAGCCCGGCCAGCAACCGGGCCAAGGCCCTGGTGTGGCGTCTGCAGCATGCACGGCTCCCGTGCGGCCTGTACCTCGCAACCAAAGGCCGGCCGGACCGCGCCGCCTGCAGCCACCCACCCTGCCAACAGCCACAGCAGCAGCCACAGCAGCAGCAGCCGCGGCGATGGCGGCCAGAACCTTGCGTGGACAGCTTGACCCACATCTTTGTGGCCTGCCCGGCGTACCAGGGTGCTCGTGAGTGGCTGTTGGCTCTCTGGGGGGCCATCACCGGGGGGCCCGGCCCCCCAATGATGAGCGTTGAACTGCTGCTGGGAGACTGGGCCGCCGCCTGGGGCCAGTACCCTCCCAGCCCGGGCCTGCAAACCAGGGTGGCTATCTTAAGATATAAATATCTATTCGGCCGAAAAACTTCTGAAATTTTAGATACTTTTGGCCTGCCAAAAGATGGAGTTTAAGATACTTTGACCCCTCGTGTGGGACATGATATCTTCCCGTTGACATATACTCGGACGAGTGATGGGGTCCCCGATATCTCCCACCCGGGGTCGGTTCTCGCCGTCTGCAGTCATCTATGGCTAGGTGTTGCACTTAGGGGTTCTGTTCGTGGAAGTTCTCCATCAATGTTGCGCCCTGTCCGATGCCCTCTGTAGATACTACGGGCCGTTTCCAGTTGGAAATATCTCCCCATAGACAGATACTTTCAGCGTTTCGAAGCCAGGTGTATCTCTGGCCGTAGATACTCGTTAAGGCACAACATTTGGCCCGGGTGACCCGGGTTCAAGTCCTACCGGGGACGATACGACCTTACCAGCATCCCCAGAAGGTGACAATGAGGCGCTTTGGCTGGCAACAGGGAAACCTCGCAATTCCCCCCGGGAGGTCCTGGGATCGACCCCAGCCACTGGCAAGTTGTCAGGGGTGTGTCGAGATGGAGGGTGCCCACCCGTCCCTGTCCCGTCTGGAGGTTTACAAGACTCTCACCCATCCTAAGTCATCCAGCTGGCCTGTGGAGACGCCCAGAAGCCCGGCACGCTAGCCGCTCGTGGAGTAGTGGCAGCATCAGAGGACCGCCAGACAACATAAAGAAAGGCACCCCGTCCCGAGTCCTGGTTCCTTCAGAAAAAAAAAAAAAACTCCCAAAAATAAGATAGCCACCCTGCTGCAAACCCTCTGGACCGCCCTTCGGGCCACCTGGCTGTGGGCCGTCTGGTGCCACCACCAAGCCGCTGACACCGCGCCCTGCCCCTCCGAAGCGGTCATCACCCAGGTGGTCAGCGAGCTCCAGCGACTCATGTGGGCGCATTTCCGGATGGCAGCGTTGCCCGACGACACCATGGCTGGGTTGCCACTCTCTCACATCACCGCCCAGCTGAAGACAGCTCCGCTGGACGCCTTCGAAGCCTCATGGGCGCATGAAGGTGTCCTGTGCTCTGTCGAGCGTGCCGAAGGGCAGGCGCCCAGGCTGCGGGTCCATCTGTCCCTGGCCCACCCTGTGCCAGCCCCACAGGCTGCCGCCGCAGTAATGTCAGATTAGTTTCAGCTCGCAGCTACAGCTACAGCATCAGCTCAGCCCAGCTCCGGGTTTTTTTTTTTTTTTTTTTATTTTCTGAAGGAACCAGGACTCGGGACGGGGTGCCATTCTTTATGTTCTCTGGCAGTCCTCTGATGCTGCCACTACTCCTCGAGCGGCTAGCGTTGTGTGAGCCGCTTCCGGTTTGTGTAGGGCAGAAGTGAAAGGGGGTTTCAGTTCGGCTTTGTGGGGGGCCCTCGAGGGTGCTGGGGTCTAGGGGGGCCAGTGTTGTAGGGGTGAGGGCCTCCAGGGTTGGGTTGGCGAGGGAGGGGTGTGCCTGTTTGCTGCGCCCCGCAGGGTACCAGCCCTGGACGTTTCCCTTGCTCGTGGCGTGCTCGTGCTCTGCCGGGCCGGCGTCTGTTGGCGTGGCTGGTGGAGCGGCGCCCTGTTGTGCGGCCCTGCGGTGTGCTCGTGCTCGAGACCCTACCGAGCGGCACCCGGGTTCGGCCGTGACGTGCTTGGTGCCTTGGTGTGCTCGTGCCCTGGCCTCCTGTGCCTTGGGCGGCACCTCGGTGCTTTTAGGTTCGTGCGAGCCTGGGGGGTCTGTTTTTGGGGGGTGGGGGGTTGGGTTCCTTCTGTTGGGCGGTCTGGTGTGTCCCCTTCTGTTTGGGAGTCCCGGTGTTCCCTTGGCCTGCTGCGGGTTTGTTGCTTCCGTTGTTTGCTTTGTGTCTTCTGTGGCTGCTGCAGTTGGGTGTTGCCTTTTTTTTTTCTGAGAGGGACGTTACAAGGACAAAGGGACGGAAGCAGACCAAGCAGCAAGACGGGAAGAAGGCCAGACGGCAAGCAAAGACCACCACACCGCAACCGAGCCCCAGAGGCACCAACCAGAAGGAAAGGGAACCAAGCAACGCCAACCTCACAGACAGGAGGGGGACAGGGACAGGGCGGCAGAGGGAGAGAAAAGCTCCCAAAGCGGCAAAACGGCACAACAAGGCCGCACCTCCTACTCCAGGCCACCAGGCGAGGCGGAAGGCCAAAGACAACCCACCCACCAACAAACAACAAAAAACAAAAAAAAGAAAAGAAAAACAGCCCTGCTTCTTTGGGTAGTGTTTGCCTCGTTGCTGTGTCCTGGTTTTGTAGCCGTTTTTCTTTTCTTTTTTTGTTTTTTGTTGTTTGTTGGTGGGTGGGTTTTTTTTTTTGGCCTTCCGGGGTGGGTCGTCTTTGGCCTTCCGTCTCGCCTGGTGGCCTGGAGTAGGAGGTGCGGCCTTGTTGTGCCGTTTTGCCGCTTTGGGAGCTTTTCTCTCCCTCTGCCGCCCTGTCCCTGTCCCCGTCCTGTCTGTGAGGTTGGCGTTGCTTGGTTCCCTTTCCTTCTGGTTGGTGCCTCTGGGGCTCGGTTGCGGTGTGGTGGTCTTTGCTTGCCGTCTGGCCTTCTTCCCGGCTTGCTGCTTGGTCTGCTTCCGTCCCTTTGTCCTTGTAACGTCCCTCTCAGAAAAAAAAACAACCCACTACCGTTCGGTGTATCCGGTTTGGAAAAGCTGGTGCCACGGGATGCTGGAGATATCGTACGGGACGCCCGGGAGGGAGCTCTGGCTGAAACGCTGGTGGACGAGTTGGGCGAGCCGGCGGCGTTGGAACCCGTTGTGGGTGAGCGTTTTGATGATAGCTGCGATGTCTCGGTAGGCGGTGGTGGGGGAGGAGGCGTGGTATAGTGCCGAGTGGGACAGCCCGGCCAGCAACCGGGCCAAGGCCCTGGTGTGGCGGCTGCACCATGCACGGCTCCCGTGCGGCCTGTACCTAGCAACCAAAGGCCGGCCAGACCGCGCCGCCTGCAGCCACCCACCCTGCCAACAGCCACAGCAGCAGCCACAGCAGCAGCCACAGCAGCAGCAGCCACGGCGATGGCGGCCAGAACCGTGCCTGGACAGCTTGACCCACATCTTTGTGGCCTGCCCGGCGTACCAGGGTGCTCGTGAGTGGCTGGTGGCTCTCTGGGGGGCCATCACCGGGGGGCCCGGCCCCCCAATGATGAGCGTTGAACTGCTGCTGGGAGACTGGGCCGCCGCCTGGGGCCAGTACCCAACCATCCCGGGCCTGCAAACCCTCTGGACCGCCCTTCGGGCCACCTGGCTGTGGGCCGTCTGGTGCCACCACCAAGCCGCTGACACCGAGCCCTGCCCCTCTGAAGCGGTCGTCACCCGGGTGGTCAGCGAGCTCCAACGGCTCATGTGGGCGCATTTCCGGATGGCAGCGTTGCCCGACGACACCATGGCTGGGTTGCCACTCTCACACATCACCGCCCAGCTGAAGACAGCTCCGCTGGACTCCTTCGAAGCCTCGTGGGCGCATGAAGGTGTCCTGTGCTCTGTCGAGCGTGCCGAAGGGCAGGCACCCAGGCTGCGGGTCCATCTGTCCCTGGCCCACCCTGTGCCAGCCCCACAGGCTGCCGCCGCAGTAATGTCAGATTAGTTTCAGCTCGCAGCTACAGCTACAGCATCAGCTCAGCCCAGCTCCAGGGGGTTTTGTTGTGTGAGCCGTTTCCGGTTTGTGTAGGGCAGTAGTGAAAGGGGGTTTCAGTTCGGCTTTGTGTGGGGGCCTCGAGGGTGCTGGGGTCTAGGGGGGCCAGTGTTGTAGGGGTGAGGGCCTCCAGGGTTGGGTTGGCGAGGGAGGGGTGTGCCTGCTTGCTGCGCCCCGCAGGGTACCAGCCCTAGACGTTTCCCTTGCTCGTGGCGTGCTCGTGCTCTGCCGGGCCGGCGTCTGTTGGCGTGGCTGGTGGAGCGGCGCCCTGTTGTGCGGCCCTGCGGTGTGCTCGTGCTCGAGGCCCTACCGAGCGGCACCCGGGTTCGGCCGTGACGTGCTTGGCGCCTTGGTGTGCTCGTGCCCTGGCCTCCTGTGCCTTGGGCGGCACCTCGTTGCTTTTGGGTTCGTGCGAGCCTGGGGGGTCTGTTTTTGGGGGGTGGGGGGTTTGGGTTCCTTCGGTTGGGCGGTCTGGTGTGTCTCCTTCTGTTGGGAGTTCCGGTGTTCCCTGGGGCTGCTGCAGGTTGTTGCTTCCGTTTGTTTGCTTTGTGTCTTCTGTGGCTGCTGCAGTTGGGTGTTGCCCTGCTTCTTTGGGTAGTGTTTGCCTCGTTGCTGTGTTCTGGTTTTGTAGCTGTTTTTCTTTTCTTTTTTTTTTGTCTTTTGTTGTTTGTTGGTGGGTGGGTCGTCTTTGGCCTTCCGTCTCGCCTGTTGGCCTGGAGTAGGAGGTGCGGCCTTGTTGTGCCGTTTTGCCGCTTTGGGAGCTTTTCTCTCCCTCTGCCGCCCTGTCCCTGTCCCTGTCCCTCTCCCTCTGCCGCCCTGTCCCTGTCCCCGTCCTGTCTGTGAGGTTGGCCTCTAAACCCCGTCCTGTCTGTGAGGTTGGCGTTGCTTGGTTCCCTTTCCTTCTGGTTGGTGCCTCGCTCTGGGGCTCGGTTGCGGTGTGGTGGTCTTTGCTTGCCGTCTGGCCTTCTTCCCGGCTTGCTGCTTGGTCTGCTTCCGTCCCTTTGTCCTTGTAACGTCCCTCTCAGAAAAAAAAAAGTGGGTGAGGGAGAGGACGATGTTGTAGGAATTATTCGGCGGTCGGTTGGAGGCGAGATGGATGTACTTGCAGATGGGGAAACCGAGCTTAGCCTCCTTCCGATAGCGGCTGGTTACGTAGGTGCCATCCGGTTTCGTGTGGGTTTCGATGTCAAGGAACACCGAGTGGTATGAGGTGCCGCGGTTATCGGTGGTGCTCGTGGAGGTGATTTCGACGGTGAGGCAGGAGGGGTAGAGGCGTAGGGGAGCTCCGGGGTACTGCTGTGGATCGAGGAGCAGGTTGATGTCGGGGGCGTTGATGGTGCGCAGATCATCCATGAGTTGGTACATGTGCTTGAATTGTGGGAGGAACCGGTCGCGGTCGGCGGGGTTGGCAGAAAAGGTGAAGAAGTGGCCGGCCGCATACTCGTAGGAGAGGAGGTATAGGTTGCACCAGTCGGCGCAGTGACAGGGGGTTTCAGTTCGGCTTTGTGGGGGGGCCTCGAGGGTGCTGGGGTCTAGGGGGGCCAGTGTTGTAGGGGTAAGGGCCTCCAGTGTTGGGTTGGCGAGGGAGGGGTGTTCCTGCTTGCTGCGCCCCGCAGGGTACCAGCCCTGGACGTTTCCCTTGCTCGTGGCGTGCTCGTGCTCTGCCGGGCCGGCGTCTGTTGGCGTGGCTGGTGGAGCGGCGCCCTGTTGTGCGGCCCTGCGGTGTGCTCGTGCTCGAGGCCCTACCGAGCGGCACCCGGGTTCGGCCGTGACGTGCTTGGCGCCTTGGTGTGCTCGTGCCCTGGCCTCCTGTGCCTTGGGCGGCACCTCGGTGCTTTTGGGTTCGTGCGAGCCTGGGGGGTCTGTTTTTGGGGGGTGGGGGGTTTGGGTTCCTTCTGTTGGGCGGTCTGGTGTGTCTCCTTCTGTTGAGAGTTCCTATGTTCTCTGGGGCTGCTGCAGGTTGTTGCTTCCGTTGTTTGCTTTGTGTCTTCTGTGGCTGCTGCAGTTGGGTGTTGCCCTGCTTCTTTGGGTAGTGTTTGCCTCGTTGCTGTGTTCTGGTTTTGTAGCTGTTTTTTCTTTTTTTTTTTTTGTTTTTTGTTGTTTGTTGGTGGGTGGGTCGTCTTTGGCCTTCCGTTTCTCCTGGTGGCCTGGAGTAGGAGGTGCGGCCTTGTTGTGCCGTTTTGCCGCTTTGGGAGCTTTTCTCTCCCTCTGCCGCCCTGTCCCTGTCCCCGTCCTGTCTGTGAGGTTGGCGTTGCTTGGTTCCCTTTCCTTCTGGTTGGTGCCTCTGGGGCTCGGTTGCGGTGTGGTGGTCTTTGCTTGCCGTCTGGCCTTCTTCCCGGCTTGCTGCTTGGTCTGCTTCCGTCCCTTTGTCCTTGTAACGTCCCTCTCAGAAAAAAAAAGTCGGGGCCGGGGTGGAAACCCATGGGGATCCCGCAGGTCTGCTGAAAGACAAGGTCCGCGAGCTGGGTGTAGGCGGAGTTCATGAGGAGCGCGTTGAGCTCGGTCAGGCGGTCCATGGTGAGGACGAGCACGTTCGAGGGTGGTGGTGTGAATGAGTCCAGGCGTTCCAGAGAGGCAGAGACGGGCATCCGGGTGGTGCGGTGGAGGCGTACGACGAAGCAGGGGGTGTGACCGTGGATAGTCTTTTAATGGTCGAAAACCATGTTGGTTACGATGTTGAGCCTGGTGGGCAGACTGTCGTCGGTGGGCTGGATCGGAATGCGTTCGAAGCAGTGGGTGACATCTTGTGTCTGGTCAAAGCTGATTTTGGACGGCAGGTTTATTAGGCCCTCACGGTATTCCTTGATGACGGGGTACAGGCACGTGTCGATGCCGTGGGTGGTCCGGGCAAAACGCTGGGCATCCGCGGCGACGAGTTTAAACTGGTCCAGGATTTCTTAGGCGCAGAGCTGAGCTTTCGTGGATAGCGGGGTCAGAATGCAGGCACTGCCGTTGGTGAGCCATCGGTGCGGGTTGGGCTTGTGGGCTTTGTGCGCTTTGTGCTGCTGGGCCGAGGGGGAGCTCCGGGAATCGGCTGGTGAGGGAGGAACGGAGGTCATCCAGGATCTCCATCGGGGTGTTGTGGATGGGTTCGAAGTCACCAGAGAGGGCCAACCGGTTATAGGCCTGGTATCGGATGTGGTCGATGCAGGTGAAGTCGACGGTGTCGGGGGCTTTATCCAGACCGCGGGTGTAGCAGGTTTTTCGGATGAGGTCAATGGTCTGTCGTACCGTTGGGTCGGAGAAGAAGTCAGTGGTAGGGAGCGTGCGCAGGCGAAAGATGGGCACCTGGCCGATCTGGTGGTAGGTCCACTCAGTGGCGCGCTGCTGGGCGTTGATGTTTAGTTGGGCGAGGGTGGGGATGTCAGGGTTGAGGCGACGGCTGCGAGACCAGAATTCAGAGAGTGCGGTGGCGTTAACCTCGGCGGAGGAGGCGGAGTCGAGGGGAGGCGGCGGGATGTGGTTGAGGCCACAGCTCAGGGCGTCGGCCAGCAGGGGGCAGCCGAAGATTGATGCGTCCCGTGTATGTAGGTGGGGGTACGGTTTGCCCGGGTGGGCATCTTGGGTGACGGTGTGAGCTCCGTAGGGCGATGGGGGTAGGTCGGGGAGCTGGGTGCGGCAGGCGCAGGTGCCGTGCTCGAGCCGGTGGATGGTGTCGGCCATGCTGAAGCCGGTGAAGGTGGCGCGGGGGTTGTACAGCACGGTTTTCAGAGATGGGGAGTAGGTCCAGGCGATGCGCGGTGTAGGGAAAGTTTCAAGGAAATCCGGGGCGTAGGTGAAGATGGTATCGAGGATGAAGTCGCTTGGGCGGGTGTGGGCGAGCCCCGGGTTGGTGTAGGGCCCCGGGTTGGTGTAGGACCAGGGTGAGTGTTGGGGCGTCGGGGCGGGTTGTTGTTGCTGGTTGGATCATTTGGCGACCGTGGGGCTGGGGAAGCATCTGGGGTGCACCGGGAGTGAGATTTTTTGCGGGGAAGTCAGGAAAAAATCGGTGTTTGGTGGTAGTTTGTGTGATAGTGCTATTGTTAAGGCGAGGTATGTAGTACAATGAGGACGGGATAATGGGCGTAGGCGTATGTTAAAACGTGTGCGAACTGAATGGTATGATGTACAACCGCTTGCATGCTTACAACGAACTCCACGGCGAAAAAAGAGATAAAGGTTTGTCAATTGCGACCATTGTCCGTTAGCATGATCAACAAAATGCGCGATTTGCTCAGCCAATGGTACGTACAACAATTAGTCGTTTCAACGGTTTTGACGGTTTTTGACAGAAAACAAAAAACCGGTGAGAGCAAATATCCCACTGCTCCGACATTAACCTGTTTCAAATTCGGTTAGACAGTCTGTCCCGTGACCAAAACATCAACAGGTGCAAAACGACCGCATCCGGGTGAACATCGTAAAACCCTGCTTGGACGAGTACGACTTGACATAACTGGCACTGATATCTGAACGTATATGCACATAATCCACACGCCCGAACGTCGTATATGGTTGGTGCTCTAGCATAGTACGGGAAGTATGCCGAACATCGGAGTGTGGCGGGTATCTGATCCGATTTTAGAGAAGCCGCACATGTGTCATTTTACGGGAGGTTCGCCTCCTTTACGGTACTACAAAATTTTACTGCGGCGGGGCGGGTGGGCGGGGGCCGGTCATCATCTGCTGCATCAGCGCCATCATCATCGGGTTTTGGCACAGGGCCATCATCTGGTTGTACGATGGAGGCGGGGCGGTCGCGACTGTGGGGGCTGGCGGGGCGGCCGGGGCCTCGGTAGGCAGGGGGACGGCGGCGGGAGGCTCCGGGGCGACGGGGACGGGTTGCAGCTGGGCAGCCGTGACCGCGAAGGCCTCATGGGTCGGGGTGTTGGTTGGTGGCGGGGCGCCTTGCTGTAGTGCAGTAGGCCGGTAGTGGGGCTGGGCGCGTGTGTCGCCGCTGGCGCCGGGGCTGGCGGGGGTCGCGGGAGCGGGGCGGCGGCGGGTGCGCAGTTGCTGAGACATCCGGTCGCGGACGAGGGCCGCCTGCTCCTCGGTGAACGGAAGGTCCTCTTAGACGAATCCGGGGCCAGATGCGGATTGCTTCTCCAGGGTAAAGAAGCGGGGCATCTCGAGCCGCTGGTGGCCCTCACTGAAGCGGAAGCCCAGGTTCTTGTACGGGATTTCGCCTTGGCCGGAGAAGGGGTGGGGGATGGAGTCGACTTTTGCGTAGAACGCGATGATGCAGGAGTTGTACGGGACCAGGTCCAGGGTATGCCGCTGGGCGTCGAGGCCCTGGGGCAGGTAGGTGTTAAGGCGGTTGCGGGCGAAGATGGCGGCGACCTGGTTGTAGGCCTCGATGGGGGAGCAGTGGTTCTGTTTGGCAATCTCATTCTGGGCGGTGAAGGCGCAGTCCCGCAGGATGACGCAGGCGAGGGCCAGGCCTCCCAGGGCGTGCCAGGCCTCCGTTTTGCGGACGAAGCGGCCCATCTGGCGGCGGCAGTTGAGGTCCGAAACGGAATCCGGGAGGTCGAGGCAGGCGCGCATGTTGGTGACCATCAGGTACATGAGGCCGAGGAGTGACAGTGTCGGGTGGCCGTGCCAGATGCCGGTGGTGTGCGCGGTCAGGAAGTCGTTCATCTGGCGCCTGAGGATGCGGAATGGCAGGTGGGTACAGTCCGTCGAGGGCTGTGGGCGGTCGGCCGGCTTGCGAGCATCCGATAACTGGGCGACAGTGAAGAAAAAAGGGTTGTCGTCCGTGGCGCCGGCGTTCTCGAGGAGGCAGCGAAGGCCCGGGGCTCGTGGAGCGCCGCTGGAAGCATTCTTGGGGCCGGTGAGGTCCGCGAGGGTAGCCTTGAGCGAGTTCCATGTGGTGGGCAGGGCGCGGTTGCCGAGGAAGCGGCGTACACCACGGCTGTAAAAAATGGAACGGATGGCGTCAGCCTTCTGAAGTTCGTTGAACTGGAAGAGGTCAAACACTTCGTCTTTGGACGGCTCCTGCCCGGCGCCGATGGCGCTGAGGTCGGTTGGCTGATTTCCGAAGGGTGACGAGTTATCAGCGAAGTCGTCGTCCTCGGGGTCCGGGGGTTGGTCGTTAAGGATTGTCTCCATGAGGCCGGTCTGATCCATCATTTGCTGAGTGATATCGGCGGGGTTCTTGCCGGGATGGTGTAGCTCCATGTGGGTTTTAAGAAGTTCCAGAACTCGGGGGGTGCGTTCGATGCAGTCCGGGATAAGGTGGTCGTATTGGTCGAAGTTGGCGGGTTGGGCCCTGTGTTTATGGGGAGCGGAGACGGTAGACGATAGTAACGTATCTGGCGATTTTTTGGCGTGGGTTGGGTGGTCTGGTGGTGGTGTAAAGATTGGGGGGTCGGTCGTTCGGGAGGGTAGCGTCGGGGATGCAGCCCGCGCACTCGGGATCGGGGTGGCAAATCAGGTGCGCCATGCCACAACGGGTTCAAGTACGCTGCATCGTACACCATCTTGTTTATCGGAGTTGAGCGCCCTCAGGATCGGTACCAGATCCGTTGGGGTCTCGTCGTAGGGGTCGGGGGACGGCGTGACATTTACGCGCCACAAACTGATATACTTCCATAGGCGGGTGCGTGGTACATTGATCGAATTCCGCGGGAACCCTTCGGATAGTATAGCAAAGGTCAGGTAGCACAATCGGCTTTCGGGTGGTGCCGGTACATAGTCGGATATGAGTTCATCAGAATACTCAGGGATCCTCGAAAGGCACCTCGGCGTAACTAGCTTTCGGGAAGACTAGCGATTGCACCCGATTATGCGTGTGCAGCGCCCCATGCAAAAAACCCGTTCGGACCCGGACGGCCGGTATCCTACGGCGCGAACCAGCTAATCTGGCCCCGCAAGGGTATAGCTGCTGGTATTGGTGGTGAGAGAAACCTCGTCGGGGTTGGGGCCAGTAGTGCAAAGATGTGTAGGCAGGTGGTCAAGCGTGTAAGACCTAAAGGCTAATCCCGCGGATGCTCTGGCACCGGGCTTACACTCCCCCCCCTTAGGAGCAAGCCGTCCTCGGCGCCAGGCATTGGGCCACCCCACCGTATGCCGGTTTTACCAGATTAGCACGGGTTCGTACCGTCCTTGATCCACCACACAAGGTCCGGTAATGGCTGCGCCAGGGATCGAACCGCCGACCTTAATCCACCACATAAGGGTACGGCACTGGTCTCGATACCAAATGTAAGACCTAAAGGCTAATCCCGCGGATGCTCTGGCACCGGGCTTACAAAGCGGTCCGGGTATGGTGAAGGGGTAAAGGAGGCGAAGACAGAAAAGAAAGGTACCAGGCGAGTTTCTAGTGAGTCCGGCTGACGCGTAGTAATCGTACCGAAGTTACTACTGAATGCGCCTCTAGTTGGGGGCGATGAGAGAGAGAATAAAAGATTTGGGTTAGGGTGCTCGCGGTGTGCAAGGTGCAAGTGCAGCTAGTGGGCAGAGCATAGGGCAAGGCACGTCACCACGCGTTTCGGCCTTGCCAGGGCCTCATCAGGTGACTTTAGCTACCGTGCCTAGTGCGCATGCAACCTAGCAACCCCGGAGCCCGTAACCCTCGTTTCACGCATCGCGGTAGGGCTTACATTTTCGGGACGTCAGTTGCAGTCGGACGACGTGGGGACGTAGGGCAAGCTTGGGCGGTGGGCGATCGGGCGAGATCTGTGGGGACGGTGTACGTGAGGAGTGGGCGAGGGGCGAAGGTTTTCAGTGGGGTCAAGATCAAAGGAATGTTTGAGCGACGTACACAAACATCAAGGTAGTCGGGTCGAGAGGTGCGAGGAGCGGGCTGACCCAGATGGGAAACTATGGTATCACGGGACCCCAGAAAAATGAACATCGATGCATTTAAAACGCGCCAGGTCGCAAATATTGTGAGGATATAGCCGATAGCAGGGGCAGGCTGCTGTTTGCGCGTATCACAGGGAATAGGGACTTACGTCACGGACTTGTCTGTTGTGCGACTGTCGGCGTTGCGATGGTCGAGCAGCGCGATGCTTGGCGGGGCTCCTGTTTCATCGGACATGAAAAAGGCGGAGTGAAGGATATCTTACACGGGAGTGGGAAATATGGAAAAGCGAAGAGTTGGATTTTCGTGAGCGCAAGGTTTGCGCGGCTGGTGTGAAATGTCGCGGCGGTGGCAAAAATGATCAGACTGCTAGCGTGTGCGCGTGCGGCGCGCTGGTTGGGTCAGCTGTGGCGTAATTTGCGGAGATCACGCGGGTGCGAGACTAACGTATTTTGCTCGGTCTCAGGGGCAGTCTTCGAAGCGGCCAGGTGCGCGCATGGCGTAGACTGGGCCGGTGGTCTTGGCGACGGTGAGCAGGAATCAGATATATTTTTTGGAAAGTTGTGGGAGATGGTTCATAGTGAGGGGCGGCGGCGTATTTAAGCCCGCGTAAAAGGGAAGGGTGTACGGCGGGGATCCGGTTTCGGAGGGAGGTTTTCGTTTGGATGGTCGGGGTGTGCTGTAAGACTTAACCGTAAGAGGTAGTCTAGAATTACTTAGGAGGATCGTGAGGTAACTTAGTTATGGCCACGAAGGTGGTTCGCATGCAACGCGCGACGTAAGGCATTACGAGATACATCTATATCCAGGATGGAGGTGTCCAGAGACGGGGGTGTCCAGAGACGGGGGGTGTCCAGAGACACCGACGAAGAACCAAAGAGAATCCTTTGAGCAGTGCCGCCGCAGGCGGCCTGAACGGCAATACGATATGTCGTCCAGAATCCACAGTTAGATTGGGTCGTTACGCAGCTCCGCTAGACTGCGTTACGTTCGAAGCAATATTATTTACTTCGTCGGAATTACTTATGTAATTCCTATCTATCTGTGGGTGTGCAAAGCTTACACTCCCCCCCCTCTGAAGTGAACCGTCCTCGGGAGCTCTGTCACCGCTCTTGCATGCCTTTATCCCGTGTAACCGAGGCAAACGTGCAAGTCCGAGCAGCAAGCCAGGTTTGCTCAGAACGAAGGATGAGAGGCGGGTCAGCTTGGAATCACCCAAAGCATCACCGTCAGCCTCACCCACCATCACGTTGCCAATTTCACCAGGCATGTGAGGAGTGTTGACAGCCGAGTAAGAACATCAGAGTCAAGGCAGCACGAGAATGTGCGCCAATCCGGGGTGACACGACTACTTGTAGTGCCGTGGAGTGCATGTCATCAGCGATACTGTGTTGGCGCGGAGCACGCCTAGGGACAGTAGGTTGACCTTCCGTTGACAGCTATGAAGGGTGGACCCCAACACAGTCTGCACGGGTTAGACGGTACGACGCTGTGTTGAGCGCTTGCGGCGCTGTGGCACAGGTGGTGGTGGCCGTGTTACGAGGCCGTCCAAGTACCGCTCGACCAGGGCCTCGACGAGGGAGTCCTCGCGGAGGTTTTTCTCCGGTTCCCAGCTGTTATGCTCGGGACCAAAGCCTTCCCATTTGACCAGGAAGTCGCGCACCGTATGGTTGAAGACTTTCCGATCTCGGTGGTCGATAATTGCTTGCACTGTCCAATACGCGTTTCCACCATCGTCAATGAATTGAGGTGGTGGGGGCTGGTAAACGCCGTTGGACTTGTATGGTTTCAGCAGGGACACGTGAAACACAGGGTGTATCCGGTATGCTGATGGAAGCTCAAGGCGATAAGCCACTTCGCCAATCTTCTCCCGCACGGGAAAAGGCCCAATGTACTTGGGCTGAAGCTTCTTCGCTCCAGGAGTCTTGAGCGAGATGTTCTTCATACTTAGCAGAACCAACTCATCCTCTGCAAATGAGGCATCTTGCCTGCGAGCGTCAGCGGCTTTCTTCTGCCGGGCCTGGGCCTCTTGTAGCCGGGCACGAGCTCTTCGAAGCCGTTCTGCCATCTCGGATGCAAAGGTATCGGCGGATGGGACCTTCGCGTCTAGCACAGAGATGTTGTGCGGTTCACGCGGTACATGCGGAGTCCACAACGTGAACGGTGTCGTGTTGATTGACTTGTTGAAAGAGTTGTTTATGGCAAACTCAATCAACGGCAAATGCTCATCCCAATCGGATTGATCAGGGGCAATGTAGTGCCGCAAGGTCTCTTCAAGCAAGCGATTCATACGCTCACTCTGTCCATCCGTCTGCGGGTGATAGGCTGAACTAAGTTTGACCTTAGTCCGCAGGCGACGATGCACTTGTTTCCAAAAGCGGCCAGCGAATTGCGGGCCACGATCAGAGACCAAGTCGTCAGCCAACCCGTGGTAGCGGAAAACGTTCTGCACATATAAATTGGCCACTCCCTCGGCGTCTACTGTCGAGTGTGTGGGAGCAAAGTGAGTCATTTTGCTCAGCCGGTCCACAAACACAACAATAGCGTCATATCCTGAGGTAGTGGGAGGCAGTTGGACGATTAAATCCAGTGTGACACTGCCCCATACCCGTTTGGGTATTGGCAACGGTTGCAGCAACCCACTCGGCTTTGTGGTCGAGGCTTTATTACGCTGGCACTGCGGGCAACAGGTAACGTACTGGGATACGTCTGCGTCCAGACGCGGCCACCAGTAGACCTGCTTAATAGCCTCAATGGTACGATGAGTCCCACGATGCCCGCTGGCTCCACCGTCGTGGTGCTCAGCTATAAGCAGTGTGCGTAAATTGTCAACGTTGGGAACCACCACCTGGTTCCCCCTGTAATACAGGTCGTTGACACGCTGCAAGTGCGTTGTATTGATCTTCTCCCTGAACCAGGGATCATAACGATAGCCAGCAACGATACGCTTCCGAATATCGGTGGTGATCGTAGATCGTGTAAGTGCTGCCGCCCATGGCTGACGATCAGCTCGGGGCGAAACCTTTTGAGGATCGCCCTCTGCCTGTTCGTAAATTCGGCTAAGAGGGTCAGCCACGTTGATTCTGCCTGGCCTGTAGGACCATTTTACTGATTGGTCCTGTAGGAACGAGATCCACCGAGCTTGACGGTGAGAGAGCAAACCGTTAGCTTTCAGAGAGTCCAGGTAAGTGAGGGGCTGGTGGTCAGTCACAACTGTTACATCTGGCGCGCCCTCGAGATAGCAGCGCCATTGCTGTAACGCGTGAATGACACCCAACGCTTCCTGGTCGGTGGTGGTGTAATTGCGCTCAGCCGGAGAAAACCGGTGAGACAGGTATGCAATTGCACGGTCATCCTGTAACAGGACGGCACCCGTTCCAAATATAGAAGCATCCGACCAAACCTCAAAGGGTTTGTTAAGGTCGGGCAGAGCCAACACGGGGGCATGTGTAAGTGCATGTTTGACGCCCTCGAAAGCTGCTTGGCAATCGTCACACCACTTCCAAGCATGCTTCTCGCTCGTGAGAACCGTCAAGGGGGCCACAAGGGAAGAGTACCCTTGGACAAAACGTCTGAAGAAGTTGGCAAGGCCCAAGAAGCTTCGCAGCTGCTTGAGGTTTGTTGGAGGAGACCAGTCACGAATGACCTTTATCTTATCCTCGTCAACCTTCAGCCCATGCCTGCCAACTACATGGCCCAAAAATTTCAACTCAGGTTGGTTGAAGGCGCACTTGGAGAGCTTAGCCTTAAGCCCTTGCTCACGAAGGATGTTTAACACCGTTTTCAAGTGGGTAAGGTGTTCCTCCGGCGTTCGTGAGAACACGAGCAAGTCATCCAGGTATACCAGGACGAACTTTCCAAGGTGGCTACGGAAGAGTTGATTCATCTTCGCTTGGAAAGTGGCAGGTGCGTTGGTGAGACCAAAACACAGCACCTTGAAGGCGAACTGTCCTTCAGGTGTGATAAAGGCAGTTTTGGGTATGTCCTCCTTACTAATCCTGAGCTGGTGATAACCCGATTGAAGATCAATCGTGCTCAAGATTTGTGCACCGGCAAGCTGATCGAACAGCTCTTGGATGTTCGGCATCGGGTAACGACGCTTCACTGTTATCTTATTGAGTTCCCGGTAGTCGAGAACCATACGGAGTTTGAATCCAGTAGGTGAATCCGGATCCTTTTTCCGTACAAAGATAACTGGCGCACCGAAGGGTGAGGTGGAGGGCTCAATGAAGCCCTTCTGCAAAAGGTCAGCAATCTGACGCTTGCACTCAGCCTTCTCTTCAGGAGACAGCCGATAGGCACGCCGAGCCGGAGGCTGGGCGCCCGGGATGAGTGGGATAGTGTGCTCTATGCCCTCATCCTGCTGCCTTATGCCAGTGACTTCAGCAAAGACATCCTTGTATTCGTCAAGGAGGGTTTGAAGTTGATCCTGCGGGATCAAGTTGTCGGGATTACCTGCCGGGGTGGAAGCAGCAGCGACAGTCGGATTGTCGTGTGTTGCACCTAGGGCGGGTGATCGACCAACAGCTGAAGCACGAAGCTTTTGTTTTGGCTGCACCAAGGGAGTAGGCGGCCTCTTGTCAGAGGCGGCTGACTCCTTGCGCACCGGATGCTGGATAGCGGGTGACACTGGGCCCCCATAGCCTGGCGTCTCCGGCCGTACCAACATCAAAAATGCGTCTGCACCACGCTGAATGGACTTTGCGGCTTGTTTAGCCGTCAACAAGTCCACAGACGTCGCTGTCACGAGGGTAGCCGCGACCAAGTTCATTAGTCGGGCAGGCTCCGAAAGATTCCCCTGGTGACGAGGCCGCAACACAACAGTATTGCCACCCTTTTTCAGGATGAGCTCATGTGTGTCGTAACACAGGCGAGCCTTGCGACGTTTCAACCAATCACTGCCAAGGATGATATCGGATGATCCGATGCCTTCTTTCATGATGAGGACACGGACGGTGTCACGGAATCTGCCTATGGTGATTGGCAGGTTCACTTCACCAAGCAGGACACTGGGTGTGCCATCTGCTAAGCGGACAGTGGTGGTGTTTGACGGTTTTGGTGCGAGTCCCGTGGAGGACAAGAACTCCTTGGACACAAAGCTGTCTGCTGTGCCATGGGTGCAGGCGCCGCTATCAGCTAGAAAGACTGCGGGCTTGCCGGCCGCTTTGCAGTCAAACAGCATAGCGTTTGAGTCGCTGTCGTGCGTAGCTGAGAGCTCAGCGACTACAGCTGGTGGGTCGTACCACAGCTGGACAGGGTAAGGCAACGGTGGCATTGGCAACCGCCCACCCTTTGCTTTTCCATTTGCGGACACAAGGAGCTGAGTGCCCGATGGTAGCTCTTCCACAAGCTGATATCGCAGTTGCTGGAAGTATCGCGTCAAGTGCGGGAACCGAGGGACCACGAACAGAGCGCACGTGTGATGTGGGTCCTGCCGCTTTGAACGCGAATAGTGCTGCTGGAACGCTCTCACTGTTTGTGGAGACGTGCAGCACCAGAGGGCTTCACCAGCGACGTTCTCTGAGAGGAACGTGTTGGGAGTTGTGTGACGGGGACACAGAGCATTCGTACCAGTCGGGTTACACGCGGCATCTAATGGGAAAGAGACGCCAAGGTGTGTCTGCAACCATACAAAGATCGCCGGATCAACCATGCGGTCTGGTGCACAGAGTGCATAGGATGCAGAATGAGACACTGCAACTGGGGCAGCGTCGATGCCCAAACGTGCAGCTGCTGCCGTAACAACATCAACTGCACCCGGGTTGGCAACAGGCTCACCATGCGCCTGGAGGACATCATCCCCATCCGTACCGTAGTCGGATGCTATGGGACTTGAATCCCCTAAACCAACCTCAAAAGGGCTAGACCCGACAACGGGCTGAGTGGGAGGCCTAGCAGGCACCACAGCAGCCACAATTGGCCGCGACTGCAAAGGTGGAGCGCACAGCAGGCTCCTAGCATCGCAACGGCATGCTCTGATGGCTTGGCAAGAGCCACACCCTCGGTCAACCCGTCAGATCACTACAGGTCAGACCTGGTAATAGGTGGTGTCATGATTTCCATGTACTGCACATGTTCAAGCCAGTATCTGGTATCTGGTCTTCTGATCAAGTTTCAGTCCCCAATATCCAGTATCCAGCTTACCATCCTCTGACAGTATCCAGTATTTGGTATCCAACCCATAGAGGGTGGTCCCAGTGCCTGGTCCATCAGGGTTTCTGGTTTCTGGGTTTGGGTCTCCAGTCACAAGATCAGATATCCAGTCTCCAGTGAGGTGGCTTGTTAAGTGCAGAGCCACAGCTGTCATTGCAACAGGTACCACCAGGGTATCAGATCCACCTGCTCAGCAGAGTGCCACTACTTAGCTAGTGCAGTGGCAGTCAGTGAGCTTTGTGTCTGCTTTTTAAGGTTGAAAGGCAGAGACAAGTTGGAGTGGAGCTGATGCTTAGACCAAGTAGTGACCAAGTCCTGTGTGCCTATCTGCTGTGCAGCAGAAAGCACATAGGAGGCTACCCGCCTGGCAGGATGCCATGAGCACCAACAATCACAAGCAAGAGCTGTGTTCGATACACAGTAACTTGCTCATAACATTGTACTATATGTGTTTGTACTGCCCACCAAGGATGGGGTGAGTACCATATAGTACATGTTAGTGCAGCAGTTGCTGCTGAATCAGAGTAAATCTGTTGCAGCATTGCATGCATCGGCTGGGTCTGTTTGGGTCGTCTGCTTGTCTGCACAGCCTTGTCATGTCAGAGGCATGTGCAGGCCATGCAAAGTTTTGCATGGTTAGTTCGCATATACAGAGGCCATCTGCCAGCCTGCTAGCTTACTTGACTGGATGCTGGTATACTCTGCCAAGACAAACTGCTGAATTTGCAGCAGTCTGCTTGTAGTAGCAGAGGATAAAAGCCTCCATGTCAAAGCAGTCCGGCAGAGGTCTGTGTATAGTGAAGCAGATGACACTGTGGTCATACACATATGTGTAAAAGCCACTGATAAGCTGGCATTATTCCTGCTGGGAGTGAGTGGGAGAGCCAGGGTAGCAATAGAGCCGGCGGACCCGTGGGTCTGCCAAACACAACATGATACCAACCAGCCAGTAAATCAGAAGCAGACCAGCCAAGTGTCTTATGTTTCCATAGGACACAGATCAACACCAGTGCAGTTGTATGTCCAAAAAGGAACAAAGCAACTGTGCCAGCATTAGTCATTCCAGCAGGTAGGTGCGTGGAATGATGGGTGCTGGAAAGTCGGTGGGATCTAGCTTTTTGGTCCGTAGCCAGCTTAGAACAGCCAGGGACGGATGTTTGCTAGCAGTGCTTGGTTGAATTAACCAAGTATGCACAAGCATCCTTCCTTGTACAGCCAATGCGGCATCCGGGCAGCAATGTCTGGCTTGAGCACAGCCATGACAGGGGCAAATGACGGATAAAATCCTTTTAGCCCATGAGATGTGATTGATTTCGGAGGTGTGGCATTGCAAGGAGGCTGGATTTAACCAGCAGAGTGTCCGAGCAAAAGCACAAGGTCCATAGACCAGGTGTGTCCACATGGTCTCGCTGATATCAATCATAATACAGACCAATAGCTTTGAATCGCAGAAATTAATTTCTGGGAAAGCTGAGGTCGGTCGGCAACCTTGTCGCGATTTCGCAAGAAAGTCGTAACTTACAGCCATAGAGCAAAATCGACCGAGACATATTGTTCTTTGAAAGAACGAGTCTCAAGCCCAGCGGAACGTGAATGACAGTCGGCGTACCGACTCCAAACGCCAGGTCCGTAGACCCGCAAGGTTCGCAAGGCAATTTGCCGACAGGAAAAGACCAAAGAAAGTTATCAATGTTTCTCAAAGAGAGACTATTGAAAACTATGGTCAGCGGTTGGGCGGTGTGCCGCAGCACGTTACATTGCATAGCAATGCTTCACCCAAGCATTCACTTGAGTTAGCAAGGCAAAGCAATGAATGTCGTGTATAAACAGGATGAGCCCGAACCGCGCAGAGCCGTTAAGGAAAGTCGGCGCGGCCGACATCCGAAAAAGCAAAGTCCGAAGACTTGCTTGGCTCGCGTGCGTGCATTGTCAATGACAAGCACGACTTAATTGAAAAGGCTTAGAGCCGGGCCAGAAGCCGTAGCTTAGGCCGAAAAGGTCGCGATGCCGAAGCCTCGCGGCCGAACCAAGTTTACCTGAACCTGAGCTCGATACCACTTGTAAGACTTAACCGTAAGAGGTAGTCTAGAATTACTTAGGAGGATCGTGAGGTAACTTAGTTATGGCCACGAAGGTGGTTCGCATGCAACGCGCGACGTAAGGCATTACGAGATACATCTATATCCAGGATGGAGGTGTCCAGAGACGGGGGTGTCCAGAGACGGGGGGTGTCCAGAGACACCGACGAAGAACCAAAGAGAATCCTTTGAGCAGTGCCGCCGCAGGCGGCCTGAACGGCAATACGATATGTCGTCCAGAATCCACAGTTAGATTGGGTCGTTACGCAGCTCCGCTAGACTGCGTTACGTTCGAAGCAATATTATTTACTTCGTCGGAATTACTTATGTAATTCCTATCTATCTGTGGGTGTGCAAAGCTTACATGTGCCAGGATATGATTTTGTGCTCGTTGCTTTCATTTTTCAAGCAGACTTTCGTTGGTAATGGGGTTTGTAGATGACAAGCCATCATGGAGCGGAAAAAATCGGATTTTGAGGAGGAACGGTTTGGCGGGTAAGCAGTTCTGAATTTTAACAGGCGGGTGATGTGCATTATATTGCGGTGAGACAAGAGGGGCCGATATGGGAAAACATCGGGATGTTACAGTATTTTTGAGCTAGCCAGCGAACGGCCCGTGATAGGGCTGCTGCTGCTGCTGCTGCTGCTGCTGCTGCTGCTGCTGCTGGTGCTGGTGCTGCTGCGGCTGATGCTGTGGCTGTGCACCCGCCACACTGTGCGTCGGTTGCGGGGCCCCCAACTCTGCTGTGAGGGACCCTTGGCTCAGAGGGGGACTTGCACTCCACCCGTGAGAGCCCGGGTTCTGCTGAAACGTCCGGCTGACCCGGGTTCAAAGGTGCTGCTCAGGGCTGGGGGAACCAACCGCCAGGCAAGGTGTCAGGCCGTATGACTGCTCTGCTGACATAATACGTGCCTAGGGAAAACTGGTGGGGTGGGAGGAAGAGGACGACAACAGCTCCGACCAAGAAAGGCTGACGCGAAGGCACGCCACGTGCGCTCGCGCAGGCTGCAAGGAGGAAAGCTGTGTAATACCTCTGCCCACGCCGGCTGTCACAACAGAGCGCAGGGTTCTCGACGTCCCGCGCGCTGAGCTGCCGGTGTAACGTAGATGACGATGAGGAAGCTGTGATCAGGTTGAATACTTGTGCGCAAATGACAATGCACAGGGCTCGTTGTCTAGCTCAGAGGACTTACAAATGTCCAAACAGAGCCGAAAAGCGATGCTAACAGCACGCTTTCGGCTGATAAGCACAAAACGCGACGTACGGCCACGTGTGGCCGCTTCACCCAAACAAGTTCGTAAAGACGAATGGAGTCTCTCCGCAACGCGGCGCTCCTATCCACACTGTAATAAACCTCCGACATATGTCCATCAGACTAATAAGCGCAACGTAACGAGTAAGTTGCGACCTGATCACACCTCAAGTTCGACTCCTCACACTTACGAACCGGGAGTCAGCTAGGAGGCGGTTAGAAACGCCCGCCATTCTACCTCGCGACGGGAAACCTCACTCGCGACCTGACGGTTAGCTACTGAAGATAACCAAACTACGCAGAATTACTCAGACAACCTCCAACTGAAATGCAGTGAAATGACGATAGCACCTAATCGGCGTGACAGCTGTCAGGCCGTATGACTGCTCTGCTGACGTAATACGTGCCTAGGGAAAACTCCCCCCCCAAGCGGGCACCCAATGCATGCAGGGTGAACCGCGGCTGCTATAGTACAGGCACGCTCCTCAGGCCAAATCTTCCACCAAACCGCTATCCTTCACGACCAACTGCTTGACCAACGGTGATGCGAAGATGATCAGCCACATGAACATCGACTTCTGTGACGCCACTAGGGGGCATCGCAACATGAGCAAACGACCCTGCCGCTGCAGTGACTTCAACCACCGCATGCGCATCTCATCCGCCGTAGCTATGTACGCAAGGGGGACATGCGCAACCACGAAGCTCTGCGCAAAACGGATCGCTGCTGGCAAGGCCAGATCAAGCACATGACCGGACGCGGATAGAAACACGGACTCTACAGCAGACGCCTGACGCTGCACGGACTCATAAAACGATGGCATCAATGGCTCCTTGGGATCGGCAGACTTACCTTTCATGACACGCACGCCGTGAGTGGCCAAAACGGAACGCACCGACGGCGAAACCTCCCAGGGGCACACTGCTTCGGCCACAAGGCCCAAATCAAGCGATGACTGCAACACGCTGACGTGCTCTGCTGGAACAGCTGGCTCGACGAAATTGCCGCTGGACAACGCACGGGACAACAGTGCCACCTTGGCTGCAGAATGCTCCCCCGGGATGGCAATAGACAAAGCTGCCGCCACCGGCCCCCCAGATTCCAGGCTCCACTCACCGGACTGGACGGCTGAAACCGTGGCTACACGGGGCGCGCGATTCGGGCGAGGATCACTAGGGGCAAGCATGGTGCGCAGCTGTCGTACAGTGACCATTTCATTGGACCCATCCTGATACAGGACATCGAACATGTGAGTGCGTCCCTGACGGCCGACATAGGTGGCAACCCCAGTGCTAGAGGCCCTCGTACCCCCGACAGACCCCACACGAACCACACGAGCCCCCTGCAGTGACTTCAGGAACGGAGGCGGGTTAGGTGCAGGCGCGGGAGGCGCACTAGGTGCAGTTGCATTGGGAAGTGGCTTAGCCTCGACCTGCACGGGAGTGATCCCCTGCGAAGTGCAGGTGGGGCAAACCCAAGTGCCCTCTGGGATGTGAGTTAGTGGCGGCTTGAGACAGTAAGTGTGCCAGCCAGATCCGCAGCTGTCACACAGCAACATCCACTCCCCCCCAGACGGGGAACGACACACTTGGCAGGGCAACGTGGCGGACGGCCGTGCCAGACGCGGGTCAACAGTTTCATCCCTAATTGGCAGGTGGCAAGGGGCACAATCCTTGACATGGGACTTGAGCGTCAACCCGTCCTGCCCCTGGAGAACCAGGACGCCAGTGGGCCGCACCTCAATGACTCGCAGGATGGTAGGTCGGGCAGCAATGTCCAGGGAAGTTTGGGATGTAGTGTTACGATAATATACGTAATCCCCCACCTCAAACTCGCGCATTTTCGGATGGTAACCACCCCCACGAAGGGCAGCGTACCGAAGCGTATCCCTGTGCTGCGCTATCAGCAGGTTATCCCCAGCAATGGAGATGCGCTGCCGCATGGCCTCCCCTCGTGAGAGAAGCGAAGAAGCAGCAAGCTCAGGGTTGTCGAACGAAATGTGCTCAGCGAAACGCGGTTTTATGGCAGGAGGGATAGTGGGCTCCACACCATGCATGATCAGGTATGGGCTAAAACCACGGAACGGAACAGTTATACCCCAACATGACGTACGGCAAAAGCTCATCCCAGTCCTTGCCTTCGGCACGCTGGCGGGCCATGCGACGCAGCGCCCTCTTGCAGGTCTGGACTACACGCTCAGCTAAGCCATTCGCCTGTGGGTGATTGGGAGAAGTCTCCCGGTGGTCTATCAGACAGTTGAGCAACAGCGAAGAAAACGCGCCCTTCCACTCACTACCCTGGTCGGTACACACCTCAGCACAGGCGCCGTAGCGACCCAGAATGTGGTGGAGGAATGCTGAAGCCGTACGATCGGCCTCCTTATCAGGCAATGGCACAAAAACGGCGTACTTGGAGAAATGCTCTACGCAAATCATCACGTAGACATTTCCGGAATTGGTGCGAGTAAAAGGACCACACAGATCGACACCCCAACGATAGAACAAGCCTTGCACGGGCAGCGGATGCAGGTCAGGTGATGGTGCAGAAAAGGAAGTGTTAACTCGATCACAGTGCTCACAGTGCTTGACGAGGTTTACCACATCCCGGTAGACGCCATGCCACCAGTGACGGGTAAGAAGCAAAGCAACGGTGCGACGCACGCCAAAATGACCCGTCTCCTCATGCGTGCGTTTAATGAGCTCCACACGATCGGACGGTTTCGGGACAAGACGAATTTTGGAATCGTTGAAGACGCGATACAACTCACCCCCTTGCATGCGATAGGGCCGTACCCGCCGTACCACACGTCTCTGCTCTGAAAGGGGCAAGTCTGGCAAATGCGCGCCTGTACGGAGGAGGTGCATAGATGCCTCGTCCTCCCAAATGTCAGGCCATCGTGCCTGGGATCCCGAAGAGTCTTCCTGCTCCGCTTGGGCAGCCGCAGCAAACACCACGGGCCAAGGAGAGACAGGTTCACAGGGAAACAATGGATACGCCAGACCATGCACAGGCTCCGGCACGATGGGTGAGGAGTCAGCCGCGGCACAAGCCGCTGCGACTTCGTGAAGTGAAGTGTTGGAAAGCGCACGACAAAGAGCTAACACACCCACAGTGGACGTCAAATCGGGAGCCAGGCCCAGGACACGGCGTCGCTGTGCCTCGCTCACCTCGGATGCTTCTGTGGCATTGTCCGAATATCCCATAGCCCTAGAACACTCAGTGAACGTGAGGCTCCCCAAGTCTGGCTCACACGGGTCAGAGACAAGTTCAAACAATTGCTGCAACTCTGGGCGACTCAAACTAGGTGCAACACGCAGAGGCTCACCCACTTTGTTGCGGGGAAAAGTGCCCGGTGGGTCAGGCGCCCGAGCGACCCTCACCGTACGGCCAGCAGAGAGGACGTCCTGAAGCACAGCTGTAGCGGGAGGCTGAACGTGAGAGACCACCGCTGCGAGAGGCTGCTGCGCAGACAGGTTCGTCCAGTGCGCTGAAACACGGTGAGCAACGGAGCCAAACTGAACTGCATCGAAGACAACAGGATCACCCAAGGCAGTGCTAACACGCTGCTGGGCAGCACACGCATTCTTCCATGACTCACGCGCCTGTTCACAAACGAAGAAATAGGCGGGAGCGCGACGCTGAACGCGCTGCAAGGTCTGCACAATGCGAACCAGATGATCGACGACACAGGTGTCAGAGGAAAGTGAACCCGTACCCTTACCCACGTCATGCCAACACCAGCTGGCGCTAACCACCCACTGAGAACCGTCGCAGGCCCCCGCGGCCATAAGGGAATCCTCGGTAACCTTACGAGGGTCGAGGGGCAGATCCAGCCAAACACGCTTGTAGGAATCAGGTGAGAACTGGGCTGGGTACTCGGCGCTGAGCTTGTCGAGTCTCGCCGAGATGATTTGAGCCGCTGCCGGGTCTGGCTCAGACGAGATGTACCGGTTGACCCTTACCCCACACCTGAGCAGAGCCTCGAGTCCCGTGCACATACCCCCCAAGGGCTCATAGACAGTTATACCCTTGCCCAGTGCTTGCGAAAAGAACGCCCGGGGAACGGCAAGTGATGCATTGGAAAGAAGATTAGGGTTGGCGCGACTGGCCGTGCGAACCCACTTGACAGCAGCCGCATGGATTGCATCCCGTCGCTCCCTGACTAAATCTGGTTCCTTAGTAGGGGGCATGTCCACTAAATCGGAAGGCAAGCCCAAATTGCCCGAGAGAAACTGGTCGGGGACAAAGCAAAACTCGTCAGAGAACTTAGCATGCGGGACATGTGAAGCTAGAGCCGTGAGTACGGCAGTGCAATCTTGCGCGGCATGCGAAAGGGCAGCCGCGACACGGCGCACACCGGCCACTTCCTCCTCATCCAACCTGGCACCAGTGTTGTCTGCCGACGAAGACTCAGGATGCCTAGACAGCACATCCGCATTCTGATGCTTGAGGCCCGGGCGGTGAATAACGTCAAAGTCGTATTCTTGCAAGACAAGGGCGAACCGGGCGTACTGGCCCGTGAGCCCATCAGCGCTCATAAGGTAAGTCAACGGTTGGTGGTCCGTAACAAGACTAAACTTGGGACCCCCCAGCAAGTGATGCCTGAACATTTTCACAGCCCAAACTGCGGCGAGCATCTCACCTTTGTAGCTGCTGTAGTTCCGCTCGTGTTTATTAAGAGATCGGCTGATACAGGCACACATGTACTCGTTGCCCTCTTCATCCAACTGTCCCAACACGGCACCCAACCCCTTATTGGAGAAGTCAGTGTGCAGGATGAGGGGTTTCGAGTAGTCAATAGAGCGCAGGACGAGACCCTCTTTCGCAAAGACAGCTTTGAGGGCCGTGAAGGCAGCCTCCTGAGCCGGACCCCAGACCCACGGTTGATCCTTCTTGAGCAGCATGGTAAGATCTGACGTCAGCTGGCTCATGTTCGGGATATAGCACCTGTAGTAATTGATGAATCCCAGGTGCGCCCACAGATCGGACACGTTGCGTGGAGTGGGCAGGTTTAGGATGGCTGAAACCTTGGCGTGATGGGGGCTAATGCCTACGGCACTCAGGTTGTGACCCAAGTACTCAATGACGTCGGCCCCAAATATGGACTTGTCCGGATGGGCGCGTAAACCACACGAGTGGAGCGCTTCCAGAACAGCGGTAACATGCTGAACGTGCTCCTCCGGAGAGTTGCTGAAAATGAGCACGTCGTCAATGTACGCACGGGCACAGTGATCCAAACCCGCCTTGGCAAGCTCGTAATCCATAACCCGTTGGAACTTAGCAGAGGCATTTTTCAGCCCGTACGGCATGCGTAAGTACATCATTAATTTGTTTCCCACCCAGTACGAGGTCTTGGCTTGGTCCTCTGGCGCTATAGGAATCTGCAAAAACCCCTGACGCAGATCCAACTTCGAGAACACTTTTGCCTTAGCGCACTGGTGAAAGATGTCTTCAGGACGATGCAAGCCGTACCTGTCCGCTCGCGTGTGCTTGTTGACAGGTCGGTAGTCCTGTGCCATGCGGTGATCCGTCCACATCCCGGTGTCCGGATCTTTCTTGGCGGCTATGACAGGATTGACGGCGCACACAGTTGCACCTTTGTGCTCTTGCACGATGCCAGCCTTAACCAGCTCCGCCGTTTTCTGCACTATTACCTCCTTTTCCTTCGGCGAATACCGGCGCGGCGGCTGAACAATGGGCCTATCCGTGTCCAAGTCTAGGGTGAACGGGCCCTGATCACCGGAATACCCCGGTAGCTCCTCCATGCTATAAGCGAATGACTTGCCCTTGCGCGCACGTACGGCACTGCGAAGGGACTGAGAAGTATGGGAATCAAATAGGGAGCTATTCCCCCAGATCCAACCCCCGTCGCTATCCTTCTCGTAGCGTTGGTAGGCGGCGGCAGCAGACTGACCCTCCGGGGTAAATGACCCGACACTAGCCAAGGCGACAGCGTGACCCTGGGTTTCCCACTGAGTGTACTCGCCCGGGTCCCCCTCAGCCCAGGGGTCGTAGCCCAAACCGTAGCCAGAGGAAATGCGAACACCCCCATGCTGTAGCAGGATGCCGCTAGAGGTGACAACGTTAGACGATATGGTTGCTAGGTCAGAATTGAGTACGGCACCGTGCATGGCGCCGGCTCCAGCAGCTAAGGTTAGCAAGAGGCTGGCTACCAAAGCGAATGATGCGAAGCTGAACCAGGTGCGTGCTGGAGGCCCACTAACCCTGGATGGTGGGCGCACCCGTCGACCCCGCTTCCTCTTTCCCTTGCACTCGCGGGACTCGACTACTGGTGGTGTGACAGGAGGTGCACGGGTGGCCTCGCAGGCAGACTCCACCAGGCGGTCCAGAACCATGCCCACGGGCTTGCATGCCATGCAGACCAGAGACGTGGTGACCGTGGAGACAAGGGCAGTGAGCAGATACATAATGACCCGCTTCCAGAGACCCCAGCTGAGCACACTCTCAGGCGGCTGGCTGGTGTCCTTGCCCTTAGTTGGCTGTTCCGTAACCGTGTTGCTGGCACGCGCCCCCTCCTTACCTTCGCTGCGCGATGGTGAGGCGTCGGCAGTCGATCCTCCGGGATCAGCTGAGTGCACGCTTGAGTGCGTGGTCGCGGCTGCCTCACTGGTCACGGGCGGTGCGCTGGCGTGAATGGGCGGCGCGGCCTTGCCGAGAGCGGAATGCATGGGCTCCGTGGCCTTGCTGACAGCGCAGTACGGCTCCCCCCCCAGATCGGAGCCGGGCGGAGACGAGCTGCTGATGGCGCTGACGCATGCGACGGCCATGTGAGCCATCTTGCCGGTTTTACCAATGACCGGCTGCATAGGGATGGTGACCCGATATTCGGGATGCTCGACTAAGTTGGGATGGAAGTGCAGGCGAGGCGTAGGGTACGAGTCAATGCCGTCGCCGAAGAGCTTCGCCTGCTCGTTGCCCACCAAGAGGTGGAACAGGTGCGGTGCCACGTCAACCACCAAGGTTTGGGTGAACGGCACCTTGGTGGCGTGCGGAGTGTCCGGCAGGAGCACGAAGTGCAGGCCGCTGGTGTCTAGCTCGCCTCGCACCGTGCATCCCAGCTGAGCGGACGTCGACAGGCGCGTGTTCGTGGGCTTGATAGGCAGGTTGTGGGCCAGAGCCACGGCGGTTGGGATTAGGATGGCCGTTGCCGCGAAGTCATGCAACGCGGGGAGATGCAGGAACCTGCCGTCACGCTCGACAGTGGATGCGTACTTTGGGTAATAATACATTCCCGCAGCCTCGCTCAGGTACTGAGCGGCCGTGGGGTTGTACGTTAACGCGCGCTCGCGGTCCGCCGGCGGCATGGCGCCTAAGGTGCGTGGGGGCACGGCAGCAGAGCCCACGACCTGGTAACCGAAGGTGCTAGTCGCGAAGTGCGCGGGGTGGAGAACCTGGCGCCACGGGATGCCACGCTGCGTAGGCAGTGGCTGCTGTTCTCGCGACATGTGCTTAGGTACGGAGAGGAACAAATACGCAAATGACAATGCACAGGGCTCGTTGTCTAGCTCAGAGGACTTACAAATGTCCAAACAGAGCCGAAAAGCGATGCTAACAGCACGCTTTCGGCTGATAAGCACAAAACGTGACGTACGGCCACACGTGGCCGCTTCGCCCAAACAAGTTCTTAAAGACGAATGGAGTCTCTCCGCAACGCGGCGCTCCTATCCACACTGTAATAAACCTCCGACATATGTCCATCAGACTAATAAGCGCAACGTAACGAGTAAGTTGCGACCTGATCACACCTCAAGTTCGACTCCTCACACTTACGAACCGGGAGTCAGCTAGGAGGCGGTTAGAAACGCCCGCCATTCTACCTCGCGACGGGAAACCTCACTCGCGACCTGACGGTTAGCTACTGAAGATAACCGAACTACGCAGAATTACTCAGACAACCTCCAACTGAAATGCAGTGAAATGACGATAGCACCTAATCGGCGTGACAAAGGCAAACTAAGCAACAAACACGAGAAACACCCTCAAGCACCCCAAACAAGGCTCTGTCACTGTAAGACGCAAAGGCTTACCGGATGGTTGGGAACCCATTTGGGCTCCCTATATTGTGAGCGTCTGTACGGCGCACTGCCGTACCGGCTTACACTCCCCCCCTTTTCGCCGAAGGCCGGTTCGTCCTCGGACCGTAGTCTCAGGATCGAGCCAGGGTGAGATCATTTTAACCATGAACCCGCCTCAAGGGCGCACCATTGATTGGGTTCTAGCCTTATGATTGCGTCAACCAGCGAACCAGGGTCCTTGCAGGTCGTGCCCGTAGCCGTACCTACTAGGATGGTCCCGGTAATTATTCCCAAGGATCCTGTCAGGATTCGAACCCGTGGATTACTCACTTTTCAGGAGTTTCACTGGTGGCCAGTCAGATACTCCAACCCTACCGAGTGAATGCCCAACCGGGAATCGAACCCACGACGTTGAGTTGTGATACAGAGATCAACATCGTTGGTCTCGATACCATTTGTAAGACGCAAAGGCTTACCGGATGGTTGGGAACCCATTTGGGCTCCCTATATTGTGAGCGTCTGTACGGCGCACTGCCGTACCGGCTTACAGTCACGCTGATTAGGTGCTATCGTCATTTCACTGCATTTCAGTTGGAGGTTGTCTGAGTAATTCTGCGTAGTTCGGTTATCTTCAGTAGCTAACCGTCAGGTCGCGAGTGAGGTTTCCCGTCGCGAGGTAGAATGGCGGGCGTTTCTAACCGCCTCCTAGCTGACTCCCGGTTCGTAAGTGTGAGGAGTCGAACTTGAGGTGTGATCAGGTCGCAACTTACTCGTTACGTTGCGCTTATTAGTCTGATGGACATATGTCGGAGGTTTATTACAGTGTGGATAGGAGCGCCGCGTTGCGGAGAGACTCCATTCGTCTTTACGAACTTGTTTGGGCGAAGCGGCCACGTGTGGCCGTACGTCGCGTTTTGTGCTTATCAGCCGAAAGCGTGCTGTTAGCATCGCTTTTCGGCTCTGTTTGGACATTTGTAAGTCCTCTGAGCTAGACAACGAGCCCTGTGCATTGTCATTTGTGCACAAGTATTCAACCTGATCACAGCTTCCTCATCGTCATCTACGTTACACCGGCAGCTCAGCGCGCGGGACGTCGAGAACCCTGCACTCTGTTGTGACAGCCGGCGTGGGCAGAGGTATTACACAGCTTTCCTCCTTGCAGCCTGCGCGAGCGCACGTGGCGTGCCTTCGCGTCAGCCTTTCTTGGTCGGAGCTGTGGTCGTCCTCTTCCTCCCACCCCACCAGCCGAAAAGCCGTCAAAGGCTAAGAAGTGAGTGATTTCGGGTTTCGGGCTTGCGGACGCGTGAGCCTCGGCTTTGTTTTGCTGTCTGTCCCGTGGTGTCATCCCAAAGGGTCAGCAGGGTTCATCGGTTTTTCGGTAAGCCCGTTTTTGGATATATTTTTCTTCTGCGAGCCCATTATAGGCTGTCTATATAGGTAGCCTGTCAGTGCGCCTCTGTAGCGCATAGCACCTGCCTGATCAGTAGGTCGCACGTTGCCATCGTCGCAACAGTAAGGAGCCAGTCCTCCGTTTGCTCGCTTTGTTGCTGCATCACACGCAGCTTATTATTCTGAGGTGTTTCAGTTCTTACGAGCACCCTTTTGTTCAGGTGCCAGGTTTCTGGCATACGCGGCATCGATAAGTTTCAAATAGGCTCGCCACTAGGGCCACACCTAGGCCGAGACCTAATTTCGTGTCTCTAATACTATTTGTTTTTCGTCTGTTGCTGTATTCAGTGCAAGGCAACCCGAATCCTGGTCAAGGTCGGCCGCCCAAGAGGCGACCTTACTTCGGACGCCACCACGATCAGCCGCCCGCTAACGGGGAAAACCAGCGCGACGACTACGCTGATTTCCCTGCACCTCACGGCGGCTGGTTCCCGGGTCCTGCGCTTGCTACAGTGCATATTAACGGCCACGGGCAGGCAATAGTTGGCCTGCCTCAGCTGGCCGACGGTGTTCCCATTCCGGCCTATCAGTATCAGCGGCCTCTGTTCCCGCATCGGCTGCGGCGGTTGGCATACTTAGAGTTCGAGGAGGGTGACGTGCCCAAACCCGACGGGTACGATTATTTTGCCTTCGGGGGTGTCACCCAGCTGCTCCCGGTGTATCACAACCGCCGCGGGGAAGTTCCTCCGTTGAACCAGCCACCGCCAGTAGGCCAGGGACAGGTAGCGCCAGCCGCGCAGGGGGGCCCGTCGCAAGCTAACCAGGTCCCGATGCAGACCGCGTGAGGCTGCGGTTGGCAACGCCGGAGACCGTGGCGCACTAGGCGCCTGTCGTAGGCCCGGCATAGTTGTTGCCCGGCTTGTTTCGCAGGACGGCATAGATCGGTCCCAGACTGCCTGGCCTTTGCGCCGTGGACGCCGTTGTCATTAGGGACTCTTGGCTTATCATTTTGTAACATCCTGGTGGTACTAATCTGGATTCTCCAGACGACTCTGGTCTTGGTCTGCGTCGTAATCCGTCACGCAGCGCTACCAACCCCTACCGTTCCAACCCCGCGCGTGACGTGCAGGAGGTGAGTGCAAGGTTGGGAAGGGATCTTAAGCGGGCTTCGCAATCGGGATCTCTTGCTGGTTCGGGCTCGGGCAGCCCGGGGGAGACTAGTTCTCGGTCTCGGTCAGTTCCGCCCTCAGGTGTTAGCCGTGGGGGTGAGCCTAGTACTAGCGCTGGTCTTGCTGTTCAGGTAGCCTCCGGGTCGGGACGGGCTGGTACTTCAGTTATCCCTAGCATTACTGTTACGCAGCAGCAAAATCTATCCAACAAGTGGGCTAGGTTTGTCGCGTTCATCACCAGGCCCAAACCACCACCACAGCCAGTTGCATACGAGTGGGACGAAATGAGCGGGGGATTCCCAGTTCTAGAGCCGTTCCACTGCAAGGCGGTAGATGGGTTCCTTCACGAATTCAAACAAAAGGCGCTTGTGGATGTAGAGTTGAAGCGCGGCGCTGGCTCGGTCACGTCGGCCACCTTCTTCCAGGTCCTCGATAGCTTACCAAAGCCACATAGCAGGCACGCAGACTGGTGGGCTACCAAAAAGGGAACCTTCTTAGCTGACGCAGCGGCCCATGCGCAAGCCGCTCAGCAGCCAGCACCCGCTCAGCAGCCAGCACCCGCTCAGCAGCAGGCTGCCGCTCAGCAGCAACCCCCCGCTCAGCAGCAACCAGCCGCTGCCGCAGCGGGCGGAAACGTGCAGCCCGCAGCAGCCACCGCGTGGCAGCTGTACGATTATTACCGTTACATCCTGACAGAGCACTTCAAGGCAGAAGCCGAGCAGTCCGATCATGGGGAGTTCAAATCGTGCGTTCAGGGCGATGGAAAGCCGAGCGATTTCTACCAACGCCTTAGCACCCTGCACGCTGCCCTAGCGGGCAGGGTCAGCACGTACCAGCTCGCCGAGCGCTTTGTAGAGGGCCTCCACCCAACCGTGCGCGAACACATCACGCGTGAACTCATGCGGTACCCGCGCACCGACTGGTATAACCGCATGGCCCAGACGGTCGTCGATGCTGACCGGATCTGGGAGAACCTGAGCCCGGACGAGCGTAAGCCCGCAAAGCGCGCCGAGAAGTCGGACAAAACTGAGAAGCCGCGCAGCACGCAGCCGAAGGTCGCCCAGTCAAAGGATGGCCTGTTCCTGTGCAAAAAGCACGGGTGGAACACGAGCCATGCCACCTCGGACTGCCGTGCGCTCCAAAACCAGAACCGACCCCGGCCAGCCATGGTCAGCACCGGGGCAACGGACGGCATCGTGCAGCAGCTCGTGGCGTTGCTGTCCCAGAACGCCGCTCCGCAAAAGTCCACGCAGCCCAGCCAAGCCCAGAAGCCGCGCCGGCCGGAGGCAGGCGGGGCTGGCCCATTGAGGGCCGGTCCCGCCGGTCCTCCCCGGCCTGGCCAGCAGGGCGGGCGGGGCCGCGGTCGCAGCGACCTGGTGTGTGACTTCTGTCACAGCACCGGGCACCTCCGTGACCGCTGCTTTATTGAGCATCCAGAGATATCACCAGCGGGCTTCAAGCCCAGCAGCCCAGCGTTGCAAGTGCTGTACGAGATGCAGAAGGCCAAGGCCCCTAAGGTCGCGGCCGCCGCAGTGGTGGAGGATGACTTCACGGAAGAAGATTACCAGTCCGCGGCAGCGTTTTTCACCTTTGCGCTGGGTGACGACGCGCCCAGCACTACTGAAAGCACCGTGCCTGAGAGCTCCGCGCCCGCCCTTGCGAAGGCGGAGCTCCCTGAGCCTGAATTTGCGCCTGTGCCGTACTTGTCGCTCGAGTCCACGGCCGAGTGGAACTGTGTCGAAGCATTTGTCACGCACACTGATGAGCAGATGGCCGCAGCGCAGGAGCTTGCATCCCGGACCTCCCAGGCGGTTCGCGCCATCTTGCAGCGCACAGCGGCTGCCGCTGCACGGCAGCAGGTGCCTCAAGGTTTCGCGCCGCAGCCGTTGGACACCGGTAGCTACCCGGTGCCCGCGGTGCCCAAGGAGCCCGTGCGCAAGCCGCCAGCGCCAGCCGAAGCCGTTACTATGCAGCAGTTGTCCCGCATGAGCGTGTTCGACTTTGCCAAAAGCATCATGGGCGCCCACGCACCTGCTGAGGATCCGCAGCCCACTGCCCCTGAGAGCGCCGCACCTAGCGTAGCCGCCGCCACTCAGGGCAGCGCGGGCCCGTCAGTTCCGGAAACCGTGCAGTACGCGCCGTTGCTGTGGCGGGACCAGACCGACGGACAGGATCACTCCGCTGCTGTCGAGAGCGCTAGCTTCCTCTCCGTACCTAAGCACATGTCGCGAGAACAGCAGCCACTGCCTACGCAGCGTGGCATCCCGTGGCGCCAGGTTCTCCACCCTGCGCACTTCGTGACTAGCACCTTCGGTTACCAGGTCGTGGGCTCGGCTGCCGTGCCCCCACGCACCTTAGGCGCCATGCCGCCGGCGGACCGCGAGCGCGCGTTAACGTACAACCCCACGGCCGCTCAGTACCTGAGCGAGGCTGCGGGAATGTATTATTACCCAAAGTACGCATCCGCTGTCGAGCGTGACGGCAGGTTCCTGCATCTCCCCGTGTTGCGTGACTTCGCCGCAACGGCCAGCCTAATCCCAACCGCTGTGGCTCTGGCCCACAACCTGCCTATCAAGCCCACGAACACGCGCCTGTCGACGTCCGCTCAGCTGGGATGCACGGTGCGAGGCGAGCTAGGGTGGTTTAAAACCCTAGGCACCCACGGTGCGAGGCCTGCACTTCGTGCTCCTGCCGGACACTCCGCACGCCACCAAGGTGCCGTTCACCCAGACCTTGGTGGTTGACGTGGCACCGCACCTGTTCCACCTCTTGGTGGGCAACGAGCAGGCGAAGCTCTTCGGCGACGGCATTGACTCGTACCCTACGCCTCGCCTGCACTTCCATCCCAACTTAGTCGAGCATCCCGAATATCGGGTCACCATCCCTATGCAGCCGGTCATTGGTAAAACCGGCAAGATGGCTCACATGGCCGTCGCATGCGTCAGCGCCATCAGCAGCTCGTCTCCGCCCGGCTCCGATCTGGGGGGGGAGCCGTACTGCGCTGTCAGCAAGGCCACGGAGCCCATGCATTCCGCTCTCGGCGAGGCCGCGCCGCCCATTCACGCCAGCGCACCGCCCGTGACCAGTGAGGCAGCCGCGACCACGCACTCAAGCGTGCACTCAGCTGATCCCGGAGGATCGACTGCCCACGCCTCACCATCGCGCAGCGAAGGTAAGGAGGGGGCGCGCGCCAGCAACACGGTTACGGAACAGCCAACTAAGGGCAAGGACACCAGCCAGCCGCCTGAGAGTGTGCTCAGCTGGGGTCTCTGGAAGCGGGTCATTATGTATCTGCTCACTGCCCTTGTCTCCACGGTCACCACGGCACCATCTCTGGTCTGCATGGCATGCAAGCCCGTGGGCATGATTCTGGACCGCCTGGTGGAGTCTGCCTGCGAGGCCACCCGTGCACCTCCTGTCACACCACCAGTAGTCGAGTCCCGCGAGCGCAAGGGAAAGAGGAAGCGGGGTCGACGGGTGCGCCCACCATCCAGGGTTAGTGGGCCTCCAGCACGCACCTGGTTCAGCTTCGCATCATTCGCTTTGGTAGCCAGCCTCTTGCTAACCTTAGCTGCCGGAGCCGGCGCCATGCACGGTGCCGTACTCAATTCTGACCTAGCAACCATATCGTCTAACGTTGTCACCTCTAGCGGCATCCTGCTACAGCATGGGGGTGTTCGCATTTCCTCTGGCTACGGTTTGGGCTACGACCCCTGGGCTGAGGGGGACCCGGGCGAGTACACTCAGTGGGAAACCCGGGGTCACGCTGTCGCCTTGGCTAGTGTCGGGTCATTTACCCCGGAGGGTCAGTCTGCTGCCGCCGCCTACCAACGCTACGAGAAGGATAGCGACGGGGGTTGGATCTGGGGGAATAGCTCCCTATTTGATTCCCATACTTCTCAGTCCCTTCGCAGTGCCGTACGTGCGCGCAAGGGCAAGTCATTCGCTTATAGCATGGAGGAGCTACCGGGGTATTCCGGTGATCAGGGCCCGTTCACCCTAGACTTGGACACGGATAGGCCCATTGTTCAGCCGCCGCGCCGGTATTCGCCGAAGGAAAAGGAGGTAATAGTGCAGAAAACGGCGGAGCTGGTTAAGGCTGGCATCGTGCAAGAGCACAAAGGTGCAACTGTGTGCGCCGTCAATCCTGTCATAGCCGCCAAGAAAGATCCGGACACCGGGATGTGGACGGATCACCGCATGGCACAGGACTACCGACCTGTCAACAAGCACACGCGAGCGGACAGGTACGGCTTGCATCGTCCTGAAGACATCTTTCACCAGTGCGCTAAGGCAAAAGTGTTCTCGAAGTTGGATCTGCGTCAGGGGTTTTTGCAGATTCCTATAGCGCCAGAGGACCAAGCCAAGACCTCGTACTGGGTGGGAAACAAATTAATGATGTACTTACGCATGCCGTACGGGCTGAAAAATGCCTCTGCTAAGTTCCAACGGGTTATGGATTACGAGCTTGCCAAGGCGGGTTTGGATCACTGTGCCCGTGCGTACATTGACGACGTGCTCATTTTCAGCAACTCTCCGGAGGAGCACGTTCAGCATGTTACCGCTGTTCTGGAAGCGCTCCACTCGTGTGGTTTACGCGCCCATCCGGACAAGTCCATATTTGGGGCCGACGTCATTGAGTACTTGGGTCACAACCTGAGTGCCGTAGGCATTAGCCCCCATCACGCCAAGGTTTCAGCCATCCTAAACCTGCCCACTCCACGCAACGTGTCCGATCTGTGGGCGCACCTGGGATTCATCAATTACTACAGGTGCTATATCCCGAACATGAGCCAGCTGACGTCAGATCTTACCATGCTGCTCAAGAAGGATCAACCGTGGGTCTGGGGTCCGGCTCAGGAGGCTGCCTTCACGGCCCTCAAAGCTGTCTTTGCGAAAGAGGGTCTCGTCCTGCGCTCTATTGACTACTCGAAACCCCTCATCCTGCACACTGACTTCTCCAATAAGGGGTTGGGTGCCGTGTTGGGACAGTTGGATGAAGAGGGCAACGAGTACATGTGTGCCTGTATCAGCCGATCTCTTAATAATAAACACGAGTGGAACTACAGCAGCTACAAAGGTGAGATGCTCGCCGCAGTTTGGGCTGTGAAAATGTTCAGGCATCACTTGCTGGGGGGTCCCAAGTTTAGTCTTGTTACGGACCACCAACCGTTGACTTACCTTATGAGCGCGGATGGGCTCACGGGCCAGTACGCCCGGTTCGCCCTTGTCTTGCAAGAATACGACTTTGACGTTATTCACCGCCCGGGCCTCAAGCATCAGAATGCGGATGTGCTGTCTAGGCATCCTGAGTCTTCGTCGGCAGACAACACTGGTGCCAGGTTGGATGAGGAGGAAGTGGCCGGTGTGCGCCGTGTCGCGGCTGCTCTTTCGCATGCCGCGCAAGATTGCACTGCCGTACTCACGGCTCTAGCTTCGCATGTCCCGCATGCTAAGTTCTCTGACGAGTTTTGCTTTGTCCCCGACCAGTTTCTCTCGGGCAATTTGGGCTTGCCTTCCGATTTAGTGGACATGCCCCCTACTAAGGAACCAGATTTAGTCAGGGAGCGACGGGATGCAATCCATGCGGCTGCTGTCAAGTGGGTTCGCATGGCCAGTCGCGCCAACCCTAATCTTCTTTCCAATGCATCACTTGCCGTTCCCCGGGCGTTCTTTTCGCAAGCACTGGGCAAGGGTATAACTGTCTATGAGCCCTTGGGGGGTATGTGCACGGGACTCGAGGCTCTGCTCAGGTGTGGGGTAAGGGTCAACCGGTACATCTCGTCTGAGCCAGACCCTGCAGCGGCTCAAATCATCTCGGCGAGACTCGACAAGCTCAGCGCCGAGTACCCAGCCCAGTTCTCACCTGATTCCTACAAGCGTGTTTGGCTGGATCTGCCCCTCGACCCTCGTAAGGTTACCGAGGATTCCCTTATGGCCGCGGGGGCCTGCGACGGTTCTCAGTGGGTGGTTAGCGCCAGCTGGTGTTGGCATGACGTGGGTAAGGGTACGGGTTCACTTTCCTCTGACACCTGCGTCGTCGATCATCTGGTTCGCATTGTGCAGACCTTGCAGCGCGTTCAGCGTCGCGCTCCCGCCTATTTCTTCGTTTGTGAACAGCCGCGTGAGTCATGGAAGAATGCGTGTGCTGCCCAGCAGCGTGTTAGCACTGCCTTGGGTGATCCTGTTGTCTTCGATGCAGTTCAGTTTGGCTCCGTTGCTCACCGTGTTTCAGCGCACTGGACGAACCTGTCTGCGCAGCAGCCTCTCGCAGCGGTGGTCTCTCACGTTCAGCCTCCCGCTACAGCTGTGCTTCAGGACGTCCTCTCTGCTGGCCGTACGGTGAGGGTCGCTCGGGCGCCTGACCCACCGGGCACTTTTCCCCGCAACAAAGTGGGTGAGCCTCTGCGTGTCGCACCTAGTTTGAGTCGCCCAGAGTTGCAGCAATTGTTTGAACTTGTCTCTGACCCGTGTGAGCCAGACTTGGGGAGCCTCACGCTCACTGAGTGTTCTAGGGCTATGGGATATTCGGACGATGCCACAGAAGCATCCGAGGTGAGCGAGGCACAGCGACGCCGTGTCCTGGGCCTGGCTCCCGATTTGACGTCCACTGTGGGTGTGTTAGCTCTTTGTCGTGCGCTTTCCAACACTTCACTTCACGAAGTCGCAGCGGCTTGTGCCGCGGCTGACTCCTCACCCATCGTGCCGGAGCCTGTGCATGGTCTGGCGTATCCATTGTTTCCCTGTGAACCTGTCTCTCCTTGGCCCGTGGTGTTTGCTGCGGCTGCCCAAGCGGAGCAGGAAGACTCTTCGGGATCCCAGGCACGATGGCCTGACATTTGGGAGGACGAGGCATCTATGCACCTCCTCCGTACAGGCGCGCATTTGCCAGACTTGCCCCTTTCAGAGCAGAGACGTGTGGTACGGCGGGTACGGCCCTATCGCATGCAAGGGGGTGAGTTGTATCGCGTCTTCAACGATTCCAAAATTCGTCTTGTCCCGAAACCGTCCGATCGTGTGGAGCTCATTAAACGCACGCATGAGGAGACGGGTCATTTTGGCGTGCGTCGCACCGTTGCTTTGCTTCTTACCCGTCACTGGTGGCATGGCGTCTACCGGGATGTGGTAAACCTCGTCAAGCACTGTGAGCACTGTGATCGAGTTAACACTTCCTTTTCTGCACCATCACCTGACCTGCATCTGCTGCCCGTGCAAGGCTTGTTCTATCGTTGGGGTGTCGATCTGTGTGGTCCTTTTACTCGCACCAATTCCGGAAATGTCTACGTGATGATTTGCGTAGAGCATTTCTCCAAGTACGCCGTTTTTGTGCCATTGCCTGATAAGGAGGCCGATTGTACGGCTTCAGCATTCCTCCACCACATTCTGGGTCGCTACGGCGCCTGTGCTGAGGTGTGTACCGACCAGGGTAGTGAGTGGAAGGGCGCGTTTTCTTCGCTGTTGCTCAACTGTCTGATAGACCACCGGGAGACTTCTCCCAATCACCCACAGGCGAATGGCTTAGCTGAGCGTGTAGTCCAGACCTGCAAGAGGGCGCTGCGTCGCATGGCCCGCCAGTGTGCCGAAGGCAAGGACTGGGATGAGCTTTTGCCGTACGTCATGTTGGGGTATAACTGTTCCGTTCACCAATCCACTGGTTTTAGCCCATACCTGATCATGCATGGTGTGGAGCCCACTATCCCTCCTGCCATAAAACCGCGTTTCGCTGAGCACATTTCGTTCGACAACCCTGAGCTTGCTGCTTCTTCTCTTCTCTCACGAGGGGAGGCCATGCGGCAGCGCATCTCCATTGCTGGGGATAACCTGCTGATAGCGCAGCACAGGGATACGCTTCGGTACGCTGCCCTTCGTGGGGGTGGTTACCATCCGAAAATGCGCGAGTTTGAGGTGGGGGATTACGTATATTATCGTAACACTACATCCCAAACTTCCCTGGACGTTGCTGCCCGACCTACCATCCTGCGAGTCATTGAGGTGCGGCCCACTGGCGTCCTGGTTCTCCAGGGGCAGGACGGGTTGACGCTCAAGTCCCATGTCAAGGATTGTGCCCCTTGCCACCTGCCAATTAGGGATGAAACTGTTGACCCGCGTCTGGCACGGCCGTCCGCCACGTTGCCCTGCCAAGTGTGTCGTTCCCCGTCTGGGGGGAGTGGATGTTGCTGTGTGACAGCTGCGGATCTGGCTGGCACACTTACTGTCTCAAGCCGCCACTAACTCACATCCCAGAGGGCACTTGGGTTTGCCCCACCTGCACTTCGCAGGGGATCACTCCCGCGCAGGTCGAGGCTAAGCCACTTCCCAATGCAACTGCACCTAGTGCGCCTCCCGCGCCTGCACCTAACCCGCCTCCGTTCCTGAAGTCACTGCAGGGGGCTCGTGTGGTTCGTGTGGGGTCTGTCGGGGGTACGAGGGCCTCTAGCACTGGGGTTGCCACCTATGTCGGCCGTCAGGAACGCACTCACATGTTCGATGTCCTGTATCAGGATGGGTCCAATGAAATGGTCACTGTTCGACAGCTGCGCACCATGCTTGCCCCTAGTGATCCTCGCCCGAATCGCGCGCCCCGTGTAGCCACGGTTTCAGCCGTCCAGTCCGGTGAGTGGAGCCTGGAATCTGGGGGGCGGTGGCGGCAGCTTTGTCTATTGCCATCCCGGGGGAGCATTCTGCAGCCAAGGTGGCACTGTTGTCCCGTGCGTTGTCCAGCGGCAATTTCGTCGAGCCAGCTGTTCCAGCAGAGCACGTCAGCGTGTTGCAGTCATCGCTTGATTTGGGCCTTGTGGCCGAAGCAGTGTGCCCCTGGGAGGTTTCGTCGTCGGTGCGTTCCGTTTTGGCCACTCACGGCGTGCGTGTCATGAAAGGTAAGTCTGCCGATCCCAAGGAGCCATTGATGCCATCGTTTTATGAGTCCGTGCAGCGTCAGGCGTCTGCTGTAGAGTCCGTGTTTCTATCCGCGTCCGGTCATGTGCTTGATCTGGCCTTGCCAGCAGCGATCCGTTTTGCGCAGAGCTTCGTGGTTGCGCATGTCCCCCTTGCGTACATAGCTACGGCGGATGAGATGCGCATGCGGTGGTTGAAGTCACTGCAGCGGCAGGGTCGTTTGCTCATGTTGCGATGCCCCCTAGTGGCGTCACAGAAGTCGATGTTCATGTGGCTGATCATCTTCGCATCACCGTTGGTCAAGCAGTTGGTCGTGAAGGATAGCGGTTTGGTGGAAGATTTGGCCTGAGGAGCGTGCCTGTACTATAGCAGCCGCGGTTCACCCTGCATGCATTGGGTGCCCGCTTGGGGGGGAGTTTTCCCTAGGCACGTATTACGTCAGCAGAGCAGTCATACGGCCTGACAGCTGTCACGCCGATTAGGTGCTATCGTCATTTCACTGCATTTCAGTTGGAGGTTGTCTGAGTAATTCTGCGTAGTTCGGTTATCTTCAGTAGCTAACCGTCAGGTCGCGAGTGAGGTTTCCCGTCGCGAGGTAGAATGGCGGGCGTTTCTAACCGCCTCCTAGCTGACTCCGGGTTCGTAAGTGTGAGGAGTCGAACTTGAGGTGTGATCAGGTCGCAACTTACTCGTTACGTTGCGCTTATTAGTCTGATGGACATATGTCGGAGGTTTATTACAGTGTGGATAGGAGCGCCGCGTTGCGGAGAGACTCCATTCGTCTTTACGAACTTGTTTGGGCGAAGCGGCCACGTGTGGCCGTACGTCGCGTTTTGTGCTTATCAGCCGAAAGCGTGCTGTTAGCATCGCTTTTCGGCTCTGTTTGGACATTTGTAAGTCCTCTGAGCTAGACAACGAGCCCTGTGCATTGTCATTTGCGCACAAGTATTCAACCTGATCACAGCTTCCTCATCGTCATCTACGTTACACCGGCAGCTCAGCGCGCGGGACGTCGAGAACCCTGCGCTCTGTTGTGACAGCCGGCGTGGGCAGAGGTATTACACAGTTTTCCTCCTTGCAGCCTGCGCGAGCGCACGTGGCGTGCCTTCGCGTCAGCCTTTCTTGGTCGGAGCTGTCGTCGTCCTCTTCCTCCCACCCCACCAGTTTTCCCTAGGCACGTATTACATCAGCAGAGCAGTCATACGGCCTGACAGCTCAAGCCCAAAAGCAGCCACCCAAACCCCTACACCCAGAAACCCCACAAGACAGAGCCCAGACCCGGTGACCCAGCCCCAGGCCCTCCCGACAAAGCGAAACCCAGGCAAGCAAGCAGGTGCCCCTACAGGGCTCAGCACACCAGAGAAGACAAGGGCTCCAGAGCAGCTCCTGCCACGGCAGCACCACAAAGGACTCCACAGAAGAGCTAGGAGTTGCCAGCAGTAGGCTGTTCAGAGGGCGCCCAACAGCTCCAAGAGCACCGATGTTATGAGAGCAGCACCGCTGAAAGTAACGGACGATAGGAGCAGCCCCAACCTTGACCGAAAATGATGAGCAGGTTACACTGTTGTGAAATTCAAGGAAGCGGGGCGTGGAAACTGGCGCTTTGCGAAAGTCGTCAGAAGTCGCGAAACGTTGCCCAAGGCAAAGCCTCCAAGTTGCGCCGTAAATGTGAGTGATATCAAAACACGAATTCGAGAAGATTAATTGCAAACGTTGAAAACGGGGAACCGCTACCAACGTTGAACTGACGTTGGTGGTGGAGAAACGTATTGAAGTATTGAAGTATTGAAGTATTGAAGTATTGAAGTATTGAAGTATTGAAGTATTGAAGTAGGGGGTTATCAGTTTCAGTTTAGCGGGGGAGCCTTGAGGGTGCCGGGGTCTAGGGGAGGCGGTGTTGTGAGACTGAGGGCCCCCTTTGCTAGGTTGGCGAGGGAGGGATGGGGCGGGGAGGTGGGGGCCCTGGCTGTGGTGCCGCAGGGTGACGGACCAGGACGCGTCCCTTTGTCATGCCGATTGACTGCACCCGTCAGTTTATTGCTCCATTTCGGTTATTTGCTTATTTGCGGTTATTGTGAGTTGTTGTTTGATTCGGTTGTCCGTTTCCTTTGGTTTCGGGACCATCACTGATGGTAGAGTGTCGTACTTGTTTGTCTTGTGATTTAGGTCGAGGCTTTGCCTTGGTGCTTTGTCTCGATTTGCTCTTCGGCAATAGCCGATGAGCAACTAGTAGGCCCCTTTCGTTAGGTTATGGACCTGGCCTAGCGGAAGAGACATGTAAGGTCGTTCATCACATCATTCATCTTCTGGACCGAGCCCTTGTTCCATTGTCATCATTTGCACGCATAGTGCTTACATCAGCGTTATGGACAGCTGCGTGGCGTCGCTTCTGCAACGGACCAGCCAGCTGATCCTTCGGCCTTGCCTCCGTTGTCGCGAACCTACAACAGCGTTTCTGCTGCCTCCACGATGGCACGTTATTTCTGATCTTATGTTGATGCAGACTCCTTTCAATGGAACAGCCAACGTGCGCGCATGCGCTGAGGAGTCTCTTTTCTTCTTCACGCATGCTTTCCCAGCAAATCGAGACAAAGCGCTTGTATTGTCAAGCGTGATCAAATGATGGTTGCTGAATGACAGTTGTCAATAATGGTGCCGAGCGATTTGGTATGTCGGCGACTTCTTAGCCGTTCTGTTCGGCAGTCGTCATTTTGGTGCTCCATCCAGTTGGAATCGCCCGACGTGAGAGTTCTGAGGTCATGCGTGTGCAGCCCAGGCCGCGTTCAGAGGTGATGCCCGCGTGTTTTGCTGTCTGTGGGAATGCCCGTGCCAAAGTCGCCAGCACTAGATCCCGGGCCACACCTTGTGCTTAGCCACAGGAGAAAGGACTGCTCTGTGGGCGGGATGGAGCGCCGCCGAAGAGGACAAGGTGTCACCCTGGCTATGGAAATGTTCTGCGGTTCAGGCCAGTCCCGTGCACCAGGGTTTACTGACTGTTCCGAGGACTTTACACAACGAACCCCGAAATCCACGGTCCGGTTCCCCCGTGAGTGTTAGGAAAACCCTGAAACCCTGACGCAGCACGCATGGCAACACAGCCGCACGTCAAACCCCATCCGGTGGGTCGGAAACCCTTCACCCTTGCAGCGATTATGGAACAAGCTGCGAGCCACACAACAGCTAGGCATAGGAACCGCACAGCGGTCCACCACGGAATGGGCGCCGGCGCGGCGGAGGGGATGCGAACCTGCCTTGAGGTCCCATGTGCCGTCCGCCTCCTCGTCGTCGTCCTCGTCGTCGCCGCCCTCGCCCGCGTCCCCGGACTCGGCACCCGTGTGGGCACCCGCCGCGGCCACCTCCGCGGCCTGCAGGCGGCCCGCTCCGGCCAGCGTTTGGTTGTGAGGTACAGCAGGCCGCACGGGAGCCTTGCATGTTGCAACCGCCACACCAGGGCCTTGGCCCGGTTGCTGGCCGGGCTGTCCCATAGCCGCTGCCACGTCTTGCACTTCTGGGCCGCCGTGGGTGCACCCAAGCCCGGCGGGTCCTTGGGGCTCAGCAGGGTCGGTGGATCCGGAAGGTCTGGCGGTTCGTTCAGGCAGGTCAGGTGGTTCCGGCGTGGCAGAAGGGTCCAGCGGGTCCAGCTGGTCCAGCTGGTCCGGCAGGTCAACCGGTTTCCCTTGCAGCGGCCCTGAGGGGTGGTGGTTGGTGAAGGTGGACGGCCCAGCTGTCGAGGGGCCTGCCCCTGGGTCCCCCCGGCTGTGGGTACACCGGGAAGTTGACAGTATCTGAGTGACACTGGCTGTGAACGGGGAGAGTGGGCTGCAACGCGGCCGCATCCAGGCTGCAGGCTGGACGGGGTGCATCTGGAACCAGCTGCTGTGGCTGGGGGCCCGATTGGCCGCATGCTGCCCGGCTCCATTCCTTCTCAAGGACCATGAGTGCACTGCAATTGCCGGGGAGCGTAGGCCACGCAGCCGGCGTCAGGGGCCAAGGGCCAAGGTCTCCTAAAGCCAGGCGTGCCGCTGTGAGACGGCGGCGGGTTTCACACACTGCTTAGTGAACCAGCGGCAGGGTCCCGTGGCTGTGACTGAGGGGATGGCACTATACCTCGTTCCAGGGGCCCAAGAGCTGGTTCTCGGTTGGCCACAAGGCAGGCCACTCAGCTGGTGGGGCAGCCTGGTACATACGCTACCCGCTCCTCCAGGGACCAGAACCGGTGAGGTTTTTTGCCTGGCAGGCCGGGAGCCACACTTCAGGAACCGCTGGCCCAGACGTTGCAGGTTCAGGGGCGACAAGGCGGCCACTGGGCAGGGCGGCCAGCAGAGCTCCTGACGGGCTGCGAACCCAGTGGCTATCCGGCGACACCAGCCAGTTCGCTGCAACAGGGAGCTCTGTGGCGAGGAGGCCACCTGGCAGAAGCTGTTGCCAGTCCGGAGGCGCAGCGGCCAGCACAGCCTGCAGTTGGGGGTCATGCTGGGCAAGGGCAGGGCTGCACGCAGGTATCCCACGGTGCACGGCACGGGGACTGGTCCCAACACCCGCGCGTCGGTGCCCTCATGTAGTAGGTGAGAGCTGGCAAAGGCTTCTCGAGATGCTGGGACAGTGCTTTGCACCGTATTTGAGGAGCAGGGCCGACCATTGTACGACACCTACTACACTCCCCCCCTTCTGAAGGGGACCGTCCCGGGACCCTTTTCGGCCCGAGACAACCAGCCATGCTCGCCATCGCCAACCCTGAGCCGTGGATGAGGTCCACGTCACGTCGTGCCCCGGGACTGACACGCGCCTAGCCCATATTCGGGTTTTTCGAACATGTAACCTTCTCCTAGTCATCTCACTACTATCTTTTTTTCCAGAACCTCTAGACTGTCGTCCACTGGCGCGGTCGCATTTCGCCGTCATCAGGGATCGAACTGGGGACTCTTAGGTCCACAGCCTAGGTTTTGGTCTCGATACCATATGTAGTAGGTGAGAGCTGGCAAAGGCTTCTCGAGATGCTGGGACAGTGCTTTGCACCGTATTTGAGGAGCAGGGCCGACCATTGTACGACACCTACTACACCTCAGGGTAAGGCAGCCGGCAGGGCTGCGAGGCCCGCCCTATGGCATAAAACACCCCGGTTACCCCCCGGTTGCCGACCTACCGGGGTCGGCCTACCGACCCCCCTCGATAGCATCCGTCAGGGGAAAGGGCAGCCCGAGATTCGGTGGACAGGGCGCCGAGCATAGCCCGAATCCTGTTCCTGGAAACGGCCCCAATGGGTAAACCCATGTGGGACAGCCTTGCAGGTTGCAGCACTGTCCCGACGGGCGCCCAAACGAATCTGGACGCGCCGTCGCTTCATGAGACTTCCATCAAGGGTAGCATCTGTCAGGGGGAAGGAGCAGCCCGAGATTCGGTGGACAGGGTGTCGATCCTGGCCCGAATCTCTTTCCTGGAAACGGCCCCACTGGGTAAACCCATGCGGGACAGCCTTGCAGCACCGTCCAGACAGGCGCCCAAATGAATCTGGACTCGCCGTCGCATCAAGAGAGTCCCATCAAGGGTAGCATCCGTCAGGGGAAAGGGCAGCCCGAGATTCGGTGGACAGGGTGCCGAGCATGGCCCGAATTCCCACCTTGCCAGCAGTCACAACAACAGCAACAGCAGCAGCAGCAGAGGTGGCGGTAACAGCAGCCGCAACCGTGCCTGGACAGCTTCACCCACATCTTTGTGACCTGCCCGGTGTACACGGGTGCTCACGTGTGGCTGGCTGCCCCCTGGGGGGCAATCACGGGGGGGCCCGGCCCTTACATGCATGGAGAATGTTGAGCAGCTGCTGGGTGACAGGGCCGCCGCCTGGGGCCAGTACCCTACCAGCCCGGGCCTGCAAACCATCTGGACCGCTCTTCGGGCCGCTGTCTGGTGCCACCACCAAGCCGCTGACGCCGAGCCCTGCCCTTCTGAAGTGGTCGTCACCCAGGTGGTCAGCGAGCTCCAGCGGCTCATGTGGGCGCACTTCCGGATGGCAGCGTTGCCTGAGGACACCATGGCTGGGTTGCCACTCTCCCACATCACCGACCAGCTGAAGACAGCTCCGCTGGACGCTTTCGAAGCCTCTTGGGCGCATGAAGGTGTCCTGTGCTCTGTCGAACGAGCCTAAGGGCAGGCTCCCAAGCTGCGGGTCCATTTGTCCCTGGCTCACCCAGTGCCAACCCCACTGGCCGCAGCCGTGTTACTGTCAGATTAGCTCCAGCTCACAGCAACAGCATCAGCTCAGCCCAGCTCAGGTTTTTTTGTTGAGTAGCAGCAGGTTTCGGCTCGTGGTGGGCGGTGGTGAAGGGTGTTTTCATTAAGATTTGCGGGAGAGGCTTGCGGGTTGAGGGGAATGGGGGGGCAGTGTTTGTGGGGGTGAGGGCCTCCAGGGCTGGTTTGGCGAGGGGGGTTTTGCTTTGCTGGCCTGCACCCTGACCGCAGGGTGACGGACCTGGACGTTTCCCTGGCTGTGGCGTGCTCGTGCTCGGCCGGGCCCGGCGCTACTGGCGTGGCTGGTGGAGTGGCGCCCTGTTGGTTTTTTCTGAGAGGGACGTTACAAGGACAAAGGGACGGAAGCAGACCAAGCAGCAAGCCGGGAAGAAAGCCAGGCAGAAAGCCAAAACCACAGTGCCCTGAGGTGTGCTCTTGCTCGGGAACCCTCCGAGCGGCACCTGGGATCGGCCGTTTTTTGCCTGGTGCCTTGGTGTGCTCGTGCCCTGGCCTTCAGTGGCTTGGGTGCAGGGTGGCTATCTGTAACACCTGAGTCGGTGTGAGCGGAAGCGTAGGATCGTAGGGTGACCTACTGCTAGTAAACACGGATGTAAATGGCGTAGTGTGGGAACGACCCACAACCACTAGGTGTCTAGTGATGGCTCATGCCCTACCCGTGCGAGCCTTTATGCACCTGGGGCCTCGCATCACCCAGTGCCGTACCGTATCGGCATCTTGTGCATCCTTGAGATTCACAACCTTCCCGTGTGACACCCCACGGGCGTGATTAACCATGAAGCATTATCACCAGAGATCCCATCAGATCTGTCAGCAGAAGTCACTTGGGTTTGGGGGCCCGAGGTAGGTTCCAGAAGTCATCATGTCACGAGCGGTTCGTAATTTGGATTACGAACGCCTAACTTTCGTGACAAGGCCGAAACTAAACCTCCGCCCAATGCCTTCCATTATGGCATTCATTATATTTATAATTATTATATTGTCCCAAGAACTATGCGACCCATTGTAACAACGGCGGTCTCGCGTCCATAATTACTTAGTCCGCGAGCCCGGTGTTACACTCTCCCCCCCCTGAAGCGAACGTCCCGAGAGCTGTGACCCTCGTTATCAGCCTTCCGTTTCCCCAATAGTCTCTTAGAACGGCGCTCAGTATGCGCCTCCTGTTCTTGTCGTACAGGTGGGGTTGGCTGTGCCCTCTTCAGAGGTTTGTGAACCTTGTTTTCCCTGCGCTGCGCCTTCAATGCAGCGTGACTGTGCTCCTTTCGGCTCGTCTCGGGTAGGCGCGCTTCATATGCCTCAATCAGCTGTTCCACTGGCCCAGACTCTCGCAGGGTAGCGTCCGGCTCCCAACTGTTTTCAGAAGGAGGGAAACCCTGCCACCTGACGAAGTATTCCCGTCTGTATCGGCCACGCCCCGCACTGACATCCCTGTGGTCAGTTATGTCCTGAACCATCCAGTAGTCATTCTCTCCAATCGTGAAGGCAGGGGCTGGCGGAGTCCGCCCATCGCTCTTGTATTCCTTCAAGAGTGACACGTGGAACACTGGATGTATGCGCATCTCGCTAGGTAAAGTCAGCCTAGCAGCCGCAGGTCCCACCATTTTCTCAACGCGGTAGGGCCCGATCCAACGCGGCATCAACTTGCGCGCACCAGGGGTTCTGAACGTAATGTTCTTCGTATTGAGCAACACCTCCTGACCCTGTTTGAACACGGCGGCGTCTCTCTTTTTGTCCGCGTGTTTCTTCTGCCTCTGCTGTGCAGCTTCGAGGCACGCCTTTGCTCGCGCGAGTCGTTCGCGGAGGTTGACACTAAATCGTACAGCGCCAGGCACATTACTAGGCAGTTCCACATCAGCCGGGGTAAGGGGCTGCCGTCCGCCATTCAGCTGGAACGGGGTGGTGCCTATGGATTCCTGCCAAGCGTTGTTAATCGCGAACTCAACAAGTGGCAGGTGCTTCTCCCAATCGTCATGGGTTGGGGCAATGTAGTGCCTGAGTGTCTCTTCCAAGAGACGGTTCATCCTTTCAGTTTGGCCATCTGTTTGTGGATGGAACGCCGTACTCATCAGGGTGGCTATCTTAAGATATGAATATATATTCGGCCAGAAATCTTGAGTTTCGATAGATACTTTCCCTCGGGAGAAAAATGAGGTTTTAGATACTCATGGCCTCTCGCGCGGGGAAAAGCCCCCTTGAGTAGATAAAATGCCGGCAAAAGCTCCCTCCGACAGATACTTTCAGCACGATTGGGCAAGGAGTATCTCCGGCCGTAGATACTCTGCAAAATAAGATAGCCACCCTGGTACTCATGTAGCAGTGAGTGCCAAGCAGGCGGGTGACTTCCTTCCAAAATTTGCTCGTAAACCGTGGATCTCGGTCCGAGACAAAGTTTCTTGGTAAACCGTGTTGCTTGAAGACAGTTGACACGAACAGGTGTGCCAAGTCTTCTGCCGTGGCGCTGGTGTGTGTGGCAGCAAAGTGGGTCATCTTGCTGAGCCGGTCCACAAACACAACAACAGCGTCGTGCCCGTCTTTCGTGGTTGGCAGCTGTGTTATCAGATCCATGGAAACACTTTCCCACACTCCCTGTGGTATCGGGAGAGGATGCAGTAGACCCCCCGGCTTCTTGTTAAGGGGCTTGTTTCGCTGGCACGATGGGCAACTGGCAACGTAACGTTGCACGTCTGCGTGGAGGCCAGACCACCAGAACGTTCTTGCGATCGCTTCCGCGGTGCGCTCGGCACCCTTATGCCCAGAGAAAGGAGGGTCGTGGTACTCCTTTATGATTGATGTGCGCAGCTCGGGATCGTTAGGTACGACTATCTGGTCACCCTTGTACCAGAACCCGTCCCGCTTCTTTAACTGCATCTCTGCTGCCTTCGGTTTCCTAAACCAAGGGTCTCCAGCATACCCTTCACGTATCCGACTGCCAAGGTCGCCAACCGTTAGGGACCCGGCAAGCACCGCTAGCACCGCGTCGTGAATGCGACTGATCGGATCAGCCACGTTGATTCGCCCAGGACGGTACTCCCATTTCATGCCGTTAAAGCGTTGGAGGTATTCCATCCATCTTGCTTGTCGTCGTGACAGCAATCCAGCCCCGCGCTGCTCATGCAAGTACACTAGCGGATGGTGATCTGTAATCAACAAGAACTCACTACCCTCTAGGTAGCAGCGCCACTCAGTAAGAGCGTGAATCACCCCAAGGCATTCCTGATCTGTGGTCGTGTAGTTGTGTTCCGCACCAGTAAATTTCTGGCTCGTGTACGCAACTGGGTGGCCGTCCTGCATGAGAACAGCTCCCGTACCGAATACGGACGCGTCAGACCAGACCTCAAAGGGTTTGTCGAGTTGGGGAAGGGCGAGAACCGGTGCGTTCATCAAGGCTTTCTTAATGCCCTCAAATGCCGCTTGGCACTGAGGCGACCAGACGAAGGGCACTTTCGCACTGGTCAGAGCTGTCAAGGGAGCTGCTAAGCTCGAATACCCCTGGATGAACCGTCTGAAGTAGTTTGCTAAACCAAGGAACTCGCGGAGCTTGCGCAGATCCTTGGGGACGGGCCAATCCCGCACCGTAGCGACCTTTGAGGCATCTACCTTCAGACCTTCTCGGCTTACAATATGGCCGAGGAACTTCAATTCCGATTTATTGAAGTCACATTTTGACAGCTTTGCCTTGAAGTGGTGCTCCCTGAGCAGTGACAGCACAGTACGGAGATGCTGTACATGCTCCTCTGGCGTTTTGCTGAACACCAGAATATCGTCTAAGTACACCAGAACAAATTTTCCGATGTGCTTAGCAAATATCCCATTCATCACGGATTGGAAAGTCGCAGGCGCATTAGTCAGTCCGAAGCAAAGTACCCGAAAAGCGAACTGACCCATCCCAGGCGCAATAAATGCGGTCTTAGGGATGTCCTCCGGAGAAATGCGGATCTGATAATAACCTTGCTGGAGATCGAGCGAAGTAAAGACTTTCGCACCCTGTAACGTATCAAAAATTTCCGTGATGTTGGGCATCGGATACCGCCGTTTCACCGTAATTTTGTTAAGAGCCCGATAGTCTAGGCACATTCGGAGCTCTCCGTCTGCCTTCTGGACGAAAAGGACCGGCGCTCCGTACGGAGAAGTGGAAGGCTCAATATAACCTTTCGCCAGAAGATCGGTGACCTGTTTCCGTACTTCTTCCATTTCTTTAGGCGATAGCCTGTACATCCGTTTTGCGGGCGGTTCCGAATTCGGCACGAGGGGAATAGTGTGACCAGTACCGCGGTCAGGCGGCAGGCCTTTGAGCTCTTCAAACACGTCCTGATATTCATTTAAAAGCGCCTGAATTTCCTGCTCCGGGACCAGGTTGTCACTGGCACCATTGGCTCGGCCAGCGACGGTTGATGCGAGCGCCGCGCGCTCGTCGGACGGTTGGCTCTCTGCGCGCACCAGCATCAGGTAACTGCGCGCTCCCCGTGCAAGGGCCTTTGCTGCTTGTTTGGCAGACAGGAGCCCTATTTCCTTATCGCCGGTAAACTCAACAGTTGCGGTACTAAGCAGCGGTTTTCCGCTCAGCGGATCGAAGCCTTCCAGCGCTGCGTGTGACGGCTTAAGTTTGACGTCACGTCCCTGATAGCAAATGATCACCCTGTTGCGCTTGTAATCCATGCGCGCTTGTCGCACGTGAAGCCAATCTGAGCTCAGGATTACGTCAATGCCCGGAACTCCTTCGGGAAGCACCAACAGCGTGACCCACTCGGTATGGTTTCCCATTCGTAATCGGGCGCGCACCTGACCGTGCAACCGAGAGGTCTGACCATCTGCAAGTCGTACCGTAACTGTTTCAGAATGCCGTACAAGCAAAGACAAACGACGTGCAAGGGACAGCGTAATGAAACCGTGCGCCGTGCCGTTGCAATCCGCGCCGCTGTCCACCAATGTTCGTGCAGGGGAGTCGGCTATCCTTGCATCGAACTGCATCGTATGGCTGCGCCCAACGCGCAGAGTGCTCAACTTAGCTGGTTCCCTGGGCGGATCATACCAAAGCTGAACCGGCCAGTGTGTGCCCGGGAGAGGCACCCGTTGCCCCTCTTTACCGGGTCCTGTAAACAGCTGTGTGCCTACAGGGTATGTCTTAAACAGACGGAACCCAGCCTTCCTGAAGAGATGCTGTACGTGCGGCCAATCTGGCACGACAAACATTGCACTCGTACGCTCGGGTAAACTGACTTTGCATTTCTCATAATGCTGCAGCCATAGATGAATCTGAGTGACCGGAGGGTGAGCCCAAACCAGTTCGCCTGACACGTCTTGGTCGAAGAACGAACGGTTGGGACAGGCAAAGCGCGGACACAATCGATTGCTACCATTATCGTTACACGCTGCATCAAAGGTGAACGTCCGACCGAGCTGCGCTTGCACCGCTCGGAATTCCGACTCCAAAAACATTCTATCGGACGTCTCAGCCTCTGGCGGAGGCGGCAACCAATCGTCTAAGCCAGGCGGATCAACAGCAGGCCTATCCTGCGACACAGCTATGGGACCGCTCGGGGTCCCATCCTGCCCCTGACTTACACCCTCCTCACGCTTGCCAACCTCCTATTCCTGCATAGGGTCTTCACCTCCACCGCGACCACCACGGCCCCCTTTGCCTCCCCGGCCACCACGGCCGCCACGCCCGTTCCCCCGGCCCCGGTTCTTGTTATATTCGTTATGATTTCCACGCTGAACCGGCGGCCCCGCAATCCGCCTGATCTCGTCGCACTGCCCAGAGGACCGATGCTCGTTCAAATCCAGCACCATGTGGCCGCACTGGAAGCACTCGATCGGACGTCGCGGCTTCTTAGCGACGTGGCGCTCCTTCAGGGTTTTGGAACGGGGGGTGGAAGCAAAGTTGAGGTTAGCCGCAGCAGCCTTAATCGCGGCGACGCGATACCGGGTTTCCTGTCCGGTAGCGAACTCAATCAACTTATCCAACTCCTTCCAATCTTTGCCGTTGGCATCCGTCCCACATGCTTTGCGGAATGCCACAGGTAAACCGTGCAAGAACCAGCCTATCATCTCTCCCTGAGACATGTCCCGTGCATCGCGAATGATATCACGGAACCGCTGAGTGTACTCTTGCACGCGTTCCCCTGATTTCATAAAGTGCTCGTGCGCAAACAGACGGTCTCGCACTTCCTGCTCCGTATGACGGCGCACATCCCCATATTGCAAAAGGAATGCAGAACGCAAGGCAGGCAACGTCAATCGGTCCCCCTTATCCGCATACGACTTGAGCAGTGCTTGCCCCCATTCCTGTGCGCGACCCGTTAACCAAAAGACAAAGTGCTCAGTGGGCTGCAAGCCGCTAGCTTGCATGTACTGCACCAAGCTGTCAAACCAGGTCTGCGTGCACGAAATGTGACTATCCGTCTTTCCATTGAACTTAACGGGGTTGGGCAAGCGACGGTGATTGCTCACCTCGGGACCCTGCTGCGACACGAACCCCGGCGGTGGTGGAGGAGTTGGTGGCCCACCTGCGTTGCTGGGCCCGGCCCCGGCCGAGCGCCCGTCCTGCCACCTCAGCAAAAGCGCGGCAAGGTGGGCTTTCTCCCTGCTGTCCAGCAGCCGGCCGAGGCGGTACGAAACGTGCTCCTCCGCCGCCAACAAAAGGACGGAGTAGGGCATCTCGTTGCCCAGCATGGTGAAGGCCTCCTGGGCGCTCTGCTCCAGGGTCCTCGGCTCCCGCGTAGACAGGCCCGCCATGGCCGCCTGGGCGTAGTTGGCGCCCGGCGGCGCCGAAGCAACGCCCGGGGAAGCGCCGGCGGCCGCCGCCCCGCCGCCTGCAGCGGCAGCACCGTTCGCCACCGCCACGGCAGCGGCCCCTGCGGCCGCCGCCCCGCCCGCAGCTGCAGCAGCAGCGGCGGTTTTCTCCGCGATGGCCTTGTCCATGGCCGCGTTGTCCGCCGCATCCTTGGCTGCCTGCGCCTGCTTGCGGGCGCGCTTCGCCTCGCGCCTCCTGCGCGACTTGGACTTCCCAGAGTCCGAAGATGACGTGGCCTGCCCCGACTCGCGCGACCTGGAACGGGAGCACGAACGGGAGCGAGAGGGACTGCGGCCCCGCTTGATGATTTCCACCAAGCCCTTCACGGTGTCCTTCAGAGCCTCCACCGAGGCCTCCAGGTTCGAGAACCGCTGGGGGTCGACCTGGTCGGCCGCAGCGGCCTTCTTGGCAGCCGCATCACGTGAGGGCGACCGAGTCTTGGGGGCCTCGGCCTCCGAGTCACTAATGGAAGCCTTCTCGACTTCCTTGGCGAGGTCCGAGGCCGTCTGCGGTGCACGGGCACGGTCACCGGAATGCGAGGAGTCAGAGACGGACTCAGTGTCCGACGCGTCACTATCTGAAACGCTAGGCGACGGATCGCGAACTCGCTTCTTGCCCGACGTAGCGCCCGCGCGCACCGGATCCCCATTTTCATCAAAAACAATTTTATGTGCAACCTTCTTATTGCCCGTCCTAGGCCCCTGCGGCTTCTTGCCAATCGTCGGCTTCGCAGCCGCCTTGCAATACAATTCCTGCAAGGTAGGAGCCTGCGCCGCCTTCGGCCTCTTTTTGGACGGATCCTTTCCTTTCCGACCCACCATAGGGTCTTCCTTGCGGGGTGCCTCGCCACCCTTGTCCACATTTGCGCCCTCGCGCTCGGCATCGGCGGCGACGGCCGCACGATCCTCGGCCACCTTGGCCGGCAGGGAAGCCTTCTGAATAGACTTGGTCATTTCTTATTTCTTAATAAGAAAAAAAAATGTCGCAAAATAGGTACCCTAGCCTGGTCGTAGGATACCAGTTGTAACACCTGAGTCGGTGTGAGCGGAAGCGTAGGATCGTAGGGTGACCTACTGCTAGTAAACACGGATGTAAATGGCGTAGTGTGGGAACGACCCACAACCACTAGGTGTCTAGTGATGGCTCATGCCCTACCCGTGCGAGCCTTTATGCACCTGGGGCCTCGCATCACCCAGTGCCGTACCGTATCGGCATCTTGTGCATCCTTGAGATTCACAACCTTCCCGTGTGACACCCCACGGGCGTGATTAACCATGAAGCATTATCACCAGAGATCCCATCAGATCTGTCAGCAGAAGTCACTTGGGTTTGGGGGCCCGAGGTAGGTTCCAGAAGTCATCATGTCACGAGCGGTTCGTAATTTGGATTACGAACGCCTAACTTTCGTGACAAGGCCGAAACTAAACCTCCGCCCAATGCCTTCCATTATGGCATTCATTATATTTATAATTATTATATTGTCCCAAGAACTATGCGACCCATTGTAACAACGGCGGTCTCGCGTCCATAATTACTTAGTCCGCGAGCCCGGTGTTACACTATCTTAAGATATAAATATCTATTCCGCCGAAAAACTTCTGAAATTTTAGATACTTTTGGCCTGCCAAAACATCGAGTTTAAGATACTTTGACCCCTCGTGTGGGACATGATATCTCCCTGTTGACATTTACTCGGACGAGTGATGGGGTCCCCGATATCTCCCACCCGGGGTCGGTTCTCGCCGTCTGCAGTCATCTATGGCTAGGTGTTGCACTTATGGGTTCGGTTCGTGGAAGTTATCCATCAATGTTGCGCCCTGTCCGATGCCCTCTGTAGATACTTCGGGCCGTTTCCAGTTGGAAATATCTCCCCATAGACAGATACTTTCAGCGTTTCGAAGCCAGGTGTATCTCTGGCCATAGATACTCCCAAAAATAAGATAGCCACCCTGCTTGGGCGGCACCTTGGTGTTCTTTGGGTCCTTGTGTGTTTAGGGTGCGCCTTGCAGTCCGCTGTTCAACCACCTCGAGTCCTTGCAGCACCCAGGGAGCGTTCCTCAGCAATTCGGAGGCGCGCTCCTGCCCGGTGCGGTAAAATTAGCCTGGTCCCGCGTCCCAACCTTATCGTACGTACTAGCTAAGGTTGCACCATCCGGCAGGCCTGCTGCCCGCCCAGCTGAGCAAGAGCGAGGCGTCTCACACACGTCAGGCCTTGCTGGGCCAGGGTATGCGGTCGGGCGCTCCATGATGGGGCTATGGTTTGCACAAGGCAGCACATCACCAAGTAAGCTTCCCTGTCGTACACCCCTTTCCTTCGCAAGCGGCCCTCGCCTACATGTCCCGCTGCCAACTCCCACTGGTCTGGCCCGACCCTCCTCGGCGGGCACCCACGAATCCCCTACGTACCCGGAAGTGGGCTTCCCTAGCCCCAATCCTTACACCCTAGCGGCTCGCGCTGCTATCTATCCATCAAGAGTCTACGTCTACTGGCTGCACGCAGCGGATCCGGCCGTCCAACACCGATAGGGTTGGGTGGTCCGGTCCCACCCCCTCCCATCCCCATCTCGGTCGGCCCAGTTCTGCAAAACTGGCCACCCGCTGCCAGAACTCCATGACTGCGCGCGCCTTAGCTACATCTACCGGCGACGGGGCAGCCGGTGCCCCCGGCACAGGCTGTGCGCCGCCGTGGCGGGTCGCTGCACGTAGCCCCACCCTCGCCCGCTTCATGGCCATCAGCGCCGCTAGGGCAATGATGTCCCAAACCCCTTGCTGCATCCCCTGCGGCGGCTCAGCCAGCCACACGTTGGCTCGGGTGATGGGGCCCGGAACGTGTACCCCGATCTGTTATACCACTGCCTGAGCGACCGGGCATGCCCAGAAATGGTGTGCCCGTGGCGAACACGGGTGGGGCCCCGCGCCACTGTACCCGCCGCACCCACACGCCTCGGGGTGGGTGTTGTGTAGGTGACTGTTGCCAGGCAGCGGGACCCCGTCAACCGCCAGGCGCCACAATGTTTCTTTGTGATCCCGTTCCCATTTGATGGCCCAAAGCCGCTGTAGAGTGGCAGGCATGCTGGGTGCCGGGGGGTGTGCTGGAGGGCCAGCTACTCCGGCTACTCCTGCTTGTATTCAGTGTGCAGTTGTGCCCGGGCTGCCGCCACCTCCTGCATCTGCAGCTGCGTCGCGAGCCGGACCGTCAGGCCATTAAGCTTGACCGTCAGCGAGTTGGCTAGCCGCCATCCCATCCGGTCCACAATCCGCCGACAGATCTCTTCCTCTGACTCCAGGTCCACCACCCACTCGGGGTGGTCCAACACAGCTTCTGCAGCTCCCCGCCACTCCTCGCTGATTTCGGCGAGTAGACGGTGGATGGCCGTCGGGGTCGGCCCCCACCTTAAGGTCATGGACCCCTGTGGACCCAGGTGGTCGCGGACCCACGCATCCCATCCAGCACCGGCTGCGGGTGCCTCGCCGGCTGCACGCGTGACCCGCACTGCGTTCCCTACTGTGCGAAGCTTCCCGCAGGCTGCCAGTCGTGTGTGACGCCTCTCCAGGCCGGGCCACGTTGGCGGTTCCGCGGTGCCCCGTGCTTCTGCCGGCGTGAAGTCCGGGTCCGTGTCACCTGTGCTGTCCTCCACGCCATCTTCTGCTGTCCCCGGAGCGGTAGTGTGTGTATGTGTGTGTACGCCGTGTGTGTATGTGTGCAACCGAAGCCAGACAGGCGTGCAAGCACCTCGGCCGGGTCGGGCCTATCATAACACCCAACACTGCAACAATCGTGGCACAAGTATAACGCACGTGGATACGTACTAAAACTTATCGGGGGGTCTGGGGGGGCCGGAGCGCGGAGCCCCCCCAGCGCCCAACAGCAAAGTAATAGTTTGCGAAAATCCCTGAAATTTGGTCACGTGCGGACCCACTGCCGGTCCCACGGCAGTTGGCTCCCGCCTTGACGGGCCTCCCCTCCCAGCCCTAGGGTACCAAGTCCCGGCGGCCTGCTGCCTCCTCCCCCTCCTCCTCCCCCTCCTCCCCCTCCCCCTCTTCCTGCCCCTCTCTCCTCTTCCTCGCACGATGATCCGGAGTACAGCCCTCAAGCACCGTCGCTGAAAGAGGGAGGCCCTAGCGCCCTACATCAGCTTCTCCCCCCTCCGCCCGCTGAATCCTACGAGACCCACCCCGCCCCGCCCCACCCGCCCAGGTGCCCACCTTCTGGCCCACCGCAAGTGCGGCCGCCACCCGGGTGATGGTGTCCCTCATCACCGGGCCCCCGGCACCATTACTTGACTTGTAAGGGAAAATTCCCCCCTAAAAACGAAAAACAAACACTGGTCGGGGGGAGTCTTGCGGTGTCCGGGGCCTGCCCCTGACAAGTAGGGGTCGGCTTCCTCGAAGCCGGAAAGGGCGGGGCCCCCTATAATCCGTGCAGGCCGCTTGCTTTAGAAGGAAAACTCTATTACCGCGCAACAGTGTGAGAGAGTGAAAGGTTGCCATTGGGGGTGTCGTTGATGTTGAAGGGGGATCGGCGTGCATAGATTCACCAAGCCCAAACATGTCGGCAGCCCCGAAACCTGTAACGTCGGGGTTACGATACGCAGCGGAAAGGGAACTCACCGACGAACCAGGTATCGTCGCCGAGGCCACCGACGAAGGACGGAGAGAAGGAGACGAGGGAGGAACCAACCTAAGTAGCGAAGTGACTAAGAACCTAACAAATGAGAGAATCATGTACCAAGTTGGTGGTGTCAAGAGACACCTGTGAATAATATCAATCCGTCTCATAAGCTCCACAAGTCGGCTTATGATGCCGACGCCTTGAGATCTTGATTACGACCCGGGCTCCAAAATGGTTTCGCCAACTAATCCCAACGGTCGTTTCCCACGTTCGTGAGTCCCGATAGCCATTGATTATTAGTCGGAAATATCATAATAATATTCTGGTCATAATCGTTACACTTCCCCCCCCTTTGAAGCGAACGTCCCGGGAGTGATGCCAGTATTCACCGGTGGCGTGTCGATTTGACTCGCCTGCGCCGAGTCGTTGACTTATCCCGGGGAGGACGGGCCTGGGTGCGCTTGGTGAGGAAAGCATCGACCTCTTCGGCTACCAGAGAATCCCTTCGAAGAGACTTCTCAGGCTCCCAAGTGTTGTGTTCTGGGCCAAATCCGGCCCACTTAACCAGGAATTCGCGGCGTGTTTTACGCCCGACTTTGCGTTCCCGTAGGTCGATAATGCTGTCCACGCTCCAGTACTCCTCACCGTCCAGTACGAAGGCGGGCGGCGGTTGATAAGTGCCGTCACCTTTGCATGGCTTGAGAAGCGAGACGTGAAAGACTGGATGTATTCTGTATCCCGCTGGCAAGTCAAGTTTGTAGGCCACCGAACCTACACGCGCCAGGATTTTGAAAGGCCCAATGTACTTACTTAGGCAACAATTTCTTTGCGCCAGGGGATTTCAACTTAATGTTGGATGTAGAGAGCAACACGTTTTCTCCGATGTCAAACGAGATGTCCGCTCGTTTACGATTGTAGGCAGTTCTTTGGCGATCCTGCGCCGCTTGCAGGTGCCGGCGGGCAGCAGCAATGCGTTCCCGCATAATGGAGGCGAACTCATGCGCTGATGGGGCTTTACCATTCTCCCACTCAATGTCGACATCCACGGGAACCCGAGGCTGGTGACACGAGTTGAGCATGAATGGCGTTGTTTTTGTGCTACCCTGCTTTGAGTTGTTGATAGCAAACTCAATGAAGGGCAGATGTTTGTCCCAATCATCCTGCGTCGGATTGACGTAGTGACGCAGAGTTTCCTCCATGAGCCGGTTCATGTGCTCCGTCTGGCCATCCGTTTGAGGGTGGTAGGCGGTGCTCATGCGTAATTTGGTGCGAAGGCTCTTGAATAGTTCCTGCCAAAAATGACCAGTGAATTGGGATCCACGGTCTGACACCAGGGACCTGGGCAGCCCATGAAGCTTGAAAACGTGTTCGACGAATAGCCACGCTATTTCGTCAGCAGTGACGTCGGTGTGAGTGGCAGCAAAGTGCACCATCTTGCTGAGCCGATCCACAAACACAAGCACGGCATCATGGCCCTTAGCGGTTTTCGGTAGCTGCGTGATCAAATCGAGTGACACGCTCTCCCAATTAGCTAACGGAATTGGAAGGGGCTGTAACATACCATACGGCTTATGGTTTGAAGGCTTGTTGCGCTGGCAATCCGGACATCTTCCGACATACTCGGCCACGTCTGCGTCCAGAGTGGGCCACCAGTATGAGCGGGAAATCGCTTCACGCGTGCGGCTTACTCCTCTATGCCCAGAAGTGAGACTGTCATGGTATTCAGCCATAATCAGCTCGCGCAACCCGTCAGCGTCGGGGATCACCACCCGTTGACCTTTTTGCCAAAGGCCACGCGACGTGTTGTAGTACAGCCCAGCTATCCGTGTTGGGTCAGCAAAGGATGGGTCCTGGTGGTACCCTCGCTGGATCCGCGTCAGAAGATCAGCGACGATGCTTGACCGTGTGAGCACTGCTGCCACCGTAGGCTCGTGAATCCTGCTGATAGGATCAGCCACGTTAATTCTGCCCGGACGATATTCCCATTCGAATTTGAAACGAGATAGGTATTCCATCCAGCGCGCTTGGCGCCGAGAAAGCAAGTTATTGCTCTTCTGGTCTTGCAGGTACACTAGGGGTTGGTGATCGGTTACTAACGTGACGTGCTGTGCGCAGTCAAGGTAGCACCTCCATTCGGTTAACGCATGGATAACCCCAAGGCACTCTTGATCAGTGGTTGTATAGTTTATCTCCGCAGGGGTAAACTTTTGGCTTGTGTAAGCCACCGGCTGACCGTTTTGCAAGAGGATGGCTCCTGTCCCGTATACGGACGCGTCGGACCAAACCTCAAAAGGCTTGTCCAAGTCTGGCAGAGTTAACACCGGTGCGTTCGTAAGTGCGTACTTCACGCCATCAAACGCGGATTGGCATTGCGGTGTCCAATCCCAAGGTACTTGAGCACCCGTCAATGACGTGAGTGGGGCAACGAGCGATGAATAGCCCTGTATAAATCGCCTAAAGTAGTTTGCTAATCCCAGGAAAGATCTGAGACGCGAAACGTTTGTGGGAGTGGCCCAGTCCTGTACCACCTTTACTTTAGTTGGGTCGACCTTGAGGCCGTCCCTGCCCACGATGTGCCCCAAGAACTTCAATTCCGCTTTATTGAAGTCGCACTTAGGCAGTTTTGCCCTGAACTTGTGCTCACGTAACAGCTCAAGTACAATACGGAGGTGCCGTACATGTTCTTGTGCTGTTTTAGAGAAGATGAGTATATATATCGTCCAGATACACGAGAACAAATCGACCAATATGCTCCCTGAAAATTGTTGCCATTGTGGATTGGAACGTTGCAGGTGCATTTGTCAGGCCGAAACAAAGGACCTTGAACTGAAACTGTCCCTCAGGCGTGAGAAAGCTAGTTTTAGGTCTGTCCTCGGGCGTAATGCGGATCTGATAATAACCCTGTTGCAAGTCAAGGCTTGAAAAGACTTTTGCGCCTTGCAACTGGTCGAAGAGGTCGGTTATGGACGGCATTGGATATCTCCGTTTAACGGTGATTTTATTCAATGCTCGGTAATCCAAACACATTCGAAGGGTTTTGTCCTGCTTCTCGACAAACAAGACAGGCGCACCGAATGGGGAGTTGCTTGGCTCTATGAACCCTTTAGCAAGCAAATCCGCTACCTGCTTTTTGACCTCTTCCCGCTCAGCCTGAGTCAAGCGGTACATTCGTTTTGCGGGCGGCTGAGCGCCTTCCACCAATGGTATAGTGTGACCTATGCCCTTACGCTCCGGTGGTGGCTCATTCAGCTCCGCGAAGACATCTGAAAACTCGGCTTTCAGTGCTTCGATTTCTGACTGCGGTACCAGGTTATCGGGCGCGGATGCGTCGGTTGACGTTGCGGCACCAACGGTCGCGGCTCGATGCTGTCCTCGCGCACAAGCATTAGGTACGATCGCGCACCCTGCACAAGCAGCTTTGCAGCTTGCTTGGCGCTTAGCAGCGGAACCGCTGTCGCATGGTACAGCCGCGCGCAGACGTAGTTCATGACCGAGATGGGGTCAGGTTCTGCGTCCATCCTGTGTACGTAAGTCGGGAACAGTGTCAGGTTTTTCCCTCCCCTTTGAAGGGTGAGTGTGTCACTGTCCCAGCTCATTACGGCCTTGTGCCGTTTGAGCCAATCTGTCCCAAGCAAAATGTCTGTGCCTGGCATGGATCCGGGCATGACAAGGAGGCGAACCGTGTCACGGTAGGTGCCCATGCGGATGGGCATGGTGACTTGGCCTGACAATCGCTGGAGCGACCCGTCTGCAAGGTGTACCGAAGTGACTGATGCCGGGCTCACTTTGAGTCGCAAGCTGCTGACCAGAGTGTCGCTGACAAAGCCATCGGCAGCCCCAACTGCGGAAGCTCCGCTGTCGACAAGGGTTCGAGCCTCTTTGCCGTACATTTTGCTGAGAAAGTGCATGTTGTAGCCTGTGTCCTGCTGTACGGAGCGCAGTACAGCTTCCTTTTGCGGTGGATCATACCAAAGCTGGACCGGCCAAGGAATACCCATGAGCTGAGCTTTGCCCCGCTCACCGTTTGGTGTGGTAAACAATCGCCTACCGATGGGGTACTCCTTGAAGAGCGTGTAGCCTAGAGACTGGAAATGCTGCTCAAGCGCGGGCCACTTTGGGGCTACGAACATTGCACTGGTGGTGGTGGGCTGAGCTGCCTTGCATTTGGCGTAATGCTGCTGCCACATGACCACTTTGTTTGCTGGTGGATGTATCCAGAGGGTTTCCCCGCCAACGTCCCTATCGAAGAAAGATTGGCTGGGTGAGGCAAAAGGAGCGCACAGAGCATTGGTGCCTTGCTCGTTACATGCGGCGTCTAAGGTGAACCTGACGCCCAACTCCGACTGCACCCGGGCAAACTCGCGACTGCAAAACATGCGGTCCTCGTTGCCGGGCGGCGGAGGAGGCGGAAGATCAAAAGAAACGCCCGAAGCGGCCGGTGGCTGCCCCAACATATGGTCCGGGGGTCCCACCGCGCCTACGGCACCAACTCCACCATCCCTAACGCCTAGAGTGTGGGATTCAACAACACGCGCGACCGGCAAGTTAGAACCTGCCCCCTGGCCACCTAGAGGTCCCAAAGCGCATGCTGGCTCTGACGGGGTAAAACCCGCACCCTCCACGTCCTTGCCTACTGCCTAACGCTTGCCGTCCTTGCAGGCCTGCTTGGGCTTGTTGTCCTTCTTAATGAAGCCAGCCTCGACCTTCTTCTTGTACATGTCGCACACCTTGAGGTGCGACGGTTTGAAGCCGCCCGGGAACTTTGTCATGCAGTGCTTGCAGTGTTGTCCCCTTCATCGGAGCGCTCCGAGCGCTTCCGCTTCTGCTTGCGGGGCGGGGAAGGGGCAAGGGCCGCGGCAACAACGGTGTTAGCGTTAGACGCCGTCTTTGCAATGTTAGCGCGGAGCTCCTGGCTCAGCGTGAAGCGGATCAGGTCCTCTACGGAGACCCAATCTTTGCCCAGGGCGTCCGTCGCACAGGCTTTCTTCAGCGCGGGAAGCAAGCCATGCAGGTACCAGAAGATCTGATCGACCTGCGACATGCCCTTGGCGTCCCGTACAACTGTACGGAAACGCTGGGTGTACGCAGTGACCTTCTCCCCCGGCTTCATGTTATGCTCCCCCGCGTGAAAACGCTCGCGTGCGGACTGGGCAGTGTGCCGGCGAATATCCCCAAACTGGATGAGGAAATCCGTGCGGAGCTGCTCGCGTGTGACAACGATCCCGTTGGTGAGAGCGTCGCCCATGTACCCCACGACCCATTCCTGTGCCGAACCCGTCGTGAAGAACGCCAGGTTTTCTATGGGGTTGATGCGCATGGTATCGCAGTACGTGATGAAGGTGTCAAACCAGGTCTGCACGCAAGTGACATGCTTGTCCGTGGTCCCCGTGAACTTGTACGGCTCAGGCACTTTTTTTCTCACCTCCTGGGTCTGCCAGCCGTGGCTGGCGCTGCCTCCTGCTCCGCTGCCGCCCGCGCCGCCGTTGCTGCCGGCAACGGCGTTGGAGTTCAAAGCGGCGAGCGCCGCCTGAACATCCGCATCACGCGGCATTTCAAAGTCAACGTGCATCAGGTAGCGGCGCGGGTCCAGCTCGTCCCCGGACAGAGGCGGCAGGTCGTGCAACGCCATGTAGGTGTCGCCCTGCTTCCGCCAGCGGGCGACTAGGTCCACGGCGGAGAGCTGAGCAGCCTCTCGTGGTGTCATGAGACTGGCGAAGGTCTCCACGAAGCCCTTCATCGAGCAGCTGCGCTCCCGCTGCTCACGGATGTCGGAATTGAGGCGCTCGGTAGCAATCTTGTTGCGAGCGGCCTTCATGGCGCGATGGGCTGGGGACCCGTCGTCGTCGCTGCTGCTGTCCGAAGCGGTACCCGAATCGGTGTCGGCACCGGCGCCCTCGGCTTCCATGGCGTCCGCCGCTGCCGCCGCACGCTGTTTTTGCTTGCGGCTGCCGCGGCGGCTGCTGCGAAGCTCGCTTTCAAGCTCCGCGATGCGGGCCTCGATGTGCTGCTTCCAAGGGAGCAGCTGCTGCTGGTTGAAGTTGCCGAACATGTTGTTGATGTTCGCGATATCCTGTTGCGTTAGGTTGCAGTGGGGTTCCGTTACGGCCCCCTGCTGGGCCGTAACGGCTGGCTGGCCGGCCGCAGTTGCTGCTGCTGCTGCTGCTGGAGCAGTTTCATCTGCTCCGGATCATGCACCGCGGCGGCGAGAGCGGCGGCCGCGTGAGTCATGTTTAAGTTGATCTTCTGCGCAAAGGCAGCGAGCGCAGGAGCGGGCAGCGTTCCAAAGTCAGTTGGTAAAGAAATTTTGTTAAGTTTGCAAAACTTATGGATATACGCGCGCCAGACACGTTGGACGTTGGCGCTTGCAATGGCCGACGCGCTATGCGGCGGAACCTGTTGCGGCCCATTGTCAGCCTCGGGCCTTGAGCCTTCAGCCTGATTAACTCCTAGAGGAGATGAATCAATGCCCTGATTTGCGACTGGAGCCGCGTTGGGCGGGGAAGCGACGGGATCGACTGGAGCCGAACCACGCCCAGCGACTAGAGCCGCAAGATCCTCCCTAGTTTTGGACTTAGGTTGAGAAGACGAAGGATTCGTCTTACCAATTCTCTTGCCCATTCTTGGTCGGCGGCGGCGACCTAGAACTCGATGCCAATTGTAACGTCGGGGTTACGATACGCAGCGGAAAGGGAACTCACCGACGAACCAGGTATCGTCGCCGAGGCCACCGACGAAGGACGGAGAGAAGGAGACGAGGGAGGAACCAACCTAAGTAGCGAAGTGACTAAGAACCTAACAAATGAGAGAATCATGTACCAAGTTGGTGGTGTCAAGAGACACCTGTGAATAATATCAATCCGTCTCATAAGCTCCACAAGTCGGCTTATGATGCCGACGCCTTGAGATCTTGATTACGACCCGGGCTCCAAAATGGTTTCGCCAACTAATCCCAACGGTCGTTTCCCACTTTCGTGAGTCCCGATAGCCATTGATTATTAGTCGGAAATATCATAATAATATTCTGGTCATAATCGTTACAAAACCATCCTGCAGTACGCGCCGCCGGCGACGGCGGTCACCGTATCGGCACTATGGTACCGATAGTCGCCTCTGCACTACCACATCCGTCTGTCAAGCAGATGATCACAAAGCAAGCTTGAAGCATCCTTGTTTTGCCGTGAAACTGTAGTTGTTTGGTCCGTCGGCAGGCATGCAACCCTTCAGTTGCACGCCCGCAGCAGACGTGAACCTCTAAAGTTTGCTATCAATAGTTACATAGCAAATGTAAGGCAAAAACAGGGTGCGAAAAAGCCGCGGTGAGACCCGGACTTTGGGCCATCGGAACTGGAGAACTCGTTGGTACTCGGTATGCTATCCCTTTGCATCTTGAAACTTTGATTCAATACATATTGTTGATTTGTATTCATCTGGCAAGACAGAAAGGCAAATCTTGATGTTGGTGGTATCTTGATGTTCAAACATCAGAACACTATCGAAGTTCAATTTAGCACGCGCCGCCCATCCTTAATCCAAGTATTCATCACGCGGCACCCGTTGCAACAAATATGAGCGCGAGAGGCGTTGGTTGGATGTTGACTCGGGTCCATGGGGACCGCGGAGCTTTACTTTGACCGTTTGTGCGCAAAGAATTTTTTCAGCCAAACCAAAGTTACCTTGCAATAGAGGACAATTAATATGACAAACATAGCGAATTAGTTTAGCGGATAATGAACGTTTTGCCGTTACCGGACACACGTTCGTTCATTCATTCATTCATGTCGGTCATATGCCATACAACCATCCAACCCTCAACGGCCTTAACCTCCACCATTCATTGAACAGAAAAGTGTGAACATAGCCCCTGGCGCCCGTTATACGATTTGAAGGAGTGAATGTATTCGCGACATGTAAGGCTCAGAAGGTGAATCCCAGCTGTACTGCAGTGAAAACATCGGATACGCGAATTCAAGGGTTCATCGGCATGAATCGATTAGATCTCTGAGAATTTCTGATTTTCGTCACACTATCAACTCAAGCGTCTTTTCTCCCTTTTGTTCGCAGGTGCTGTACTCCAGGTGGCCACTGGACGCTAGCACCTGGCTGAACTAATTGTTGCTGACGGTGATTATTACAGAGTGGGCTGCCGGGATGGCAGGCCAATGGCAGTATTGCCAACCTGCATGTCAGGACGAGCTACGGTGCAGCAGTGCGCTGTGTGGGTGCTGTTTGACCGGACTGTTGCATAATTTTTGTTTCAGGAAACCGTGTCGTCGCAGCAGTTGTTGTCAGCTTTTTTCCGAAGGGTGCAGGATCGCTTGGCCGGGTTGCCCGTTATCCGGTTGTACAACTTGGTTCCTTCCGCTATGTGGGGCTTACCAGATAGGGGATGCTGTGTAAATATGGTGTAATCCAGTTTCGCTTAGGGTTGTTTTTTGGTTATTGTTGGGCTTATATTCAGACATTACTTCGGCCTTGCACTGGGAGCATGTGTTTTGGTGCGGTACGCTTGCTGTAATGCTGTCTTTAGAGGATGGTGCAAGCGATACAATTTGTACGCCTTTTCTTGATTGCCAATGCTTGTGGGTCTTGTAATTCATGCCGAAACAGTGCTGAAATATTGCTTGCTCATGATTAGTTAGCCCGTCCGGCAAAGGAATAAAAAGCGCTCAGTGTCTTATCCTGAAAATCCATGTAACATATGTGCCGTCTAGGAATTGTCAGCAAACCGTATTTAGCCTTGCCTGCGGTCGCTGTGTATACATTCACCTCTTGGAGTACATCAGGGGAAGGGTGGGTGCGTTTACCGCGTCACCGTCAGCTGGCTTGGGCTTTGTAATGTACGCTCATAGTTCCTAAACTAAACAGCACAGGAACTAACTTGCTTCTGCCGCGTCATCTGTGCTCTGGGAGGGCGGGCGGGTGAAACGAATAACGACCTGCGTCTCCGTAACGACGACGTATCGACATGCCGTTTTTAATTATCTCAACGTTGATTGTTTCGAATGTTTGATGTCACCAATAATGAGGCGCACTTTTCAGGAAGTTCCGTCGCCAACAAAATAAGTTGACTTTTCATTTTGCATTTTCATTCTCTGATGAATGACCAATATGATTCCTTTCTCTAGTTGTTAATATTTGTTAATATGCCTGTTTAGTTGTGCATGCCGTACCCTAACCAACGTAAATTTACAGCGTTGGTACAGGTCTTCTCAGCGTGCCTCAACGACGATAGAATACGGCCGTTGTTTCTCTTCTGCCTGTTATTGCCTTCAACTCGTCAGGCGAGGATTTCAAAAAGATCTTATGACAAGTCCTCGCACAGGCGGTTAATTCTGTGGAAATAAATCATGCAAACGTCTATTGAAAGGTTTTCGTGGATACATTTGTGACGTTTCCGTGAAGTCAAGTGTTTATGGTGCATGCCGTACCGCAAGTATGTTCTATATAACGGGCTAAACACAGCCACAGTTGGTCCCCCTTGTAACCGTGAATCCTAAACACAGCGCATTCCGGGCGCTCTGCGGTCCGGATGGGGCCATCCTCACTGACCCGCCTGCTGCCAACTTCCCGGGCCTGCGGTGGGTGGTCTTCGGCGCCGATGAGGCCCCCGAGGGCGGGGGCCCTGCGCCCCGCTGCCTTCTCACAACGGGCTGGCCCGCCGGAACCGCGGCGCCCCACGTGCGCGCCCAGTTCGCGGCCTGGTTCGACGGCCTCCAGATCGTCTCCGTGGACGGCTACACGGAACCCAGCCCGCTGGCCCGTCTTCGCTCGGCGCACGCTTTCCTGGTTCGGGTCTTCCCGGGCTCCTCGCCCCTTCCGATGCAGGAGACCTTCCAGCTCCGCGTCCCTGGCCCCGACGGCGGCGTGCTGCTTGTCCGCACGCTGGACTACGACCAGTACCGGCGGGAGCACGCCCTCGCGCTGGCGTGCGTTCGCTCCCCGGCTGGCTCCGCCTGGCAAGGCGCCCCCCCGGCCGGCGTGCCTGGGGGGTCGGCTGGCGGGCCCGCCGCGCCGATCGCTGGCGCCGCCCCGTCTGCCGGCTTGGCCGCCCCTGCGGCGGCCGCCGGCGGGTCCTCGGGTGGCGCCTTGGCGGTTGGCAACCCTGGTGGGCCTGCCGCCGGTGTGACCGCGGTGGGGGTTGGCCCGGATGTAGCCCGGGCTACGGCTGCTCTTCCGCCGCCCCCCGGCCCCTCGGCCTCCCCGCCTCCGGGCGGCGTGCCGGCGGCTTCCGCGGCCCGGCCGGCCCCGCCGCCCCCGCCCTCTCCGCCGGCCCCGGGCGCCCCGGCCTCTCCGCCGGCCCCGGGCGCCCCGGCCGCCCCGCCGGCTCCGGACGCCCCGCCCGCCCCACCGGTTCCGGACGCGCCACTTTCCCCGCCGGCTCCGGACGCCCCGCCGGCCTCAGCGGCCCTGGTGGCCCCCACGGCACCGCCGCCTGTGGCCGATGCCCTGGCGTTTCCGTTGGCGCCCGCTCCGGCGCTGCTGGCTCTGCCTGCCCCGCCGCCGCTGGTGGCGCCTACTGCGCTCCCGCCGGATCCGCTCGACCCGCCTGTGCTGCCCGGCCGCAAGCGGCTGACCCCTGACCCCGACGCGGACGGCTTCCGCCCGGCCGGGCGGTCGGGCCGGTCCCGCAGTGCTTCTCACGCGCGGACTCAGCCGCGCAGCCGGGCGGCCAGCCCGCCCGCGCCGCGGGCACCGCCGCCCTCCGACCGCAACTCCTTCGCCACCCTCGCCCTCCCCCCTGCCGGCGTCGATGGGGAGGCGGACATGTCGGCGTAATGGGGCGGCCGCGGCTGGCCGCCCGCCCGCGGGCCCCCCCCCGCTGCGGGTGGGCTCCCACAATGTGCGCGGCCTGCTGGGGTCGGGGGAGCATGGCGCCGACGCGCGCCTCCCCGCCCTCATGCGGTGCTGGGAACGTCAGGGCCTTGACATCGTCTGCCTCCAGGAGACCCATGTTGCCGACACCGACGTCCCGCTGGCGTCGACCCGGCTCACCACGGTCTGTCGCCAGGAACGGTTCGATGACTGGTCTTCTTGGTGGTGCCCCGCCACGGTCTCGGACCGCGGTCGCCCATGCGGGGGGGTTGCCATCCTTGTCCGCTCTCGACTTCTCGCGGCGGGCTCGTGTTCCTTCCCCACTGGCGCTCCGGCCCCCGTTGCTGCAGCGCCTGGCCGCCTCCTCTACCTTCCTGTCAGTTGGGGTGGCCACCAGTTCACGTTGGCCTCCGCGTACCTCCCCTCCGCGGACCCCGCCCTCCAGCGCGCCTTCATTGACCAGTACCTGCAGCCGCTGGCGGCGGCGGGCGGCATGCACGTCTGGGCTGCGGACTTCAACTTCGTCGTGGAGCCCAGCCTGGACACCTCGGGCTCGACCCGCAGCTGTGATGCCCCGACGGCCCGCCGCTTCGCCGCTGCTTGCCCGGGCTTTGTCGACAGCTACCGCCACCTCCACCCGGCCCAGCGGAGCTTCACCTTCTTCCACGCGCGGGGCGCCTCGCGGCTGGATCGGGTGGTGGTTTCTCCGTGTGCCGCTGAGTACCTCCGCTCGTGCGAGGTGGGCTGCGGACTCCCCTCCGATCACCGCCTGGTGGTCGCGTCCCTGGCCGCCGCCCCGGATGCCCAACCTCCTGGCCCCGGGCTCCCCCGCCTTCGGCTGCATTTCCTGGACCATCCGGACCTGGTGGAGCAGTTCCGGACTTGGCTGCGGCCGACCACCGATTCGGCCCCTGCGGACGCTGCTGGCCTCCTGCGCTGGTGGCCCGCCTTCAAGCGGGCGCTGCTGCCCTCCGCCTCCCGGCTCAACCGTCTGGCCCGCTTCCTCAGGCTGTCCGCCGCCCGCGAGGAGGTCGACGCCCGGGCCGCTGCCGCTGCTGCCATGGCCGCGGTCGAGGCGGGGGATGCCGCCGCCGCCCCCCGCGCTGTCTCCGCCCGCTCTGCTGCCGCGGTGGCCTCACTCCGGGCGGCGGGTCCTTGCGCCCGCCGCTCGCGGCACGCGTGGCTGCGCACGGGGGAGCGCCCGTGCCCAGCCCTCACAGCCCTCCTCCGGCCGCCTGCGTCGCGCCGCTGGATCTCCGGTCTGCGCCGCCCCTCGGGGGGGGTTACCTCCGACCCGCACACCATGCCGCAGGTCATGGCCTCCTTCTGGCAGGGGATCTGCACGCCCGCCGCAAGCACTGCGGCGGCGACCACCGCGCGCCACCAGGTTCTCGCTGCCCTTCGGGCGCTCAGCCGGCGCTGCCCTGAAGACAGCCTCCCCGCTCTGGGGCGGCCGGAGGTGTCCAGCGCTGAGGTCTCCGCCGCTCTCGCCGCCACGCCCCCTGGCCGCTCCCCGGGGGCGGATGGCATTCCAGCGGAACTCTACCAGGCCTTCCCGGACGTCTTCGCGCCGCTGCTTGCCCGGGTGTACACGGCGATCGGCTGTACGGGGGATGTGCCTGCCGGGTTCCTGGATGGGGTCATCTCCTCCCTCCCGAAGTCGGGTGACCCCACGTGCCCGGCCAACTACCGCCCCATCACGCTGCTGGACACGGACTACCGTACCCTCGCACGGGTGCTGGCGCGCCGTCTCCTCCCCGTGTTCGATGCCACAATTGACGCCGAGCAAACAGCCTTCCTTCGGTCCCGCCGCATCGCTGACAACGTGTGGCTCCTGCAGCTCCTCCCCGAGCTCCTGCGGGCGGAGCAGCGCGCCGTGCTGGCAGTCTTCCTCGACTTCTACAAGGCGTACGACACGGTGGACCGCGGCTTCCTGCTGGACTGCCTGGCGGCCTTGGGGGTCGGCCCGGGCTTCCTACGGTGGGTGCAGCGACTCCACACCGCCACGGGGGCCACAGCAGTGGTCAACGGACATCGCTCCCAGCGCGTGCCCATCACGTCGGGAGTCCGCCAGGGCTGCCCCCTCGCACCCCTGCTCTACCTAGCGGTCGGGCAAGCCCTCCTCGCGTGGCTGAAGTCCCGGGGTGTTGGCCTGTGCTTCGGCAGCCGCCGTGTCACGGCGTCCCAGTACGCCGACGACTGCACCCCGCTGCTGGCCCTCGCCACTCAGCTCCCTGACTTCTTGGCGGTCATGGATGTCTTTCGGCTTGCGTCTGGGCAGCGGCTCAACCTGGGCAAGGTCGAGCTCCTTCATGTCGGCGCCCCCGCCCCACCGGCGGGGGCTGCCGCCGCAGCACCTCCCTCCGCCGCACCGGCCCCTGGCGTGGCGCTACCGGAGTCCTCGGCAGCTGCCTCCCCCTCCCCCCCGCCCCCTGCCGCCGCCGTGGCGCTCCTGGCCGCCCTCCGTCGCCTACCGGCCGCCATCGCCACCACCTTTTCGGCACTCCTCCGCCGTGGGGCCCCGCCGTCACCTGCCGCCCCTGCTGCCGCCGCCAGCCCCGGCCCGGCCGCCGCCCCAGCCCCTGCCGTGGCGGCGGCGCCGTCGGCGGTGGCAGTGGCGCCGGTGCAACCCCGCACGGTGGAACAGGCCCGGACCCTGGGGGTCTGCTTCCGCAATGACACTATGGTGCCGCCTGTGGACTTCACCGGGGTCCTCGCCGCCCTGGAACGCGTGGCCCGCCTCCCCCTGTCTACCTTTGGCCGCGCCGCCGCCGCTTCGGGCTATGCCCTCAGCAAGGCCCTCTACCACCTCGAATTCCAGGGCCTCCCGGCCCGCGCGGTGGTGGAGCGTCTGCAAGCCTCTGTCGCGGCCGTGGTCGACCGCGCCGTACCTCCCAGCCTGCACGCCGTGATTCCCCACTCCCGACTCCCGGGCGTGGGCCTCGACACGCTGGCCCTACCGCCGGCGCTCGGAGGGTTCGGCCTCCTCCCGCTGCGGGCCCATGTTCAGGCTCGTCACGCGATGGCGGCGGTGCGCTGTGTCCTGGGCGCCTCGGGCCTCCTCCCGGCGGACCCCCCCTGGCCGGCGCTGGTCCTCCGCCTCCTCCGACGATGTCACCCCGCGGCACACCCTCTGTGCCTGCTCGCGCCACATGACGGCCTGGTTCTGGGGTGGAGCCGCCGGCAGCCAGCCCCGCCTTCCGGCGCCTCCTCAGCGCCCTATCCCCCCTGGGCCCACCGGCTCTGCTCCACCCGGACTCCATGGCGGGCCCCTGGTGCTACAGTGCGCCCCTGTGGGGCAACCCTGCCCTCCGGGCGGCCGACGGGCGCTGCCTGGAGGCCCACTTCCCCGTCCTCTTCGCCCTGCGGGGTCTCACCACCATCGGGACCGCGCTCCGCTGCTGGCGTTCGCTGGCAGCCGCGCGCAGTAGCCTCGCTGCCGCTCGGCAGCGGGGTGGTCCTCTCTCCCCCCGTGTTCTCCGGGGGTGTACGCTGGAGCTCCGGCGTTGTGCCCTCCGCGGTGTCCTCGGCTACAGCGAGCTGGGGGCGGCTCTGGACATCTCGGGCGTGCAGGTTTTGGACGACTTGGGCGCCCTCCTGCAGCGCCTACCCGCTAGCTGGGTGGCGGCCGCCCGGGAGGTCCTCCGGGGCGCGGCCGCCGCCCCGACCGAGATGGAGGCCTGGCGTGCGCTGCTTCGCTGATTTGTGTGGCGCCCGCCGGCCGGACCTCCTGTGCCACTGCTGCGCCTCACAGTCAAGACTGCCACGGCCTTACAGCTCGGCCCTTCCCTGCAGGACCTGGCGGACCGGCACCTGGCTTATATTGCGGATGCATATGGGCAGTTGCCGGTGCCGCCATCCGCCCTGGCCGACTTCCGCAGCACCCTGCGCAGGCTTTGGCGCCTGCGGTGGGAAAACGGCCACAAGGAGCCCCTCTGGCGGCTGGCGGTGCATGGGGTCGCGGGCTTCCCCGCTGTTTCGGCCAGCGCGGCGCGGCCAGGCGGACCGCGCCTCCGTGCAGCGGCCTGCTGCCCCTGTGGCGCGGCCATTTCGGGATCGGGATCGTGCTGGGTTCGGCGGCACCTTTTCTGGGATTGCCCTGTTGCGCAGTCGCTGCGGGAGGTGTTAGGGCTGGCGTTGGGGGCGTCGATCGGGCGGCTCGGTTCGGGTCTTCAGCGGCACCACCTGTGGCTTGTGGTCTGCCCGCCGGGTTTGCATCCGCCAGTCTGGGATGTCGTGGCCCTGGCGGCCTTGGCGGCCCTGGAGCGCGGCCGCCAACGCATGTACAATGTGTGGGACCAGCGTACCCCCCTGCTGCGGGGGCGTCTCGCGGCGATCACGGTTGAGGTGGCTGCTGACTTTTGGGCCCGCCTCGCTTCCTTCGCCGCCCTGGGACTGGCCCCTCGGAATTGGGGTTCCGTTCCCTCTCAACACCCGTTCCTATGCAATGTGAATGGGCGTGTTGTCTTGAATGCTCCCCTGGACGTCGACTCTCCCCCTGCGTCCCCGCGTGGGTGATCTGATGCGTGCCTGTGGCATGACCTGACTGTGTGCTACGTCGTCCACCCCGCCTTCTCGGCCGGGTCCGCTTCCGCGCACTGTGTCCGTGCTGGACTTACTGAACTACGAGGGTTGTAGGGGTCCTCTGATCCCGCCACCCTCGCGTTGGCGCTCGTGGTCTCGTAATCTTCTCTTTGTTGGCTTGGTGCTGGTGGTCCCTGGATGAGTCATTGATTTATCCCGTACTCTGGTGCGGGCTTGGCTGCATCGGTGCGTTGTGTCTTCCGGGCCGGGAGGTTGGCCCTGGTTCTGGGTGCTCAGTTGGCAGCCCTATGTGTCTTTAGGCTGGTTGTTGGCCGCAGTTTGCTCCTGCCCTTTGGCAGCTCGTACTTTTGAAGGCTTGGGTCCGGTGGTTCCTTGGCTTCTTTTCTTTGGCATGGCTCCTTGCTTCGTGCAGGGCATGCCCCTGGGGTAGGATGAACAGTCCGTCTATGCCTGTACGGCGAGCGATCAACTTGGTTGTTGGTCCCCTTGTAACCGTGAATCCTAATAACTGAGCATGGCTCCTTGCTTCGTGCAGGGCATGCCCCTGGGGTAGGATGAACAGTCCGTCTACGCCTGTACGGCGAGCGATCAACTTGGTTGTTGGTCCCCCTTGTAACCGTGAATCCTAATAACTGAGTCATTGATTTATCCCGTACTCTGGTGCGGGCTTGGCTGCGTCGGTGCGTTGTGTCTTCCGGGCCGGGAGGTTGGCCCTGGTTCTGGGTGCTCAGTTGGCAGCCCTATGTGTCTTTAGGCTGGTTGTTGGCCGCAGTTTGCTCCTGCCCTTAGGCGGCTCGTACTTTTGAAGGCTTGGGTCCGGTGGTTCCTTGGCTTCTTTTCTTTGGCATGGCTCCTTGCTTCGTGCAGGGCATGCCCCTGGGGTAGGATGAACAGTCCGTCTACGCCTGTACGGCGAGCGATCAACTTGGTTGTTGGTCCCCCTTGTAACCGTGAATCCTAAACACAGTTGTGGCGCCCGCCGGCCGGACCTCCTGTGCCACTGCTGCGCCTCACAGTCAAGACTGCCACGGCCTTACAGCTCGGCCCTTCCCTGCAGGACCTGGCGGACCGGCACCTGGCTTATATTGCGGATGCATATGGGCAGTTGCCGGTGCCGCCATCCGCCCTGGCCGACTTCCGCAGCACCCTGCGCAGGCTTTGGCGCCTGCGGTGGGAAAACGGCCACAAGGAGCCCCTCTGGCGGCTGGCGGTGCATGGGGTCGCGGGCTTCCCCGCTGTTTCGGCCCGCGCGGCGCGGCCAGGCGGACCGCGCCTCCGTGCAGCGGCCTGCTGCCCCTGTGGCGCGGCCATTTCGGGATCGGGATCGTGCTGGGTTCGGCGGCACCTTTTCTGGGATTGCCCTGTTGCGCAGTCGCTGCGGGAGGTGTTAGGGCTGGCGTTGGGGGCGTCGATCGGGCGGCTCGGTTCGGGTCTTCAGCGGCACCACCTGTGGCTTGTGGTCTGCCCGCCGGGTTTGCATCCGCCAGTCTGGGATGTCGTGGCCCTGGCGGCCTTGGCGGCCCTGGAGCGTGGCCGCCAACGCATGTACAATGTGTGGGACCAGCGTACCCCCTGCTGCGGGGGCGTCTCGCGGCGATCACGGTTGAGGTGGCTGCTGACTTTTGGGCCCGCCTCGCTTCCTTCGCCGCCCTGGGACTGGCCCCTCGGAATTGGGGTTCCGTTCCCTCTCAACACCCGTTCCTATGCAATGTGAATGGGCGTGTTGTCTTGAATGCTCCCCTGGACGTCGACTCTCCCCCTGCGTCCCCGCGTGGGTGATCTGATGCGTGCCTGTGGCATGACCTGACTGTGTGCTACGTCGTCCACCCCGCCTTCTCGGCCGGGTCCGCTTCCGCGCACTGTGTCCGTGCTGGACTTACTGAACTACGAGGGTTGTAGGGGTCCTCTGGTCCCGCCACCCATTGCGTTGGCGCTCGTGGTCTCGTGATCTTCTCTTTGTTGGCTTGGTGCTGGTGGTCCCTGGATGAGTCATTGATTTATCCCGTACTCTGGTGCGGGCTTGGCTGCGTCGGTGCGTTGTGTCTTCCGGGCCGGGAGGTTGGCCCTGGTTCTGGGTGCTCAGTTGGCAGCCCTATGTGTCTTTAGGCTGGTTGTTGGCCGCAGTTTGCTCCTGCCCTTAGGCGGCTCGTACTTTTGAAGGCTTGGGTCCGGTGGTTCCTTGGCTTCTTTTCTTTGGCATGGCTCCTTGCTTCGTGCAGGGCATGCCCCTGGGGTAGGATGAACAGTCCGTCTACGCCTGTACGGCGAGCGATCAACTTGGTTGTTGGTCCCCCTTGTAACCGTGAATCCTAAACACAGTTGGTCCCCCTTGTAACCGTGAATCCTAAACACAGTCCGTCTACGCCTGTACGGCGAGCGATCAACTTGGTTGTTGGTCCCCCTTGTAACCGTGAATCCTAAACACAGATCCCGTACTCTGGTGCGGGCTTGGCTGCGTCGGTGCGTTGTGTCTTCCGGGCCGGGAGGTTGGCCCTGGTTCTGGGTGCTCAGTTGGCAGCCCTATGTGTCTTTAGGCTGGTTGTTGGCCGCAGTTTGCTCCTGCCCTTAGGCGGCTCGTACTTTTGAAGGCTTGGGTCCGGTGGTTCCTTGGCTTCTTTTCTTTGGCATGGCTCCTTGCTTCGTGCAGGGCATGCCCCTGGGGTAGGATGAACAGTCCGTCTACGCCTGTACGGCGAGCGATCAACTTGGTTGTTGGTCCCCCTTGTAACCGTGAATCCTAAACACAGATGCGTCGTGCCGTCCAAATTATCTTCATGTGATTCACCATGGCCGCTGCACATCAGCCGCGCCCGCCTCGCGGCCGGGCCCGGCCGAGCGTTCCTTTGATAGAAGTTCAACCCTTATTGCCCAACATCACGACCGCGCTGCGCAACAGCGGCGTGCGGCGCGTTCGCCTCGATGCAGTCGCGTCAGACATCAAAGTCGTGGACCTCGCCCGTATTCGCGGACGCATTCTTGCAGCTGTTGGCAGTAAAATTTCGCCGCTGAAAGACATGGCCCGGCGTGAGGGCCTTCCCGAGCCGGGCTGGGGCAGCCCGCTTCGCCTCGAGGTCGTGCGCGGTATGTCCACCCTGCATGTGGAGGTGGACGTCCACGCACGCCTTCTTCCCGCATTCCGGGCGCTCTGCGGTCCGGATGGGGCCATCCTCACTGACCCGCCTGCTGCCAACTTCCCGGGCCTGCGGTGGGTGGTCTTCGGCGCCGATGAGGCCCCCGAGGGCGGGGGCCCTGCGCCCCGCTGCCTTCTCACAACGGGCTGGCCCGCCGGAACCGCGGCGCCCCACGTGCGCGCCCAGTTCGCGGCCTGGTTCGACGGCCTCCAGATCGTCTCCGTGGACGGCTACACGGAACCCAGCCCGCTGGCCCGTCTTCGCTCGGCGCACGCTTTCCTGGTTCGGGTCTTCCCGGGCTCCTCGCCCCTTCCGATGCAGGAGACCTTCCAGCTCCGCGTCCCTGGCCCCGACGGCGGCGTGCTGCTTGTCCGCACGCTGGACTACGACCAGTACCGGCGGGAGCACGCCCTCGCGCTGGCGTGCGTTCGCTCCCGGCTGGCTCCGCCTGGCAAGGCGCCCCCCGGCCGGCGTGCCTGGGGGGTCGGCTGGCGGGCCCGCCGCGCCGATCGCTGGCGCCGCCCCGTCTGCCGGCTTGGCCGCCCCTGCGGCGGCCGCCGGCGGGTCCTCGGGTGGCGCCTTGGCGGTTGGCAACCCTGGTGGGCCTGCCGCCGGTGTGACCGCGGTGGGGGTTGGCCCGGATGTAGCCCGGGCTACGGCTGCTCTTCCGCCGCCCCCCGGCCCCTCGGCCTCCCCGCCTCCGGGCGGCGTGCCGGCGGCTTCCGCGGCCCGGCCGGCCCCGCCGCCCCCGCCCTCTCCGCCGGCCCCGGCGCCCCGCCCTCTCCGCCGGCCCCGGGCGCCCCGGCCGCCCCGCCGGCTCCGGACGCCCCGCCCGCCCCACCGGTTCCGGACGCGCCACTTTCCCCGCCGGCTCCGGACGCCCCGCCGGCCTCAGCGGCCCTGGTGGCCCCCACGGCACCGCCGCCTGTGGCCGATGCCCTGGCGTTTCCGTTGGCGCCCGCTCCGGCGCTGCTGGCTCTGCCTGCCCCGCCGCCGCTGGTGGCGCCTACTGCGCTCCCGCCGGATCCGCTCGACCCGCCTGTGCTGCCCGGCCGCAAGCGGCTGACCCCTGACCCCGACGCGGACGGCTTCCGCCCGGCCGGGCGGTCGGGCCGGTCCCGCAGTGCTTCTCACGCGCGGACTCAGCCGCGCAGCCGGGCGGCCAGCCCGCCCGCGCCGCGGGCACCGCCGCCCTCCGACCGCAACTCCTTCGCCACCCTCGCCCTCCCCCTGCCGGCGTCGATGGGGAGGCGGACATGTCGGCGTAATGGGGCGGCCGCGGCTGGCCGCCCGCCCGCGGGCCCCCCCCGCTGCGGGTGGGCTCCCACAATGTGCGCGGCCTGCTGGGTCGGGGGAGCATGGCGCCGACGCGCGCCTCCCCGCCCTCATGCGGTGCTGGGAACGTCAGGGCCTTGACATCGTCTGCCTCCAGGAGACCCATGTTGCCGACACCGACGTCCCGCTGGCGTCGACCCGGCTCACCACGGTCTGTCGCCAGGAACGGTTCGATGACTGGTCTTCTTGGTGGTGCCCCGCCACGGTCTCGGACCGCGGTCGCCCATGCGGGGGGGTTGCCATCCTTGTCCGCTCTCGACTTCTCGCGGCGGGCTCGTGTTCCTTCCCCACTGGCGCTCCGGCCCCCGTTGCTGCAGCGCCTGGCCGCCTCCTCTACCTTCCTGTCAGTTGGGGTGGCCACCAGTTCACGTTGGCCTCCGCGTACCTCCCCTCCGCGGACCCCGCCCTCCAGCGCGCCTTCATTGACCAGTACCTGCAGCCGCTGGCGGCGGCGGGCGGCATGCACGTCTGGGCTGCGGACTTCAACTTCGTCGTGGAGCCCAGCCTGGACACCTCGGGCTCGACCCGCAGCTGTGATGCCCCGACGGCCCGCCGCTTCGCCGCTGCTTGCCCGGGCTTTGTCGACAGCTACCGCCACCTCCACCCGGCCCAGCGGAGCTTCACCTTCTTCCACGCGCGGGCGCCTCGCGGCTGGATCGGGTGGTGGTTTCTCCGTGTGCCGCTGAGTACCTCCGCTCGTGCGAGGTGGGCTGCGGACTCCCCTCCGATCACCGCCTGGTGGTCGCGTCCCTGGCCGCCGCCCCGGATGCCCAACCTCCTGGCCCCGGGCTCCCCCGCCTTCGGCTGCATTTCCTGGACCATCCGGACCTGGTGGAGCAGTTCCGGACTTGGCTGCGGCAGACCACCGATTCGGCCCCTGCGGACGCTGCTGGCCTCCTGCGCTGGTGGCCCGCCTTCAAGCGGGCGCTGCTGCCCTCCGCCTCCCGGCTCAACCGTCTGGCCCGCTTCCTCAGGCTGTCCGCCGCCCGCGAGGAGGTCGACGCCCGGGCCGCTGCCGCTGCTGCCATGGCCGCGGTCGAGGCGGGGGATGCCGCCGCCGCCCCCCGCGCTGTCTCCGCCCGCTCTGCTGCCGCGGTGGCCTCACTCCGGGCGGCGGGTCCTTGCGCCCGCCGCTCGCGGCACGCGTGGCTGCGCACGGGGAGCGCCCGTGCCCAGCCCTCACAGCCCTCCTCCGGCCGCCTGCGTCGCGCCGCTGGATCTCCGGTCTGCGCCGCCCCTCGGGGGGGGTTACCTCCGACCCGCAAACCATGCCGCAGGTCATGGCCTCCTTCTGGCAGGGGATCTGCACGCCCGCCGCCAGCACTGCGGCGGCGACCACCGCGCGCCACCAGGTTCTCGCTGCCCTTCGGGCGCTCAGCCGGCGCTGCCCTGAAGACAGCCTCCCCGCTCTGGGGCGGCCGGAGGTGTCCAGCGCTGAGGTCTCCGCCGCTCTCGCCGCCACGCCCCCTGGCCGCTCCCCGGGGGCGGATGGCATTCCAGCGGAACTCTACCAGGCCTTCCCGGACGTCTTCGCGCCGCTGCTTGCCCGGGTGTACACGGCGATCGGCTGTACGGGGGATGTGCCTGCCGGGTTCCTGGATGGGGTCATCTCCTCCCTCCCGAAGTCGGGTGACCCCACGTGCCCGGCCAACTACCGCCCCATCACGCTGCTGGACACGGACTACCGTACCCTCGCACGGGTGCTGGCGCGCCGTCTCCTCCCCGTGTTCGATGCCACAATTGACGCCGAGCAAACAGCCTTCCTTCGGTCCCGCCGCATCGCTGACAACGTGTGGCTCCTGCAGCTCCTCCCCGAGCTCCTGCGGGCGGAGCAGCGCGCCGTGCTGGCAGTCTTCCTCGACTTCTACAAGGCGTACGACACGGTGGACCGCGGCTTCCTGCTGGACTGCCTGGCGGCCTTGGGGGTCGGCCCGGGCTTCCTACGGTGGGTGCAGCGACTCCACACCGCCACGGGGGCCACAGCAGTGGTCAACGGACATCGCTCCCAGCGCGTGCCCATCACGTCGGGAGTCCGCCAGGGCTGCCCCCTCGCACCCCTGCTCTACCTAGCGGTCGGGCAAGCCCTCCTCGCGTGGCTGAAGTCCCGGGGTGTTGGCCTGTGCTTCGGCAGCCGCCGTGTCACGGCGTCCCAGTACGCCGACGACTGCACCCCGCTGCTGGCCCTCGCCACTCAGCTCCCTGACTTCTTGGCGGTCATGGATGTCTTTCGGCTTGCGTCTGGGCAGCGGCTCAACCTGGGCAAGGTCGAGCTCCTTCATGTCGGCGCCCCCGCCCCACCGGCGGGGGCTGCCGCCGCAGCACCTCCCTCCGCCGCACCGGCCCCTGGCGTGGCGCTACCGGAGTCCTCGGCAGCTGCCTCCCCCTCCCCCCCGCCCCCTGCCGCCGCCGTGGCGCTCCTGGCCGCCCTCCGTCGCCTACCGGCCGCCATCGCCACCACCTTTTCGGCACTCCTCCGCCGTGGGGCCCCGCCGTCACCTGCCGCCCCTGCTGCCGCCGCCAGCCCCGGCCCGGCCGCCGCCCCAGCCCCTGCCGTGGCGGCGGCGCCGTCGGCGGTGGCAGTGGCGCCGGTGCAACCCCGCACGGTGGAACAGGCCCGGACCCTGGGGGTCTGCTTCCGCAATGACACTATGGTGCCGCCTGTGGACTTCACCGGGGTCCTCGCCGCCCTGGAACGCGTGGCCCGCCTCCCCCTGTCTACCTTTGGCCGCGCCGCCGCCGCTTCGGGCTATGCCCTCAGCAAGGCCCTCTACCACCTCGAATTCCAGGGCCTCCCGGCCCGCGCGGTGGTGGAGCGTCTGCAAGCCTCTGTCGCGGCCGTGGTCGACCGCGCCGTACCTCCCAGCCTGCACGCCGTGATTCCCCACTCCCGACTCCCGGGCGTGGGCCTCGACACGCTGGCCCTACCGCCGGCGCTCGGAGGGTTCGGCCTCCTCCCGCTGCGGGCCCATGTTCAGGCTCGTCACGCGATGGCGGCGGTGCGCTGTGTCCTGGGCGCCTCGGGCCTCCTCCCGGCGGACCCCCCCTGGCCGGCGCTGGTCCTCCGCCTCCTCCGACGATGTCACCCCGCGGCACACCCTCTGTGCCTGCTCGCGCCACATGACGGCCTGGTTCTGGGGGTGGAGCCGCCGGCAGCCAGCCCCGCCTTCCGGCGCCTCCTCAGCGCCCTATCCCCCCTGGGCCCACCGGCTCTGCTCCACCCGGACTCCATGGCGGGCCCCTGGTGCTACAGTGCGCCCCTGTGGGGCAACCCTGCCCTCCGGGCGGCCGACGGGCGCTGCCTGGAGGCCCACTTCCCCGTCCTCTTCGCCCTGCGGGGTCTCACCACCATCGGGACCGCGCTCCGCTGCTGGCGTTCGCTGGCAGCCGCGCGCAGTAGCCTCGCTGCCGCTCGGCAGCGGGGTGGTCCTCTCTCCCCCCGTGTTCTCCGGGGGTGTACGCTGGAGCTCCGGCGTTGTGCCCTCCGCGGTGTCCTCGGCTACAGCGAGCTGGGGGCGGCTCTGGACATCTCGGGCGTGCAGGTTTTGGACGACTTGGGCGCCCTCCTGCAGCGCCTACCCGCTAGCTGGGTGGCGGCCGCCCGGGAGGTCCTCCGGGGCGCGGCCGCCGCCCCGACCGAGATGGAGGCCTGGCGTGCGCTGCTTCGCGGATTTGTGTGGCGCCCGCCGGCCGGACCTCCTGTGCCACTGCTGCGCCTCACAGTCAAGACTGCCACGGCCTTACAGCTCGGCCCTTCCCTGCAGGACCTGGCGGACCGGCACCTGGCTTATATTGCGGATGCATATGGGCAGTTGCCGGTGCCGCCATCCGCCCTGGCCGACTTCCGCAGCACCCTGCGCAGGCTTTGGCGCCTGCGGTGGGAAAACGGCCACAAGGAGCCCCTCTGGCGGCTGGCGGTGCATGGGGTCGCGGGCTTCCCCGCTGTTTCGGCCAGCGCGGCGCGGCCAGGCGGACCGCGCCTCCGTGCAGCGGCCTGCTGCCCCTGTGGCGCGGCCATTTCGGGATCGGGATCGTGCTGGGTTCGGCGGCACCTTTTCTGGGATTGCCCTGTTGCGCAGTCGCTGCGGGAGGTGTTAGGGCTGGCGTTGGGGGCGTCGATCGGGCGGCTCGGTTCGGGTCTTCAGCGGCACCACCTGTGGCTTGTGGTCTGCCCGCCGGGTTTGCATCCGCCAGTCTGGGATGTCGTGGCCCTGGCGGCCTTGGCGGCCCTGGAGCGCGGCCGCCAACGCATGTACAATGTGTGGGACCAGCGTACCCCCCTGCTGCGGGGGCGTCTCGCGGCGATCACGGTTGAGGTGGCTGCTGACTTTTGGGCCCGCCTCGCTTCCTTCGCCGCCCTGGGACTGGCCCCTCGGAATTGGGGTTCCGTTCCCTCTCAACACCCGTTCCTATGCAATGTGAATGGGCGTGTTGTCTTGAATGCTCCCCTGGACGTCGACTCTCCCCCTGCGTCCCCGCGTGGGTGATCTGATGCGTGCCTGTGGCATGACCTGACTGTGTGCTACGTCGTCCACCCCGCCTTCTCGGCCGGGTCCGCTTCCGCGCACTGTGTCCGTGCTGGACTTACTGAACTACGAGGGTTGTAGGGGTCCTCTGATCCCGCCACCCTCGCGTTGGCGCTCGTGGTCTCGTAATCTTCTCTTTGTTGGCTTGGTGCTGGTGGTCCCTGGATGAGTCATTGATTTATCCCGTACTCTGGTGCGGGCTTGGCTGCATCGGTGCGTTGTGTCTTCCGGGCCGGGAGGTTGGCCCTGGTTCTGGGTGCTCAGTTGGCAGCCCTATGTGTCTTTAGGCTGGTTGTTGGCCGCAGTTTGCTCCTGCCCTTTGGCAGCTCGTACTTTTGAAGGCTTGGGTCCGGTGGTTCCTTGGCTTCTTTTCTTTGGCATGGCTCCTTGCTTCGTGCAGGGCATGCCCCTGGGGTAGGATGAACAGTCCGTCTATGCCTGTACGGCGAGCGATCAACTTGGTTGTTGGTCCCCCTTGTAACCGTGAATCCTAATAACTGAGCATGGCTCCTTGCTTCGTGCAGGGCATGCCCCTGGGGTAGGATGAACAGTCCGTCTACGCCTGTACGGCGAGCGATCAACTTGGTTGTTGGTCCCCCTTGTAACCGTGAATCCTAATAACTGAGTCATTGATTTATCCCGTACTCTGGTGCGGGCTTGGCTGCGTCGGTGCGTTGTGTCTTCCGGGCCGGGAGGTTGGCCCTGGTTCTGGGTGCTCAGTTGGCAGCCCTATGTGTCTTTAGGCTGGTTGTTGGCCGCAGTTTGCTCCTGCCCTTAGGCGGCTCGTACTTTTGAAGGCTTGGGTCCGGTGGTTCCTTGGCTTCTTTTCTTTGGCATGGCTCCTTGCTTCGTGCAGGGCATGCCCCTGGGGTAGGATGAACAGTCCGTCTACGCCTGTACGGCGAGCGATCAACTTGGTTGTTGGTCCCCCTTGTAACCGTGAATCCTAAACACAGATGTCTATGCGTCGTGCCGTCCAAATTATCTTCATGTGATTCACCATGGCCGCTGCACATCAGCCGCGCCCGCCTCGCGGCCGGGCCCGGCCGAGCGTTCCTTTGATAGAAGTTCAACCCTTATTGCCCAACATCACGACCGCGCTGCGCAACAGCGGCGTGCGGCGCGTTCGCCTCGATGCAGTCGCATCCGACGTCAAAGTCGTGGACCTCGCCCGTATTCGCGGACGCATTCTTGCAGCTGTTGGAAGTAAAATTTCGCCGCTGAAAGACATGGCCCGGCGTGAGGGCCTTCCCGAGCCGGGCTGGGGCAGCCCGCTTCGCCTCGAGGTCGTGCGCGGTATGTCCACCCTGCATGTGGAGGTGGACGTCCACGCGCGCCTTCTTCCCGCGTTCCGGGCGCTCTGCGGTCCGGACGGGGCCATCCTCACTGACCCGCCTGCTGCCAACTTCCCGGGCCTGCGGTGGGTGGTCTTCGGCGCCGATGAGGCCCCCGAGGGCGGGGGCCCTGCGCCCCGCTGCCTTCTCACAACGGGCTGGCCCGCCGGAATCGCGGCGCCACACGTACGCGCCCAGTTCGCGGCCTGGTTCGACGGCCTCCAGATCGTCTCCGTGGACGGCTACACGGAACCCAGCCCGCTGGCCCGTCTTCGCTCGGCGCACGCTTTCCTGGTTCGGGTCTTCCCGGGCTCCTCGCCCCTTCCGATGCAGGAGACCTTCCAGCTCCGCGTCCCTGGCCCCGACGGCGGCGTGCTACTTGTCCGCACGCTGGACTACGACCAGTACCGGCGGGAGCACGCCCTCGCGCTGGCGTGCGTTCGCTCCCCGGCTGGCTCCGCCTGGCAAGGCGCCCCCCGGCCGGCGTGCCTGGGGATCGGCTGGCGGGCCCGCCGCGCCGATCGCTGGCGCCGCCCCGTCTGCCGGCTTGGCCGCCCCCGCGGCGGCCGCCGGCGGGTCCTCGGGTGGCGCCTTGGCGGTTGGCAACCCTGGTGGGCCTGCCGCCGGTGCGACCGCGGTGGGGGTTGGCCCGGATGTAGCCCGGGCTCCGGCTGCTCCTCCGCCGCCCCCCGGCCCCTCGGTCTCCCCGCCTCCGGGCGGCGTCCCGGCGGCTCCCGCGGCCCGGCCGGCCCCGCCGCCCCCGCCCTCTCCGCCGGCCCCGGGCGCCCCGCCCTCTCCGCCGGCCCCGGGCGCCCCGGCCGCCCCGCCGGCTCCGGACGCCCCGCCCGCCCCACCGGTTCCGGCCGCGCCACCTTCCCCGCCGGCTCCGGACGCCCCGCCGGCCTCAGCGGCCCTGGTGGCCCCCACGGCACCGCCGCCTATGGCCGGTGCCCTGGCGTTTCCGTTGGCGCCCGCCCCGGCGCTGCTGGCTCTGCCTGCCCCGCCGCCGCTGGTGGCGCCTGCTGCACTCCCGCCGGGTCCGCTCGACCCGCCTGTGCTGCCCGGCCGCAAGCGGCTGACCCCTGACCCCGACGCGGACGGCTTCCGCCCGGCCGGGCGGTCGGGCCGGTCCCGCAGTGCTTCTCGCGCGCGGAACCAGCCGCGCAGCCGGGCGGCCAGCCCGCCCGCGCCGCGGGCACCGCCGCTCTCCGACTGCAACTCCTTCGCCACCCTCGCCCTCCCCCCTGCCGGCGTCGATGGGGAGGCGGACATGTCGGCGTAATGGGGCGGCCGCGGCTGGCCGCCCGCCCACGGGCCCCCCCCCGCTGCGGGTGGGCTCCCACAATGTGCGCGGCCTACTGGGGTCGGCGGAGCATGGCGCCGACGCGCGCCTCCCTGCCCTCCTGCGGTGCTGGGAACGTCAGGGCCTTGACATCGTCTGCCTCCAGGAGACCCATGTTACCGACACCGACGTCCCGCTGGCGTCGACCCGACTCACCACGGTCTGTCGCCAGGAACGGTTCGATGACTGGTCTTCTTGGTGGTGCCCCGCCACGGTCTCGGACCGCGGTCGCCCATGCGGGGGGTTGCCATCCTTGTCCGCTCTCGACTTCTCGCAGCGGGCTCGTGTTCCTTCCCCACTGGCGCTCCGGCCCCCGTTGCTGCAGCGCCTGGCCGCCTCCTCTACCTTCCTGTCAGTTGGGGTGGCCACCAGTTCACGTTGGCCTCCGCATACCTCCCCTCCGCGGACCCCGCCCTCCAGCGCGCCTTCATTGACCAGTACCTGCAGCCGCTGGCGGCGGCGGGCGGCATGCACGTCTGGGCTGCGGACTTCAACTTCGTCGTGGAGCCCAGCCTGGACACCTCGGGCTCGGCCCGCAGCTGTGATGCCCCGACGGCCCGCCGCTTCGCCGCTGCTTGCCCGGGCTTTGTCGACTGCTACCGCCACCTCCACCCGGCCCAGCGGAGCTTCACCTTCTTCCACGCGCGGGGCGCCTCGCGGCTGGATCGGGTGGTGGTTTCTCCGTGTGCCGCTGAGTACCTCCGCTCGTGCGAGGTGGGCTGCGGACTCCCCTCCGATCACCGCCTGGTGGTCGCGTCCCTGGCCGCCGCCCCGGATGCCCAACCTCCTGGCCCCGGGCTCCCCCGCCTTCGGCTGCATTTCCTGGACCATCCGGACCTGGTGGAGCAGTTCCGGACTTGGCTGCGGCAGACCACCGATTCGGCCCCTGCGGACGCTGCTGGCCTCCTGCGCTGGTGGCCCGCCTTCAAGCGGGCGCTGCTGCCCTCCGCCTCCCGGCTCAACCGTCTGGCCCGCTTCCTCAGGCTGTCCGCCGCCCGCGAGGAGGTCGACGCCCGGGCCGCTGCCGCTGCTGCCATGGCCGCGGTCGAGGCGGGGGATGCCGCCGCCGCCCCCGCGCTGTCTCCGCCCGCTCTGCTGCCGCGGTGGCCTCACTCCGGGCGGCGGGTCCTTGCGCCCGCCGCTCGCGGCACGCGTGGCTGCGCACGGGGAGCGCCCGTGCCCCGCCCTCACAGCCCTCCTCCGGCCGCCTGCGTCGCGCCGCTGGATCTCCGGTCTGCGCCGCCCCTCGGGGGGGGTTACCTCCGACCCGCACACCATGCCGCAGGTCATGGCCTCCTTCTGGCAGGGGATCTGCACGCCCGCCGCAAGCACTGCGGCGGCGACCACCGCGCGCCACCAGGTTCTCGCTGCCCTTCGGGCGCTCAGCCGGCGCTGCCCTGAAGACAGCCTCCCCGCTCTGGGGCGGCCGGAGGTGTCCAGCGCTGAGGTCTCCGCCGCTCTCGCCGCCACGCCCCCTGGCCGCTCCCCGGGGGCGGATGGCATTCCAGCGGAACTCTACCAGGCCTTCCCGGACGTCTTCGCACCGCTGCTTGCCCGGGTGTTCACGGCGATCGGCTGTACGGGGGATGTGCCTGCCGGGTTCCTGGATGGGGTCATCTCCTCCCTCCCGAAGTCGGGTGACCCCACGTGCCCAGCCAACTACCGCCCCATCACGCTGCTGGACACGGACTACCGTACCCTCGCACGGGTGTTGGCGCGCCGTCTCCTCCCCGTGTTCGATGCCACCATTGACACCGAGCAAACAGCCTTCCTTCGGTCCCGCCGCATCGCTGACAACGTGTGGCTCCTGCAGCTCCTCCCCGAGCTCCTGCGGGCGGAGCAGCGCGCCGCGCTGGCAGTCTTCCTCGACTTCTACAAGGCGTACGACACGGTGGACCGCGGCTTCCTGCTGGACTGCCTGGCGGCCTTGGGGGTCGGCCCGGGCTTCCTACGGTGGGTGCAGCGACTCCACACCGCCACGGGGGCCACAGCAGTGGTCAACGGACATCGCTCCCAGCGCGTGCCCATCACGTCGGGAGTCCGCCAGGGCTGCCCCCTCGCACCCCTGCTCTACCTAGCGGTCGGGCAGGCCCTCCTCGCGTGGCTGAAGTCCCGGGGTGTTGGCCTGTGCTTCGGCAGCCGCCGTGTCACGGCGTCCCAGTACGCCGACGACTGCACCCCGCTGCTGGCCCTCGCCACTCAGCTCCCTGACTTCTTGGCGGTCATGGATGTCTTTCGGCTTGCGTCTGGGCAGCGGCTCAACCTGGGCAAGGTCGAGCTCCTTCATGTCGGCGCCCCCGCCCCACCGGCGGGGGCTGCCGCCGCAGCACCTCCCTCCGCCGCACCGGCCCCTGGCGTGGCGCTACCGGAGTCCTCGGCAGCTGCCTCCCCCTCCCCCCCGCCCCCTGCCGCCGCCGTGGCGCTCCTGGCCGCCCTCCGTCGCCTACCGGCCGCCATCGCCACCACCTTTTCGGCACTCCTCCGCCGTGGGGCCCCGCCGTCACCTGCAGCCCCTGCTGCCGCCGCCAGCCCCGGCCCGACCGCCGCCCCCGCCCCTGCCGTGGCGGCGGCGCCGTCGACGGTGGCAGTGGCGCCGGTGCAACCCCGCACGGTGGAACAGGCCCGGACCCTGGGGGTCTGCTTCCGCAATGACACTATGGTGCCGCCTGTGGACTTCACCGGGGTCCTCGCCGCCCTGGAACGCGTGGCCCGCCTCCCCCTGTCTACCTTTGGCCGCGCCGCCGCCGCTTCGGGCTATGCCCTCAGCAAGGCCCTCTACCACCTCGAATTCCAAGGCCTCCCGGCCCGCGCGGTGGTGGAGCGTCTGCAAGCCTCTGTCGCGGCCGTGGTCGACCGCGCCGTACCTCCCAGCCTGCACGCCGTGAATCCCCACTCGCGACTCCCGGGCGTGGGCCTCGACACGCTGGCCCTACCGCCGGCGCTCGGAGGGTTCGGCCTCCTCCCGCTGCGGGCCCATGTTCAGGCTCGTCACGCGATGGCGGCGGTGCGCTGTGTCCTGGGCGCCTCGGGCCTCCTCCCGGCGGACCCCCCCTGGCCGGCGCTGGTCCTCCGCCTCCTCCGACGATGTCACCCCGCGGCACACCCTCTGTGCCTGCTCGCGCCACATGACGGCCTGGTTCTGGGGGTGGAGCCGCCGGCAGCCAGCCCCGCCTTCCGGCGCCTCCTCAGCGCCCTATCCCCCCTGGGCCCACCGGCTCTGCTCCACCCGGACTCCATGGCGGGCCCCTGGTGCTACAGTGCGCCCCTGTGGGGCAACCCCGCCCTCCGGGCGGCCGACGGGCGCTGCCTGGAGGCCCACTTCCCCGTCCTCTTCGCCCTGCGGGGTCTCACCACCATCGGGGCCGCGCTCCGCTGCTGGCGTTCGCTGGCAGCCGCGCGCAGTAGCCTCGCTGCCGCTCGGCAGCGGGGTGGTCCTCTCTCCCCCCGTGTTCTCCGGGGGTGTACGCTGGAGCTCCGGCGTTGTGCCCTCCGCGGTGTCCTCGGCTACAGCGAGCTGGGGGCGGCTCTGGACATCTCGGGCGTGCAGGTTTTGGACGACTTGGGCGCCCTCCTGCAGCGCCTACCCGCTAGCTGGGTGGCGGCCGCCCGGGAGGTCCTCCGGGGCGCGGCCGCCGCCCCGACCGAGCAGGAGGCCTGGCGTGCGCTGCTTCGCGGGTTTGTGTGGCGCCCGCCGGCCGGACCTCCTGTGCCACTGCTGCGCCTCACAGTCAAGACTGCCACGGCCTTACAGCTCGGCCCTTCCCTGCAGGACCTGGCGGACCGGCACCTGGCTTATATTGCGGATGCATATGGGCAGTTGCCGGTGCCGCCATCCGCCCTGGCCGACTTCCGCAGCACCCTGCGCAGGCTTTGGCGCCTGCGGTGGGAAAACGGCCACAAGGAGCCCCTCTGGCGGCTGGCGGTGCATGGGGTCGCGGGCTTCCCCGCTGTTTCGGCCCGCGCGGCGCGGCCAGGCGGACCGCGCCTCCGTGCAGCGGCCTGCTGCCCCTGTGGCGCGGCCATTTCGGGATCGGGATCGTGCTGGGTTCGGCGGCACCTTTTCTGGGATTGCCCTGTTGCGCAGTCGCTGCGGGAGGTGTTAGGGCTGGCGTTGGGGGCGTCGATCGGGCGGCTCGGTTCGGGTCTTCAGCGGCACCACCTGTGGCTTGTGGTCTGCCCGCCGGGTTTGCATCCGCCAGTCTGGGATGTCGTGGCCCTGGCGGCCTTGGCGGCCCTGGAGCGTGGCCGCCAACGCATGTACAATGTGTGGGACCAGCGTACCCCCCTGCTGCGGGGGCGTCTCGCGGCGATCACGGTTGAGGTGGCTGCTGACTTTTGGGCCCGCCTCGCTTCCTTCGCCGCCCTGGGACTGGCCCCTCGGAATTGGGGTTCCGTTCCCTCTCAACACCCGTTCCTATGCAATGTGAATGGGCGTGTTGTCTTGAATGCTCCCCTGGACGTCGACTCTCCCCCTGCGTCCCCGCGTGGGTGATCTGATGCGTGCCTGTGGCATGACCTGACTGTGTGCTACGTCGTCCACCCCGCCTTCTCGGCCGGGTCCGCTTCCGCGCACTGTGTCCGTGCTGGACTTACTGAACTACGAGGGTTGTAGGGGTCCTCTGGTCCCGCCACCCATTGCGTTGGCGCTCGTGGTCTCGTGATCTTCTCTTTGTTGGCTTGGTGCTGGTGGTCCCTGGATGAGTCATTGATTTATCCCGTACTCTGGTGCGGGCTTGGCTGCGTCGGTGCGTTGTGTCTTCCGGGCCGGGAGGTTGGCCCTGGTTCTGGGTGCTCAGTTGGCAGCCCTATGTGTCTTTAGGCTGGTTGTTGGCCGCAGTTTGCTCCTGCCCTTAGGCGGCTCGTACTTTTGAAGGCTTGGGTCCGGTGGTTCCTTGGCTTCTTTTCTTTGGCATGGCTCCTTGCTTCGTGCAGGGCATGCCCCTGGGGTAGGATGAACAGTCCGTCTACGCCTGTACGGCGAGCGATCAACTTGGTTGTTGGTCCCCCTTGTAACCGTGAATCCTAAACACTTGTAACCGTGAATCCTAAACACTCTCGGGAGGTTGGCCCTGGTTCTGGGTGCTCAGTTGGCAGCCCTATGTGTCTTTAGGCTGGTTGTTGGCCGCAGTTTGCTCCTGCCCTTAGGCAGCTCGTACTTTTGAAGGCTTGGGTCCGGTGGTTCCTTGGCTTCTTTTCTTTGGCATGGCTCCTTGCTTCGTGCAGGGCATGCCCCTGGGGTAGGATGAACAGTCCGTCTACGCCTGTACGGCGAGCGATCAACTTGGTTGTTGGTCCCCCTTGTAACCGTGAATCCTAAACACTCTAGCCGTTCCCTCTCAACACCCGTTCCTATGCAATGTGAATGGGCGTGTTGTCTTGAATGCTCCCCTGGACGTCGACTCTCCCCCTGCGTCCCCGCGTGGGTGATCTGATGCGTGCCTGTGGCATGACCTGACTGTGTGCTACGTCGTCCACCCCGCCTTCTCGGCCGGGTCCGCTTCCGCGCACTGTGTCCGTGCTGGACTTACTGAACTACGAGGGTTGTAGGGGTCCTCTGGTCCCGCCACCCATTGCGTTGGCGCTCGTGGTCTCGTGATCTTCTCTTTGTTGGCTTGGTGCTGGTGGTCCCTGGATGAGTCATTGATTTATCCCGTACTCTGGTGCGGGCTTGGCTGCGTCGGTGCGTTGTGTCTTCCGGGCCGGGAGGTTGGCCCTGGTTCTGGGTGCTCAGTTGGCAGCCCTATGTGTCTTTAGGCTGGTTGTTGGCCGCAGTTTGCTCCTGCCCTTAGGCGGCTCGTACTTTTGAAGGCTTGGGTCCGGTGGTTCCTTGGCTTCTTTTCTTTGGCATGGCTCCTTGCTTCGTGCAGGGCATGCCCCTGGGGTAGGATGAACAGTCCGTCTACGCCTGTACGGCGAGCGATCAACTTGGTTGTTGGTCCCCCTTGTAACCGTGAATCCTAAACACTCTAGGCGCCGGTGCAACCCCGCACGGTGGAACAGGCCCGGACCCTGGGGGTCTGCTTCCGCAATGACACTATGGTGCCGCCTGTGGACTTCACCGGGGTCCTCGCCGCCCTGGAACGCGTGGCCCGCCTCCCCCTGTCTACCTTTGGCCGCGCCGCCGCCGCTTCGGGCTATGCCCTCAGCCAGGCCCTCTACCACCTCGAATTCCAAGGCCTCCCGGCCCGCGCGGTGGTGGAGCGTCTGCAAGCCTCTGTCGCGGCCGTGGTCGACCGCGCCGTACCTCCCAGCCTGCACGCCGTGAATCCCCACTCGCGACTCCCGGGCGTGGGCCTCGACACGCTGGCCCTACCGCCGGCGCTCGGAGGGTTCGGCCTCCTCCCGCTGCGGGCCCATGTTCAGGCTCGTCACGCGATGGCGGCGGTGCGCTGTGTCCTGGGCGCCTCGGGCCTCCTCCCGGCGGACCCCCCCTGGCCGGCGCTGGTCCTCCGCCTCCTCCGACGATGTCACCCCGCGGCACACCCTCTGTGCCTGCTCGCGCCACATGACGGCCTGGTTCTGGGGGTGGAGCCGCCGGCAGCCAGCCCCGCCTTCCGGCGCCTCCTCAGCGCCCTATCCCCCCTGGGCCCACCGGCTCTGCTCCACCCGGACTCCATGGCGGGCCCCTGGTGCTACAGTGCGCCCCTGTGGGGCAACCCCGCCCTCCGGGCGGCCGACGGGCGCTGCCTGGAGGCCCACTTCCCCGTCCTCTTCGCCCTGCGGGGTCTCACCACCATCGGGGCCGCGCTCCGCTGCTGGCGTTCGCTGGCAGCCGCGCGCAGTAGCCTCGCTGCCGCTCGGCAGCGGGGTGGTCCTCTCTCCCCCCGTGTTCTCCGGGGGTGTACGCTGGAGCTCCGGCGTTGTGCCCTCCGCGGTGTCCTCGGCTACAGCGAGCTGGGGGCGGCTCTGGACATCTCGGGCGTGCAGGTTTTGGACGACTTGGGCGCCCTCCTGCAGCGCCTACCCGCTAGCTGGGTGGCGGCCGCCCGGGAGGTCCTCCGGGGCGCGGCCGCCGCCCCGACCGAGCAGGAGGCCTGGCGTGCGCTGCTTCGCGGGTTTGTGTGGCGCCCGCCGGCCGGACCTCCTGTGCCACTGCTGCGCCTCACAGTCAAGCCTGCCACGGCCTTACAGCTCGGCCCTTCCCTGCAGGACCTGGCGGACCGGCACCTGGCTTATATTGCGGATGCATATGGGCAGTTGCCGGTGCCGCCATCCGCCCTGGCCGACTTCCGCAGCACCCTGCGCAGGCTTTGGCGCCTGCGGTGGGAAAACGGCCACAAGGAGCCCCTCTGGCGGCTGGCGGTGCATGGGGTCGCGGGCTTCCCCGCTGTTTCGGCCCGCGCGGCGCGGCCAGGCGGACCGCGCCTCCGTGCAGCGGCCTGCTGCCCCTGTGGCGCGGCCATTTCGGGATCGGGATCGTGCTGGGTTCGGCGGCACCTTTTCTGGGATTGCCCTGTTGCGCAGTCGCTGCGGGAGGTGTTAGGGCTGGCGTTGGGGGCGTCGATCGGGCGGCTCGGTTCGGGTCTTCAGCGGCACCACCTGTGGCTTGTGGTCTGCCCGCCGGGTTTGCATCCGCCAGTCTGGGATGTCGTGGCCCTGGCGGCCTTGGCGGCCCTGGAGCGTGGCCGCCAACGCATGTACAATGTGTGGGACCAGCGTACCCCCCTGCTGCGGGGGCGTCTCGCGGCGATCACGGTTGAGGTGGCTGCTGACTTTTGGGCCCGCCTCGCTTCCTTCGCCGCCCTGGGACTGGCCCCTCGGAATTGGGGTTCCGTTCCCTCTCAACACCCGTTCCTATGCAATGTGAATGGGCGTGTTGTCTTGAATGCTCCCCTGGACGTCGACTCTCCCCCTGCGTCCCCGCGTGGGTGATCTGATGCGTGCCTGTGGCATGACCTGACTGTGTGCTACGTCGTCCACCCCGCCTTCTCGGCCGGGTCCGCTTCCGCGCACTGTGTCCGTGCTGGACTTACTGAACTACGAGGGTTGTAGGGGTCCTCTGGTCCCGCCACCCATTGCGTTGGCGCTCGTGGTCTCGTGATCTTCTCTTTGTTGGCTTGGTGCTGGTGGTCCCTGGATGAGTCATTGATTTATCCCGTACTCTGGTGCGGGCTTGGCTGCGTCGGTGCGTTGTGTCTTCCGGGCCGGGAGGTTGGCCCTGGTTCTGGGTGCTCAGTTGGCAGCCCTATGTGTCTTTAGGCTGGTTGTTGGCCGCAGTTTGCTCCTGCCCTTAGGCGGCTCGTACTTTTGAAGGCTTGGGTCCGGTGGTTCCTTGGCTTCTTTTCTTTGGCATGGCTCCTTGCTTCGTGCAGGGCATGCCCCTGGGGTAGGATGAACAGTCCGTCTACGCCTGTACGGCGAGCGATCACCTTGGTTGTTGGTCCCCCTTGTAACCGTGAATCCTAATTCCGGCGGTCTTCTCTTTGTTGGCTTGGTGCTGGTGGTCCCTGGATGAGTCATTGATTTGTCCCGTACTCTGGTGCGGGCTTGGCTGCGTCGGTGCGTTGTGTCTTCCGGGCCGGGAGGTTGGCCCTGGTTCTGGGTGCTCAGTTGGCAGCCCTATGTGTCTTTAGGCTGGTTGTTGGCCGCAGTTTGCTCCTGCCCTTAGGCAGCTCGTACTTTTGAAGGCTTGGGTCCGGTGGTTCCTTGGCTTCTTTTCTTTGGCATGGCTCCTTGCTTCGTGCAGGGCCTGCCCCTGGGGTAGGATGAACAGTCCGTCTACGCCTGTACGGCGAGCGATCAACTTGGTTGTTGGTCCCCCTTGTAACCGTGAATCCTAAACACTCTAGGGTTGTAGGGGTCCTCTGGTCCCGCCACCCTCGCGTTGGCGCTTGTGGTCTCGTAATCTCCTATGTGTTGGCTTGGTGCTGGTGGTCCCTGGATGAGTGATTGATTTATCCCGTACTCTGGTGCGGGATTGGCTGCATCGGTGCGTTTTGTCTTCCGGGCCGGGCGGTTGGCCCTGGTTCTGGGTGCTCAGTTGGCAGCCCTATGTGTCTTTAGGCTGGTTGTTGGCCGCAGTTTGCTCCTGCCCTTAGGCGGCTCGTACTTTTGAAGGCTTGGGTCCGGTGGTTCCTTGGCTTCTTTTCTTTGGCATGGCTCCTTGCTTCGTGCAGGGCATGCCCCTGGGGTAGGATGAACAGTCCGTCTACGCCTGTACGGCGAGCGATCAACTTGGTTGTTGGTCCCCCTTGTAACCGTGAATCCTAAACACTCTAGCTCTGAGTCATTGATTTATCCCGTACTCTGGTGCGGGCTTGGCTGCGTCGGTGCGTTGTGTCTTCCGGGCCGGGAGGTTGGCCCTGGTTCTGGGTGCTCAGTTGGCAGCCCTATGTGTCTTTAGGCTGGTTGTTGGCCGCAGTTTGCTCCTGCCCTTAGGCGGCTCGTACTTTTGAAGGCTTGGGTCCGGTGGTTCCTTGGCTTCTTTTCTTTGGCATGGCTCCTTGCTTCGTGCAGGGCATGCCCCTGGGGTAGGATGAACAGTCCGTCTACGCCTGTACGGCGAGCGATCAACTTGGTTGTTGGTCCCCCTTGTAACCGTGAATCCTAAACACTCTGGGGTCATCTCCTCCCTCCCGAAGTCGGGTGACCCCACGTGCCCAGCCAACTACCGCCCCATCACGCTGCTGGACACGGACTACCGTACCCTCGCACGGGTGTTGGCGCGCCGTCTCCTCCCCGTGTTCGATGCCACCATTGACACCGAGCAAACAGCCTTCCTTCGGTCCCGCCGCATCGCTGACAACGTGTGGCTCCTGCAGCTCCTCCCCGAGCTCCTGCGGGCGGAGCAGCGCGCCGCGCTGGCAGTCTTCCTCGACTTCTACAAGGCGTACGACACGGTGGACCGCGGCTTCCTGCTGGACTGCCTGGCGGCCTTGGGGGTCGGCCCGGGCTTCCTACGGTGGGTGCAGCGACTCCACACCGCCACGGGGGCCACAGCAGTGGTCAACGGACATCGCTCCCAGCGCGTGCCCATCACGTCGGGAGTCCGCCAGGGCTGCCCCTCGCACCCCTGCTCTACCTAGCGGTCGGGCAGGCCCTCCTCGCGTGGCTGAAGTCCCGGGGTGTTGGCCTGTGCTTCGGCAGCCGCCGTGTCACGGCGTCCCAGTACGCCGACGACTGCACCCCGCTGCTGGCCCTCGCCACTCAGCTCCCTGACTTCTTGGCGGTCATGGATGTCTTTCGGCTTGCGTCTGGGCAGCGGCTCAACCTGGGCAAGGTCGAGCTCCTTCATGTCGGCGCCCCCGCCCCACCGGCGGGGGCTGCCGCCGCAGCACCTCCCTCCGCCGCACCGGCCCCTGGCGTGGCGCTACCGGAGTCCTCGGCAGCTGCCTCCCCCTCCCCCCGCCCCCTGCCGCCGCCGTGGCGCTCCTGGCCGCCCTCCGTCGCCTACCGGCCGCCATCGCCACCACCTTTTCGGCACTCCTCCGCCGTGGGGCCCCGCCGTCACCTGCCGCCCCTGCTGCCGCCGCCAGCCCCGGCCCGACCGCCGCCCCAGCCCCTGCCGTGGCGGCGGCGCCGTCGACGGTGGCAGTGGCGCCGGTGCAACCCCGCACGGTGGAACAGGCCCGGACCCTGGGGGTCTGCTTCCGCAATGACACTATGGTGCCGCCTGTGGACTTCACCGGGGTCCTCGCCGCCCTGGAACGCGTGGCCCGCCTCCCCCTGTCTACCTTTGGCCGCGCCGCCGCCGCTTCGGGCTATGCCCTCAGCAAGGCCCTCTACCACCTCGAATTCCAAGGCCTCCCGGCCCGCGCGGTGGTGGAGCGTCTGCAAGCCTCTGTCGCGGCCGTGGTCGACCGCGCCGTACCTCCCAGCCTGCACGCCGTGAATCCCCACTCGCGACTCCCGGGCGTGGGCCTCGACACGCTGGCCCTACCGCCGGCGCTCGGAGGGTTCGGCCTCCTCCCGCTGCGGGCCCATGTTCAGGCTCGTCACGCGATGGCGGCGGTGCGCTGTGTCCTGGGCGCCTCGGGCCTCCTCCCGGCGGACCCCCCTGGCCGGCGCTGGTCCTCCGCCTCCTCCGACGATGTCACCCCGCGGCACACCCTCTGTGCCTGCTCGCGCCACATGACGGCCTGGTTCTGGGGGTGGAGCCGCCGGCAGCCAGCCCCGCCTTCCGGCGCCTCCTCAGCGCCCTATCCCCCCTGGGCCCACCGGCTCTGCTCCACCCGGACTCCATGGCGGGCCCCTGGTGCTACAGTGCGCCCCTGTGGGGCAACCCCGCCCTCCGGGCGGCCGACGGGCGCTGCCTGGAGGCCCACTTCCCCGTCCTCTTCGCCCTGCGGGGTCTCACCACCATCGGGGCCGCGCTCCGCTGCTGGCGTTCGCTGGCAGCCGCGCGCAGTAGCCTCGCTGCCGCTCGGCAGCGGGGTGGTCCTCTCTCCCCCCGTGTTCTCCGGGGGTGTACGCTGGAGCTCCGGCGTTGTGCCCTCCGCGGTGTCCTCGGCTACAGCGAGCTGGGGGCGGCTCTGGACATCTCGGGCGTGCAGGTTTTGGACGACTTGGGCGCCCTCCTGCAGCGCCTACCCGCTAGCTGGGTGGCGGCCGCCCGGGAGGTCCTCCGGGGCGCGGCCGCCGCCCCGACCGAGCAGGAGGCCTGGCGTGCGCTGCTTCGCGGGTTTGTGTGGCGCCCGCCGGCCGGACCTCCTGTGCCACTGCTGCGCCTCACAGTCAAGACTGCCACGGCCTTACAGCTCGGCCCTTCCCTGCAGGACCTGGCGGACCGGCACCTGGCTTATATTGCGGATGCATATGGGCAGTTGCCGGTGCCGCCATCCGCCCTGGCCGACTTCCGCAGCACCCTGCGCAGGCTTTGGCGCCTGCGGTGGGAAAACGGCCACAAGGAGCCCCTCTGGCGGCTGGCGGTGCATGGGGTCGCGGGCTTCCCCGCTGTTTCGGCCCGCGCGGCGCGGCCAGGCGGACCGCGCCTCCGTGCAGCGGCCTGCTGCCCCTGTGGCGCGGCCATTTCGGGATCGGGATCGTGCTGGGTTCGGCGGCACCTTTTCTGGGATTGCCCTGTTGCGCAGTCGCTGCGGGAGGTGTTAGGGCTGGCGTTGGGGGCGTCGATCGGGCGGCTCGGTTCGGGTCTTCAGCGGCACCACCTGTGGCTTGTGGTCTGCCCGCCGGGTTTGCATCCGCCAGTCTGGGATGTCGTGGCCCTGGCGGCCTTGGCGGCCCTGGAGCGTGGCCGCCAACGCATGTACAATGTGTGGGACCAGCGTACCCCCCTGCTGCGGGGGCGTCTCGCGGCGATCACGGTTGAGGTGGCTGCTGACTTTTGGGCCCGCCTCGCTTCCTTCGCCGCCCTGGGACTGGCCCCTCGGAATTGGGGTTCCGTTCCCTCTCAACACCCGTTCCTATGCAATGTGAATGGGCGTGTTGTCTTGAATGCTCCCCTGGACGTCGACTCTCCCCCTGCGTCCCCGCGTGGGTGATCTGATGCGTGCCTGTGGCATGACCTGACTGTGTGCTACGTCGTCCACCCCGCCTTCTCGGCCGGGTCCGCTTCCGCGCACTGTGTCCGTGCTGGACTTACTGAACTACGAGGGTTGTAGGGGTCCTCTGGTCCCGCCACCCATTGCGTTGGCGCTCGTGGTCTCGTGATCTTCTCTTTGTTGGCTTGGTGCTGGTGGTCCCTGGATGAGTCATTGATTTATCCCGTACTCTGGTGCGGGCTTGGCTGCGTCGGTGCGTTGTGTCTTCCGGGCCGGGAGGTTGGCCCTGGTTCTGGGTGCTCAGTTGGCAGCCCTATGTGTCTTTAGGCTGGTTGTTGGCCGCAGTTTGCTCCTGCCCTTAGGCGGCTCGTACTTTTGAAGGCTTGGGTCCGGTGGTTCCTTGGCTTCTTTTCTTTGGCATGGCTCCTTGCTTCGTGCAGGGCATGCCCCTGGGGTAGGATGAACAGTCCGTCTACGCCTGTACGGCGAGCGATCAACTTGGTTGTTGGTCCCCCTTGTAACCGTGAATCCTAAACACTCTAGAAAAGAAAATCACTCCCGAAGTCGGGTGGCGGCCGCCCGGGAGGTCCTCCGGGGCGCGGCCGCCGCCCCGACCGAGATGGAGGCCTGGCGTGCGCTGCTTCGCGGATTTGTGTGGCGCCCACCGGCCGGACCTCCTGTGCCACTGCTGCGCCTCACAGTCAAGACTGCCACGGCCTTACAGCTCGGCCCTTCCCTGCAGGACCTGGCGGACCGGCACCTGGCTTATATTGCGGATGCATATGGGCAGTTGCCGGTGCCGCCATCCGCCCTGGCCGACTTCCGCAGCACCCTGCGCAGGCTTTGGCGCCTGCGGTGGGAAAACGGCCACCAGGAGCCCCTCTGGCGGCTGGCGGTGCATGGGGTCGCGGGCTTCCCCGCTGTTTCGGCCAGCGCGTCGCGGCCGGGCGGACCGCGCCTCCGTGCAGCGGCCTGCTGCCCCTGTGGCGCGGCCATTTCGGGATCGGGATCGTGCTGGGTTCGGCGGCACCTTTTCTGGGATTGCCCTGTTGCGCAGTCGCTGCGGGAGGTGTTAGGGCTGGCGTTGGGGGCGTCGATCGGGCGGTTCGGTTCGGGTCTTCAGCGGCACCACCTGTGGCTTGTGGTCTGCCCGCCGGGTTTGCATCCGCCAGTCTGGGATGTCGTGGCCCTGGCGGCCTTGGCGGCCCTGGAGCGCGGCCGCCAACGCATGTACAATGTGTGGGACCAGCGTACCCCCCTGCTGCGGGGGCGTTTCGCGGCGATCACGGTTGAGGTGGCTGCTGACTTTTGGGCCCGCCTCGCTTCCTTCGCCGCCCTGGGACTGGCCCCTCGGAATTGGGGTTCCGTTCCCTCTCAACACCCGTTCCTATGCAATGTGAATGGGCGTGTTGTCTTGAATGCTCCCCTGGACGTCGACTCTCCCCCTGCGTCCCCGCGTGGGTGATCTGATGCGTGCCTGTGGCGTGACCTGACTGTGTGCTACGTCGTCCACCCCGCCTTCTCGGCCGGGTCCGCTTCCGCGCGCTGTGTCCGTGCTGGACTGACTGAACTACGAGGGTTGTAGGGGTCCTCTGGTCCCGCCACCCTTGCGTTGGCGCTCGTGGTCTCGTAATCTCCTATTTGTTGGCTTGGTGCTGGTGGTCCCTGGATGAGTCATTGATTTATCCCGTACTCTGGTGCGGGCTTGGCTGCCTCGGTGCATTGTGTCTTCCGGGCCGGGAGGTTGGCCCTGGTTCTGGGTGCTCAGTTGGCAGCCCTATGTGTCTTTAGGCTGGTTGTTGGCCGCAGTTTGCTCCTGCCCTTAGGCAGCTCGTACTTTTGAAGGCTTGGGTCCGGTGGTTCCTTGGCTTCTTTTCTTTGGCGTGGCTCCTTGCTTCGTGCAGGGCGTGCCCCTGGGGTAGGATGAACAGTCCGTCTACGCCTGTACGGCGAGCGATCAACTTGGTTGTTGGTCCCCCTTGTAACCGTGAATCCTAACAATGGCAGCTCGTACTTTTGAAGGCTTGGGTCCGGTGGTTCCTTGGCTTCTTTTCTTTGGCATGGCTCCTTGCTTCGTGCAGGGCATGCCCCTGGGGTAGGATGAACAGTCCGTCTACGCCTGTACGGCGAGCGATCAACTTGGTTGTTGGTCCCCCTTGTAACCGTGAATCCTAAACACTTGGTTGTTGGCCGCAGTTTGCTCCTGCCCTTAGGCAGCTCGTACTTTTGAAGGCTTGGGTCCGGTGGTTCCTTGGCTTCTTTTCTTTGGCATGGCTCCTTGCTTCGTGCAGGGCATGCCCCTGGGGTAGGGTGAACAGTCCGTCTACGCCTGTACGGCGAGCGATCAACTTGGTTGTTGGTCCCCCTTGTAACCGTGAATCCTAAACACTTGGTTGTTGGTCCCCCTTGTAACCGTGAATCCTAAACACTTGCCACTGCCTGTCCAGCACGCTGTCACGCCGATTGACTGCACCCGTCAGTTTACTGCTCCAATTCGGTTATTTGCGGTTATTGTGAGTTGTTGTGTGATTTGGTTTCGGGACCATCTCTGATGGTAGAGTGTCGTACTTGTTTGTCTTGTGATTTAGGTCGAGGCTTTGCCTTGGTGCTTTGTCTCGATTTGCTCTGCGGCAATAGCCGATGAGCAACTAGTAGGCCCCTTTCGTTAGGTTATGGACCTGGCCTAGCGGAAGAGACATGTAAGGTCGTTCATCACATCATTCATCTTCTGGACCGAGCCCTTGTTCCGTTGTCATCATTTGCACGCGCAGTGCTTACATCAGCGTTATGGACAGCTGCGCGGCGTCGCTTCTGCAACGGACCAGCCAGCTGATCCTACCTTTGGCCTTGCCTCCGGTGTCGCGAACCTACAACAGCGTTTCTGCTGCTTCCACGATGGCACGTTATTTCTGATCTTGTGTTGATGCAGACTTGTTTGAATGGAACAGCCAACGTGCGCGCATGCGCTGAGGAGTCTTTTCTTCTTCGCGCATTGCTTATACCCAGCAAATCGAGACAAAGCGCTTATATTGTCAAGCGTGATCAAATGATGGTTGCTGAATGACAGTTGTCAATGGTGCCGAGCGATTTGGTATGTCGGCGACTTCTTAGCAGTTCCGTTCGGCAGTCGTCATTTTGGTGCTCCATCCAGTTGGAATCACCCGACGTGAGAGTTCCGAGGTCATGCATGTGCAGCCCAGGCCGCGTTCGGAGGTGATGCCCGGCTGTTTTGCTGTCTGTGGGAATGCCCGTGCGAAAGTCGCCAGCGCTCGATCCTGGGCCACACCTTGTGCACAAGGCACACAAACAAGGCACACAAAGCACGGTGTATGCTCCAGCTGGTCTACACGAAAGGCTAAGCACGTGCTTAGCCTTTCATGTAGACCAGCTGGAGCATACACCGTGCTTTGTGTGCCTTGTTTGCTGCTGGCCCATTTGATTGACTGCATCAGTAGCCGCGCTGTTGGTGTTCCCTGTTGCGAGTCTGTTGCCATCATGTTGGATACCGTCTGGGCATGCCGTACTTGTCATACATTCCGGGTCTCAGTTGCCATGTACTTCATATTGCCAGCTACGCATGCTGGTCGCTTATTGCCGCATTTGGACGCAATTACCTCACGCATCCACCCCACACCACCTGGAACCCATCTTTCCAGCTTTGCTACTGCATTGCATGCTGGGGGGGGGAGTCACGGGTAGGCACATTGATACGTCAGAGAGCAGTCATACGGCCTGACGTGTCACGCCGATTGACTGCACCCGTCAGTTGAAGGAAACCGATGGGGGGTAAATGTATGTCATGACAGGTGTCGGGGTTTTGGCAGGGTTGACAGCTGTCATGTAGGGCAGATGAATGAAGTGAGTGCGTGGGTACAAGTCTCGGTGGGAAGTTTTTTTTGGCGGAATGTAATTGGTTATGTCGTGATGACGGAGGATGCCGCCTGGATGGCTTTGCGATGCAGTGGGGTTATTAAGAGTGCGGTAATTTTTGTGCATAAAAGATATGTCTGTAGTAAGTGCTCAACCGAGGAATGTGGAGCATGGAAGTGCAGGGAGGCATTCAGTATTCGTTGGTGTTATTTATATATAGGCGACTATGTTACGGTGAAGGAACGAAAAGAACGTTAGGAGTTGTCTTTGGAGGGATGTACACTAGGGAGGGGCGGTATGTGGTGTAGGGATTGGTGTAGGCGGCGTACAGAAACGGCAGAAATGTGTAAGTACGCGTGTAAGTTGCTTGAAGGAGCACAGGTGCATGGCACGGGGAGATTCCCCCCCCCAGTGAAAACGTTAGGAGTAGCTGCATGAGACAAGATGAAATCCCGTGCAGATAGTACGACGCTAACAAAGGGCGGCGTGGTGCCCTGCAACTAATGCCTCAGTTCAACGGCAAAGATGGTGCTAACACACGAGGGCTGAAACCCAGACACACTACGCCAGAATCCAGGGACTCTCATCCCGCACCCGAACCTGCATCAACTGATCCCGAACCCGACGGCTCTCGAAAACCAACAACCAGACTCGGCGCAAACCCCGCGGGGCCTGCGGGGGAGTGACTAGGAACACAATGCGTCCTAAACTGGCCAGCGTGTTGAAGTAGCACCGGCGCAGGTCGTGGGCCTTGCTCAGGTGCTAAGTGTGAACATAAAACGCAACAATAGGCATGAAAGTGATTGCCAATGGCAGTGCGAAATCTACTAACTTGCTCCACGGCTCAGACACGATGGCATCATACCGCCAGACCTGTTGCAACTGACGGTAGAATGCGGGCTGCAGTGCATCCTCATGTCGCTCCGCATCAGCCTTGGGGTGATGCGCGTTTTTCAGCACACCATGGCCCTGTGCACAGAGTCGATTCGCTAGATTGCCCGAGCCGCTCCATGTAAGACCTAAAGGCTAATCCCGCGGATGCTCTGGCACCGGGCTTACACTCCCCCCCCTTAGGAGCAAGCCGTCCTCGGCGCCAGGCAATGGGCCACCCCACCGTATGCCGGTTTTACCAGATTAGCACGGGTTCGTACCGTCCTTGATCCACCACACAAGGGCCGGTAATGGCTGCGCCAGGGATCGAACCGCCGACCTTAATCCACCACATAAGGGTACGGCACTGGTCTCGATACCAAATGTAAGACCTAAAGGCTAATCCCGCGGATGCTCTGGCACCGGGCTTACACTCCAAGGGTCCAGAATCCCGGTGCACACGGACAGATCTACGTGATTAAGCAGCACGTCCACTTCGAAGTAGTCCCGTGCAGCCACCTCTGGAACGGCTGACGAGTCTCCGTACGAACGAGTGGAGGCGCCGGCACCTGTGCATCTGGCCAGTTCAGCAACCAACTCCGGTGCGAAGATCCCGCCAGGCATCATGGCACCTAACGCACCATGTACCCCCGCAAACCCAAATCCCAGTGGTCAGGGAGACGCTCACGTGTGGTTAACGCAATCTTGCGCTGCATGTGCGTCTGTAGAACGTCCTCATCCGACAGAAGCCAGGGTTTCACTCGTGCAGGTGTGAAACGCTCCGTGGGGCCAGGGGCGCGCGCGCCTCCAGGGGCTGTGCACCAGCCTCCGGCCCCAGGTACCATAAGGTACCCTCGCGAACTTGAGGCTCCAGCGAGTTGGGGTCCTTGAAACGCCGCCAGAGCTTTTTGCCGTCCAGGGCAGCAGCTGCTTCACGGCGACGGTGTTGCGCGGCACTGGGGAACAAAGCGGGTGTCGGTGCAGGCGCAGCAGGCGGAGGTTTGGCCTCCACTTGCTCCTTGGTGACGCCACCGTGGGTGCAGTCAGGGCAGATCCAGGTGCCCTTCGGAACAGTCTTGAGTGGTGGCCGCAGGCAGTATGTGTGCCAGCCAGAGCCGCATGAGTCACACAAGAGCATTCCAATTCGGTTATTTGCGGTTATTGTGAGTTGTTGTGTGATTTGGTTTCGGGACCATCTCTGATGGTAGAGTGTCGTACTTGTTTGTCTTGTGATTTAGGTCGAGGCTTTGCCTTGGTGCTTTGTCTCGATTTGCTCTGCGGCAATAGCCGATGAGCAACTAGTAGGCCCCTTTCGTTAGGTTATGGACCTGGCCTAGCGGAAGAGACATGTAAGGTCGTTCATCACATCATTCATCTTCTGGACCGAGCCCTTGTTCCGTTGTCATCATTTGCACGCGCAGTGCTTACATCAGCGTTATGGACAGCTGTGCGGCGTCGCTTCTGCAACGGACCAGCCAGCTGATCCTACCTTTGGCCTTGCCTCCGGTGTCGCGAACCTACAACAGCGTTTCTGCTGATCTTGTGTTGATGCAGACTTGTTTGAATGGAACAGTCAACGTGCGCGCATGCGCTGAGGAGTCTCTTTTCTTCTTCGCGCATGCTTTCCCAGAGTCACGGGTAGGCACATGATACGTCAGAGAGCAGTCATACGGCCTGACAACGACCCCCTGTAATGTTCATTCATTCATTCAGCAGGTGCGGTACCGGGCGATGTCAGAACCCCGGGTCGCGAGACGAAGCCATCAGCTCCTGATGGGTACACCGATGACCGCCATGCCATCTGTACGACACATCCCTGGGGAAGTGCGCTCATGCGCCTTATCCGTAGGGAGTCCGACACACTCGGATCACCAGCACCGCCGCCGCCGCACTGCCGCTCGCCCTCTCCTCCAGTACGATGTCGTACTGCTGGTCGAGGCCGAGGTACGAATCGCTCATGAGGAAGACGGTGACTCGAGATAGCACCTCCCCCGAGTTGTTGTGGGTGGGCAGCCGCAGCCGTACGGCAGCCCGCCCCTCCAGCTAGCCCCACCCGCCGAAGCGCCAACAGCTCCCCCCGGCCGGCGTCCACGTACCCGGTCCATCATCCCTGTCCGGACTGGTGACATTGAAGGCGGTAGCCCAGAACAGGCCTGTCCAGAGTGTGGTAGGGTCCGGCCCCACGCTGCGGTCCAGTCCCTCAGCAGCAGCTCCACACAGTCGTACGCTGGGCAGGTGGATGGCATCTGACAGGTAGGCGGTGATGGAGGCAGTGGATGAGGTGTTGGCGAGGGGGGAGCGCGAAGGCGGTGGTGGCGGCGGAGGTCTGGCTGCAGCGAAGGCGATGGAGGCGACATGGGCTTTGGTGATGGTAGTGGCGGCGGAGGCGTTGGCGGCGGCGGCGTCGGAGGAGGCGCAGGAGGAGGGGATGCATGCCGGAGGCGGTAGCAGTGGCGGTGGCGATGACGGCGGCTTTCTGGGTAGTGGTGGCGGCCGAGGCGCTGACGGAGGTGTTCGTGGTGGTCGTGGCGGCGGTGGTGGTGACGGACAAACGGAGGTATTGGCGAAGGCGGCGGAGGCGAAGGCGGCGGTGGCGGAGGCGGTGGAAGATGTGTTGGCAAAGGACCAGTGTCGGCAGCGTAAAGCGAATCGGCGGAGACGGTTACGAACGCAGTGGCAGAGGTTAAGCCGGTTGGGGCCGAGCGTGCACGCGTGAGTGTTAGCGTGTGACCTGGAATGGAATGGAATGGAATGTTACATGTTGTACTGACCGTCCGACCAGTCACATGTGGCCCCGCAACGGACATCCGTCAAAGGCCGCTCATCACGATCTTCCCGCACCAGTTACCATCGTAACCGTGAAACGTGTGACCTGTAACTGGTTACCGGGTTACCTGGAACTGGCGGGAATCATGTCGCGGGTAATGGTCGCGGGCGGAGGGCGGGATCCCGAACAAATCCAGTTCAGTACCTATTTATTCCAGTGTTGTTCTTTCCCCCTTACTTGGACGTTAGTGACCGTTGAGGGTCACGGATACGCGTCACGTATGGGATTTGCTCCGTGGGTAAAATACTGCCGGCAGGATGATGCATGACAAAGTGTAGGTAGTTGAAGGTGAACGGCAGCGGGTTTTTCGGTTTGCGTACGTCGTTTGGACGAGCCCTGGCCGTTCGTTGGACGAGCCCTTGGGGCCGCGCCGTTGACGAACCGATTGGTCAGGTCGTAAACATCTATGCGGAACGCATGATCGGTTGGGTAGGTGTCAAGATACAGAATTATCGAATTGCAAATACTGCTTATTCGAAACGCACTATAACCGTCGGCCGATCATGCTTACGGTAAACGGGTTTGTGTGCGAATAAACAAAAAACACCGTCGATGGGAATACTCATGATTTGATGGATTATATCAATCAAGGGAAATCCTGCTTGAACAGTCGACAAAGGGAAATACATAATTGCCAAATGCTGCAATGCGCTGTGCTTATTAACGAGGATGGCTACATCGTCAAAAACTGTCAGATCACGCCACAGGATGTGCTGAAGAGGCACGCTTCAGGCGTCTACACGACCGCTTTGGTGACTCCAGGCGGATTTGTTGTCGACTGGACACTTCATCGCAAGCGCCTGATACGGTACACACCACCACATAACGTCGCTTTCCACCTCCTGTAGTCAAAATATGTACGGCGACTTGCAGCCGTATCAGCGTCCAAGCAATCGTGCCTTCATGCATGCAGGGGTATAGAGATCCTTGAATCCTCGGCAGTTTGGCCTTCTCGGCCTTTCCGGGCGCTGTTGGCTTCGTTGGACGCGCAGGTGGGGGGGCCGCGCACCCCAGAGACACCCCGAGTCTCACAGCTGCAACGGAATAGGCCGACATGCATACCCCGCCCCGCACTCCTCGATAAGCGTTCATAGACGGCATCTGATGATTGCGAAAGACATCCACTGGCGTAGTCAACGTACTTGGTCACAAAACGTACGCCTCAGTAGCTTGGCCACCCCTGGCCACCTCGATGGTTCCCTTCGCCCCCGCCGTCGCCACCCACCCGCCCTCCGTATCGCTGCAGGGCTCCTCGCTGGAGCAGTTCTTCGACCAGCACGTGGTACCTTCCGTACAGTCCACCCTGGAGGTCTTCTGTGCTGCGCCACCCACGGCTGGCCAGCAACTACACAACGGACTGCAGCAGCAGCAGCAGCAGCAGCAGCAGCAGCATGCGCTGCTCTGTGTCTGTGTATCCCCGTCGTCACGTGGCGCCGCGGCAGTGCCCACTGAGACCACTGGGGCCGATGCGGCCGCTGGCACGGTGGTCTCCAATGCTCCAGTGCAGACAGACCCCCCCCTGGCCTGTGCGGGCGCCGGCACTGCCGGCCGTTCGGGTTGTATCGGGCCCCGTGGGCATGTCTGCATCCTGGTGTACTGCAAGGCTGTACAACTGATGCCGTACGGACCGGAGCATGCCGTACAGGTGCGACGCGTTTGAAACCACCCGTGGGTATGTATCGAATGGAATTGCCGGTATGGACCTGGGCTGCCAACCGGGGGTTGTATACGTGGCGTAGCTTGAAGTGTTTCCCTCCGTCCGACGCGGGGCACATGCACACTCAAAGCTCTCTCGGACATGCAGTCGACCATGGAGGAGGGTTCGCACCTCCTTGGACCATTGACCGACATTGCCGTACAGGTTGCGCATCATACACCTCTGCGACGCAGGGGGTAAATCCGTCCGAGGGGGGACAACCCCGTCTCTTGAAATCCAGCACCTCAGTCCAGTGCCGCGCTGTGATCCTGTGCCACCAGGGCGCACCGGCCGCCGCTGCCACTGGCCGCTCAGGCTACACTAATCCTGTGACGTTGGCAGCCTGAAGCATACCGTACGTCCTCGATTGCTCCCCGGCGCACGTACAGCCTTGCCAGAGTTTACTGGAAGCCATCGTCTTTATCGACGGCCTCCATCCTGCCCTCCACCCGCTCTTGGCGGGCGGCAGTACGGTACCGCATAAGCCGATGCGCACCAACGGCCTTCGATGCACGTGTTATGCTTTCGGCCGACCTTGGGACATCGGCGAAGTCGTGGCAACGAGCACCGCTGCAACGATGGCTTCCACCGCTTGATTTTGAGGGGCGGATGCCCTCCCTGCCTCCTAACTGCGGCGCGTTGCGTCGACCCCCCCCCCAGGCTGTAGTCATGGGCCGGCCTCGGAGCCTGCCTGGAGCCAAGGCCTGCAGCTGGGTACAGGAGCGGCGACAGTACGAGGAGGACAAACCCGCGGAGGCCGCCGAGGTGCGAGTCGAACGGTGGGCATGCAGCGGTGTTTGCACCGGCGCCCCGGGATGTGATGACGACTGCTCAGTGACCCTCAGTGTATACGGTACCCTCTCGTCGACTAGGTGTGATGGTGTGCACCCGGGATCGATGCCTGTCCGCACACCTGTGAGCCTGCTGCCCACGCAAGCTCTGTTGGCCGCCCCCCCCCCCCGCCGCGCCACCACGCACGCACGCACACGGGTATGCCCACTGCAGGTGCTGCTGTCCGACGCCCGCGGGCGTATACTTGAGGGCCTCGTCACAAACTTCTTCGTCGTCATGTCGACCGCAGGCCCCCAGGAAAGCACAGACCCCGCCGCCCCCGCACCTGTCCCAAAAAGCACGGCAGGAGAAGCAACCGCAGCAGCAGCGACAGCAGCAACAACAGCTGAGGCAACAGCAGCAGCAGCAACAGCGCACGGCCGCGGGTGCACCGCGGTGCTCCGGGTGTGCGGGCCGCAAGCCAACGCCGCGCTGCCTGGAGTTGTGCAGGCGCGGGTGGTGCAGGCGGCGGAGCGGATTGGCCTGACAGTGGTTCAGGAGCCTCCCCTGGCCTCAGAGCGAGGTTCCTGGAGCGAAGCCTTCATCACCAATTGGTGGGCGACAAGGGGGGGGGGTGTGGTAGGGGAGTAGTAGAGCTGGCCGGGGTTGGGGAGGGGTGGCGCGGAAGAAGGGCAACCAACGGCTCGGCGTGGCAGCGAATTGCGCATGTGCGCAGAGTGGGGATTTATTCTTTTAGTGCGACGCGCCGCTCGTGGATTGCTTCTTGACACGGCCGGAGTCCTGACGGGACGGCAACACGACATGCTGTCCATGTCACGTTACACGGGTCCGCGCGTGGTGAAGTTGGCGGAGCCTGCGCGGTGCTTGCGAGGTGGGCCTATGGCGCTATGGCCGGAACGTATTTGTTCTGCGTACACGAACACGCGGCTAAAAGTACGACGCTACGACCGCCCTGCCCCCCCATTCCTCTGGCCATATCTCCATGCGCTTGGTATGGCGGTGGGACACGCGCAGCGTACGGCGCATTCAGCCGCTGAGCCGCGTCTTCTGCCCGCCAGGTACTGCGGATGTTCACGTTTGCACGGGCGAGGAAGGTGATGTATGCCTTGTTTCGGCAACTGAATAATGGCGCTTTCGTGTCGCAATGGTGATGGTGACCTGCCGGCGGTCATCGTTGACTGGCTTCCGGGCTGGCAGTTGACCGTTGACACCTGCCTGCTGCGCCGTCTGTATCATCAGCCTACAGGGTGCATCATGCAGTTATCCCGGGAGGGGGAAGGGCTGGCTTGGGTGCGCCGCTGTGACGCGCCGAAATGTGTTTGTTGCTCTTGCCCCTTTTGAATCGTTGATCGTGCCGGGTGTGCGGCGATGCAGGTAACGCCTGGGGTACTGACCCGTGGGACCGCCCGCTGCCCCTTCCCGCCGGCCCCTACACCACTGCGCTGCTGCGTGAGTTGGAGCTGCTCCAGGAGCGCACCCACTGGCGGGAGCTGTGAGCCAGCCAGCCAGTCAGCAGAGCCAGCCAGCCAGTCAGGCAGTGGGGTAGACGACGGGGCCGCCGCGTGAGCTGAGGATACCGTTGAGTGTTCCAGCGTTGGCACGCCGCGTGTCTGTATGTACGGACAGAGCTGCATCGTACGGTCCGGTACGGGCGAGGGGGCCTCGGGGGGAACGAGCAAGGATCGGCGCTCTCCCACCCCCGGCAGGCCGTTGTCCCGTTGGACGGCGGCCCTGGACCTGCGCGTTTGGGGATTGGGGGGTTCCCCTGCTGTGTTCGGACGGCGTCTTGCATGAGTGCGAGGATGGGTCGCGGCGCCGCCCTGAGGCATATCCTAGGAGGTATGGACCTGTGATCCTTCCTGTTCATGGGGTCAATCTTATAATGGAATGGAGCTTCAATATCCGCCATGTCCGTCCGGGGCCGGCTCGCCCGGCAACCAACACCGGTTGCTTTGGCCACCACAACGTGCAATGACTGTCGGATGCCCCAGCCATGATCAATCGCACGCATGCAAGACTGCAAAGAATGCAGCTAGCCGTGCAGCTGCACGCCATGCGAAGCGGCAAGGACCCAATCATCGGCACACGGTAAGTTCCGGTCCGGCCCAGCCCCAATGCTCCCATGGTGGACGATCCCTCCCTCGACCTGCTTTCCACCCACTGCGGCGGCCCCGGCCCCATCCGGCGGGATGAGTCGAGCCTCATACTCTCATTGCATTACCTCAGGCCCCGCGCCCGCCCCGCCCACGAAGTCACCCGCCTCCCACTCTCCCTGTTCAGTGCGCGCCATCCACTTTCCCACCCCGTGTCAGCCAACACCACCATGGCGTCTAGGCGGTACAATGTTGCCCTCAGACAGCTGATCAGGTTTCTCTTCGTTGCAGCCGGCGCCCTGACACCAGCAGACACCAGCAGACACCAGCAGAGGCGCCTCCCCGTAGGAGTCTCAACTGACAGCCCCCAAGGCGTTAGGACCTTCTGGCCGCAGCTCTCTGTGGCGCCATGCGCGGCACCCAGTTGCTGCCCAAAGCGCTACGCCGCCCCCAAGACCCCGGCCGCAGCAACCGCCTCCGGCGGCCCTGCCTCCAGGACCCGCCCCTCGGCCGCGCACGCCGCCTCCATGTCCGCCTGCCGCACCAGCAGCGCCTCATGCAGCGCCGCCGCTTCGTCCCGCTCAGCTGTGGCGCCCTGGCCCTCGTGCAGCCACGCCAGCAGGCACGCTGCCAGCGCCGCCAGCCTGAAGTCCTCGGCTGCTATCGCCGCCTCCACGGCTCCTGACAGCAGGCGCTGCAGCTGGCAGTAGCAGTGGACCAGGTCTGCGGGGGAGTGCGCCTCCGACATGACCATCTCCGCGAGGGTCAGCTGGGTGCGGGCCTGCAGCGCCACACAGCCGTGCGCCAGGATGAGCGGCAGAGCGTCCTGAGGGAGGGTTGAGGGGCCGCGCGGGAGGGGAGGGGAGGGAGGGCACTGGTGGACTCATTGCAATGTGGGAAGGGGTGGGGGGGAAGAAGGGGACACGGGGAACTGAAGTACGTGGATGCCTGATAGATGGGGAGAGGTTCGCGTCGCCGGCCAAGGGCCAAGGCAGTTGCAGAAATGATGGACAGACGGCAGGGACTTTCCTGATAGGGGGACGGCGGGGCAGGACTGGGACGCACGCAGCCGGGCGCGACGCGCTGCAGGGAGGGACGCTCTGGAGCCCCCACGGGATGAGAAGAAAGCAGGATCGCAAGCAACGCGGAGTCGAGAATTGTCCAGCGGCCCAGGCGATCAACCGTCCCGCGCCCCGCCCCCTTCCGCGCACCTGACCCCTCTATCCTCCATCCCGGGTAGACAGTCGCCCACCGTCCGGTCGTCCACCCCTGCAGTACCCTGCTAACCCCACGTGCACTCACTGACCCCGGCCCCCAACCGAACGGACCTGCAGCAGCACCAGCACCTCCTCCAGCTGCTGCCCGTCCGACAGCTCGTGCCAAACCCGGCAGAGCAGCACCAGGGCTTCCGCCGCCAGCAGGTCGTGGCTCCGGCCGCCGCTTCCGCCTCCACCTCCCGCACCCGACCCGGCGGCACCAGCCACAGCTGCCCCCAGGCTGCTCGCCTCCGCACCCCCGGCAGCTCCCCCCCCGGGTCCCGGCCCCGGCTGAGCCGGCAGCAGGCAGGCGAGCACGTGCGGGAAGGCCCCGTGGGGGTCTCCCGCGGTCAGGTGGACCTCCGCCAGCAGCAGCAGGCAGCGTAGCGGGGGGGCGTGCAGGCCTGCAGGGGGGCGGGACAGAGCCGCTGCGTTGGCCAATCGTCCGCGGGCTGGCGATCAGTTCTTCCCGGGCCGCCCGCCATCCGCTACAGCACCGGCGGTCCGCACTACATCAAGTTCTCATGCAACAGTACGCGATTTTACGTTGCTGCAGATATTTACTACGACACACATCAACGGCGGCGTCGGCCGCCCTGACAAGTACTACCCATTCGGTGACTTTTCGTGTTTTTTCTGCCTTCCTTGACATATAGAGGGCCGGGGCGCTGGGCTCCGGGCGCTGGGCCCTAGGATGTGCGTCGGGGCAGCGGGCGGGCAGCCCTGAAGCCACAGACCGCAGGCCGGCTTGCGGATGCGATAGGGGTCAAGGGCGCAAAATGCGAATTCGACTGGAAGCTGTGCGCGGTCCTGCGGGTCCTGCGGGTCCATGTGAAGAAAGTGTAGGAGGGGTCGGCCAAGTGTGTGCGGGGTCGGCCTTGCACCGTTACCGCCTGTTTCCGCCCCTCCGCTCCCTTGTCTCGACCTGCCTGCCCTGCCCTGCCGGCGCTCACCCGCATCAGCGCAGCGCGCAAACAGCTCCGTGGCCGCCTGTTGCGCCGCACTGGTGGAGCCCGCAGCCATCAGGTTGAGCACACCCCGCCGGGCGGCCTCCAGCCTGCGTGTCCGGGTCCGGACCCGTGGAGGTGGACGTGGTGGAGGTGGCAGTGGAGGTGAGGGAAGAGGGACGAGAAGAGCAAAGGCGGTGTGCCCAGGCAAGTTACGCAGACGGTCACGTACGACGCAACTAGCTGCTGGTACAGCTCGACGATTTGTAGCTTACGACCGTTCCTTGTGGAGCGCTGGTCCCAAGGCATGTAACCCACATGCCACGCGCCGGCATCGCGTCCCTCCTGTACCCCCGGGCCCTCCCCTCCCCTCCCCTCCCCTCCCCTCCCCCCCTCCCCTCCCCTCCCTCCCTCCCTCCCCTCCCTCCCCTCCCCTCCCCTCCCTCCCCTCCCCTCCCCTCCCCTCCCCTCCCTCCCTCCCCTCCCCTCCCCTCCCTCCCCTCCCCTCCCCTCCCTCCCCTCCCCTCCCCTCCCTCCCCTCCCCTCCCCTCCCTCCCCTCCCCTCCCCTCCCCTCCCCTCCCTCCCCTCCCTCCCCTCCCCTCCCCTCCCTCCCCTCCCCCCCCCCTCCCCTCCCTCCCCTCCCCTCCCCTCCCCTCCCTCCCCTCCCCTCCCCTCCCCTCCCCACCTGAGATCCACATCGCGATGCGGCTGCGGGTCCGCCAGCGCCCCCAGCTGCGCCACCAGCTGGGCGGCCGCTGCGGAGTCCCCACCGCCAGTGCACGGTCATGGGCGGCGCACAGCCACGCCGCGGCCAGAGCCGGGCCGCCCCACAGCGCCAAGCCGCTGCAGCTCCCCCCGGACCTGCCGGCTCCCTCGCGGTCGGCGCCCTCCGCTCCGTTCGAGTCCACCGCCGAAGCCCTCGGTGCCGCGGCGACAGGCGCGCCCTCGTCCGTCAGCGGCGCAGACAGCAGCGCCAGGCACGCCGCCGCGGCGGCCTTTGCGGCCGCTGGGCCTCGGCGCGCCGCCGCCGACACAAGCTGCGCGCACGCAGTGCTTCGGTCCTCGAAGCGCGCCGGCGCGCCGCAGCCGACCCGTGGGTCAGAGTACGCCGCCAAGTACATCATTGTATGGATCCGCTCCAGCGTGCTGTGGCCGTGAAGGGCCCAAGCGGCCGCCTGGAGCAGGTGGGCAGCGCCGCCGAGCTGCTGTACGGCATCGGCGATGGCGACGGCGGCGCCCTGGGGCACGGAGCGGTCGAACAGGAGGGGCGAGGAGTAGAGGTCCGAGGCGGCGGCACCGGGGCGCTGCGGCGGCGGCGTGCCGTCGGTCGGTGCCGGTGGCGGCGCGGCGGGCGCGGCGGCGGACAGCGACGCGGCGGTGGCCAGCGCCAGTGTGTCACGCAGGGCGGCGGCCACCTGGGGGCCCAAGGGGGTCCGCGGGAGGAGGGTTGGGGCCGAGGAGCAGCAGATTGGGACCAGACATGGCGGTGGTCGCGATCGCGAGGGTGCCCGAGTGGCCGCGCACATATGGGTCAGAGGTACGCTGGATACAACGACAACGCTGCTGCAGGCAAAGCGCCCTCCGCCATCCCCTGCCCCAGCACGATGTTAAGGCCGATGCCAAAATGGACGCCGTCACATCGCTGGCTATCCTGGTACAGTCGATTTTCATCGGATCTTTGCCCTGGCAGCAGCGCAGTACAAACATGTCTATCGATTTCCTATCACCCTACCCTGCCCCACCATGATAGGAGCCGACCGCAACTCCCCGCCACTGCCCCCCAGCGCCGCCTCTGCCGCGGTCGTCGCCGACGGATCCGTCCCGGCGCCTCCTGCCGCCCCTGCCGCCGCGGCCGTCGCCGGCGGCGCCGCCGTCAGCGATCCCGGCGGCGCGTGCAGACCGCTGTCGCTGGGCTCCACGTCATGCATCAGCGCAAACCGCGCCGCCGCAAGCTGCGCGAAGGCTACCAGCTGCGGCTGCCCCAGCTCCCTGCCCCGCTCCCCGCAGCGGCGCAGCATGCGCAGCAGCTGCACGTGATGCGCCTGACTGGAGCGCAGCGCCGCGGGCCCGTGGGGCGGCAGCCCGGGGGCCCCGGGCGCGCTGGCGGCCAGCAGGCGGCACAGCACGGAGAGCGCATGCAGCAGCGCCACGGGGTCGCCGCAGTGCTGCGCGAGCCGCATCGTCTCGTTGAGGGCCTGCAGGGCCGCGGAGGTGTGCCCCAGGCCTGCGGTGCGGTGCGGTGTTAACAGCCGGCAGGCGGTCGGAGGAGGGGCAGCAGCAGTGGAAGAAGGTCCGCGCCATTGGGACACGCCGTGCGGATGCAGACGTAAGGCGGCAGGCTTTTACACCTTCCAATGGGGGCGGGGGGAAGCAGCGGCGCTGCAGACGTGATGCGGTAGTGTTGCAATTTGGGGCGAGGCGGGGGGCAGCCGTGGGGGATGGATGACTGGGGACACCCTCCCGCCCGGTCGTCGTTAACTCCGCTCACCCGCGTGCAGCTGGCTGAGGTTCAGGAGCCCCGACGCGTTCCGGTTGCGACCCGCGGGTCCTGGCGCCATGCAGTTGTAGTAGCTGAGGGGGGGCCAGATGGCAACGGAACGCAACCGGGGACAGAGGGGGTATCGTGTGGCGGCTTGGTGGATTGCAAGCAACATGTGTGCATGTGGCGGATTCGTGCACCACCCGACCTGCCGCCAGACGCCGGCGACCGCGACCTCATACACATGCGCACTGGCACGCCCTTGCAGAAATCCACCATGTCCTGTGACTGCACGTGCACAAACGTGCGCCGCGACCAACGCAGCATACCGTTTTGATTCGACGCCGTCGCAGCCTCTGGACCTGCGCCAGCCCGACATGCTTTACACGCCGGCCACCGGCTTCCCCATCCCTCATCCCCATCCCTCATCCACATCCACGCAACATTTCAACCCCACTCGGATGTCACCTTCCGGGTTCACCCTGGGCTTGTTTTCGGTATTACCCCGACCCTCCCCTGGCTCTGACTCCGACTAGGGCGGCCCGCGGGATCTGATGCGCACCGGACCGCAGTCCCCACCTGTGCAGGAGGTCCAGGGCCGCCGTGTAGTCCCGGTGCTGCAGCGCCGCTTGGAGGCGCAGCAGCCGGGCCAGCGGCACCCGCTCGTCAGCACCGCCCGCCCCGCCGGCGCCGCACTGCCCAGCGGAGAGGCGCTCCAGGGCGTCCAGCGCCGCGTCCAGCTCCGCCTGTGGCAGGCTGGGACCCTTGGAGGAAGAACGGCGGCGGAAGGGAGCGCGATGATAGAGGACAGAGGGAAGGTGGAAACCTTGGTCAACCACCGGAACGCAACGCATTTGTATCAGGGCCGTTGTTCGATTAGGTGATTTGACCGGCCGTTGAGGTTAGTTGGCCGTCCCGACCCTGGACCGATCTGTCCCCTCGGCTGGTTTTTCTCAGGCTGACTTCTCCGGCAGGTCCGCAATGCCATGCGTACCCTTGCCATGGCACACCTCGAGTGTGCGCACGCGCACACAACCGCATTGTCCCTAGGGTACGCCACGCCAGCTGTTCTGTCGGTTACCTTCAAGGCGCCCGAGTTGCACTACGTCGCACAGGGGTTCGGCGCTGGGTTCAGCATTTCCAACCCACATCGGTGATCGTCTCTGGGCAGGAAACGGTAACCTATTGGTGCCCCTCAGGACAGCCACCAAAATCGTGTCCCGCGTCTCAGTTCTCCTTTGTCACGCACATGCAACGTTCCCCGGGCCCATCTTCCAGGGCCCAAGCACCCACCAACAGCTCTATGCGCTGCATAAGGCGGGACACATACGTCTCCAGAGCTGCCCGCTCACGCAGCGCGCCTCCGCCGCCGACCCTGCCGCCAGCGCCCAAGCCAGCCTCCCCCCGTGCTCTCTCCCGCTGCGGTTCTGCCTCTCGCTCCGGCCCGCCACCCGCGCCGCCGTTGGCAGCACTGCCCAGGCTCGCCATGGCCCCCTGCCCAGCCGCGGCCCCCTGCAGCGGCGCGAAGCAGCCCCCGGGCTCCATCTCGGCGGAGACGTCCTCCACAATGGCGGTGAAGAGCTGCGCCATGGCCTCAAACGACATGGCCAGGAAGGCCAGCCGCTGCTTGCGGACAAAAAGGCCCAGAGGGCTGAGCGGGTCCAGTCCGGCTGCACAAGCAGCGCGGGCGGGCGGAGGACAGAGCAAAAGGGTGTTGAAGGCAGTCGTTGCCTATGCAGCGCTTGTCGAGCCAAACTGCACCGGCTGCCAGGGTGAAGATCGGGGAAGCTAGCGGCCGTAAAGATGTGAAGGCGTGCGCGCGTGGACGAGCAGCCGCAGCACATGGAGGACGCCGAGGGAAATAGAAGGTCGACAACAGCAGGTGGACACCAAAAGGGGCTTTTGGGGGGAAGACATCGCGCGCAGAAGCGGCGCACCCACTTACCCACCACTCGGCCGCCCTGCGGCTGCGCCCGCACGTCATTCTTCCGGACCAGGAGCTTCCTACGGCCAAGTGCATGGCATGGCAGATCTTTGATATGAGCGTTTCAGGCGAAGGCTCGTTCAGGGTGGGGAGTCCTAACACCACCGACTGTCTTCTTGACCCGGACTAGCCCCAACGCCCACGCGGCCCTGGAATGACTCACTCCAAAAGGGCGAAGAGCTTGTACACATCATGAGTGCTTCGAAGATTCTGCGATCGGCACACATGATGGGTTCGCTGCAGCCGCGCTCGCTCAAACGCAAGAAACAGCAACCCCACATCCGCATGCGAAGTGCAGCTCACCAGCAACGTCGTTTCTAAACATCTGACAAGAGCGTTTCCCAGCTCCCCGAGCTTGGTCCGTAGCTTGGTGCACAGCTGGGCCAGAGTCGGGTACACCACACTGTCGGGCTCCTGCGCCGGCACGGGAGGGCACGGGAACCCGGGGTTTGTTTGCCACACGCGCAAAGCATCGCTCGTCAGTCGGGCAAGCCACAAAAGTCAAAGCCACCATCATGCAACATCTTAGGGTGCACAGCAGGGTCTCCCGGCAACAAGGCCAGCACTGCGTTCTTGCCTTGAGCTCCTTCAGAAGGAAGACAGCCAGCTGTCGCGCGATGGTCCGGCGATCAGGGGCTGGTAGAAGCTCGACGGGAGGTGGATGAACGAAGAAATGGATAAGGATGCTGATGTAAACCTCCTCTGGCCTGACACACGACGCCATCCTCGAACCGAACAGCACTTCCTGCCGAAACTTCGCCAATCAAACTACATATTAGTAGTCACATATTGCAGCCGCATGCATTTATATCTTATCATGTCGCAGGCTTCCGCGGAGCTGGAAGTCTTCCGACCTAGCTTTTCTCAGATCGGTTCGGACCGTGTGAAACTGCAACTAAGAAGCAAATATTCAATTTGACGTGCTTCAATTACAGCAAAACTGGAATATCGAGTGGTAAGCGAAACGAAGTTATGAAATGGCGCGAAACTGGCTGTTAAAACTTACAGTGAAATAGTATACGGGAGCAGACATGTAAGCATGACTTGACGGCTCCACATGGCAGTACACATACAAGTATACACCGAGACACCGTCCAACTGTTGTGTTGTAGTGCCGAACCATGACCCATGGTTCCGCCGTCTAGCCGCCGTCGGGCCGAGCTCGTGATGCAAAGTGCCATCCACGAAGTCAGAGATTGCCGTAAGTCGGCCGCATCAAAGGACAGCATCCTGCGCCTCAAGCTAAAGCTGCACATAGGGCGAGGCTCAGGCGAAAATTGCGGGAAGCTGCGGGTCAGTGGCAGGGTTTTGAATCCCCCACCCTTGACACCACCCGGCACCACTTTCCCCAAAAAGTTCTCCATGTCACAGCCGTCTGGACTGGCTGTGGTCCCAGGAGGTCCTACGCAAGCTCTTTAAACGTCATCCGGTGTAATCGCCGCAGCCGCGGTCGCTGATCACTGCATAATCCCTTCACGCAAGCCGTCCTTGTCCTCCGCCTGCTGCCTTCCGTTCTACAGCTGCTGCTCTGCGCCAGCCATTGTGCCACCACCCCTGTCCCGATGCAACAGCAACAGCCGCCCCATTGCTGCCTACTCGTACGACTACTGCTGCTGACGGGCCATCATCGTCTGCATGATCCGCTGCATGACGCTCTCCTCCACCTTCCGCATCTCCTCCTGCATCCGCTGCTGCAGCTTCTCCTCCACCATACTCTCTACCATCCCCACCTCCACCACCACCTGACTGGCCCGACAGCTGCTCGCCGCCGCCGCCGCCGCAGCAGCAGCAGTCGAGGGCGACACCCCTGATGCCGCCATGGACGCTGACACCGATGCTGCCCCTACCCCGCCGGCCTGTCCCATCCAACCGAAGCGGGAGGAGCCCGCCGGTTGCCGCCGCCCCATGAACTGCATCTCCTGAGACACCAGCGGCGACGGACACATCACCACCGGCGGCAGATCCTCGGTGGCGTTGACGGGGTTCGCCTGTACGTCCTGGCGGCCAGCTGGCTGTGGCTCCTGCTTCCGTGCCTGCGTGCATGCAGCCTCTTGGGCCTGAAGGAGCTCGGCCATCTGGGCCATGACGCTCCGTGCCGCGGCTTGGAAAAGCCCGGCCGCGCCGCCGCCGCGCGGCGAGGCCGCGCTCGAGGGCGAGGGCGCAGCGGTGATGAGCCGACGGTAGGCGCCCGCGAATTCACGGACAGCCGATTGCATCCGCTCCAGCAGCGCTGCGCGGTGGAGCGCATGGGGACACGGGGCATCCACTGGCTTGTTGTTGAACCGCAACAGCGCTCACACATTCCAAGGCTGCCAGGTAGTCGACATACCATCATGACACCCCCCCCCCTCGTGCGTCGCCATCAACGCCATCTAGGATTCAGCCATCAATTACAACTTACCAGCATCTGCATCGGTCGAGCCATCTCCATTCACTGCGGATGCAGATGGCGTGGAAGCCGACGGCTGTTGCGCCGCCAGCGCTGCGGCCCTGACGGCCTGCATCGAGCTGAGACCCCTGGCGGAGCCGAGCGGCTTGTCTGGACTACCAAGTTTGGGCTTCATGGCCGGCAGCGCCAACCTGGGCCGCTGCAGGGAGCCCTTGGCGGGCGACGCGCCCAGCTCACGGGGCGATGGCACCGCCTCCGTCACCGCCGCCGCAGAGGGGGCAGGTTCCGTCGCGGCCGCCGCTGCTTGGCGCCGCTGTTCCTTTCCGTTCGCACTCCCAGGTCCGTCCGTTGTGATGACGCACACGCCGCCACCGACGCCGCCGCCATCATCCGCGGCCGCGGCAACCGCGGCGGCAGCGCCGCCACCATCGGACTCGAGGACCGCCCGGATGACATCATCGGGGGTGGGCGGCACGGACTCAGACTCCTCGGCCGGGGAGGACGTGGGCCCGGCGTCGCCGGCGATGGATAGTGGCCGCAGGCTACCAGTGCCGCGTGGCGACACCGGCCGGTGGCGGTTATGAGCCCCTGCTGGCGCCCCCGGCCCAAAGATGGGGGTCGCGGGGCTAGCCCCATAGATGGGGTTGAAGACGAAGAGCCGGCTGCCGGCGTCGTCGCCCCCGGGGAACACCCCCTGGCCCTCGGTCTCGGCGGCTGGCCCGGCGCCAGCGCTCTTGCCCAACATGGGGGTACCCGTGGACAGGCTGGAGAAGCCCGGACTTGGCTGAGTGGCCACTGGGGGACTTTCCGGCACCAGGCCTGCTACCTCCCCCGCACTCGGGCGCTGAGGAGGGCCCACGGGAGTGTATGCAGGCGGCGGGGGCAGCAAGAACCCGCCTGCACTCTGCGACGGATCGCGCGTCTGCTGTGAGTCAGTGCCAGCCGCTGCCGCGCCGGTCGGCACCGCTGCCGGTTCGGTGTCCGTGGGCTGCAGCTGCTGCTGGTTCGGCTGCTGTGCCTGTCCGCATTGCACGTGGGCGGAGGGATCGGGCCGTGTCTGGCCTGAGGGTGCAGTAGGTGCGGCCACATTCGTACCGCCGGCAGGAGCAGGTGCAGTGCAAGGCAGGGCTCCAACGCCGGTGGCGGAGGCAGGCGCGGCTCCGCCCCGCCCAGTGATCTCCGCGGCTGGGCCCTCCACGGTCAAGGCGACGGTGTTGGCGTCGCCGGCGGCGCGCAGCGCGGCCTCCTCGTTGGTTTGCCGCTTCCGCAGGGTGCTGAGGAGCCGCAGCCGAATGCGCTCCAGCTCCTGCAGCTGCTTCTCTGTGAGGGGCAAGGGTATTGGGCCGCACATGCACGACTTCGCATTCGGAAGGCTTATGAAGACTGCTGCGGTGTGGGGTGGATCGTTACCACAGCAACGCAGGATGTCCGCCGACGGCGGCCACGTCGGTGGATTGCATGTCCGGCATTCACGCCAGCCGGCGAGTTCAATCAGCATGCATGCATGGTGTGCTTCGGACCAATGGATAAAGGCACGATATGCTCATGTGCAACAAGCGGGTCGGTATAACCGCTGATTTTCGAACGCACCCGTCTTCTGAAGCACAGGGCTTGTCAGGGGCAGCATGGCAGGTTCCGGAGTCCAAGCGGCGCTCGTAACAGCGCCATCGACGTCTGCAAAGGCCGTACTGCCACGCATAACGTTTATGCCGGGCGGCAGCGGCAACCTCGACGAGAATGGCGTAATTGGCAGCTCGCCCGGAGCACCCGGCACCGCGGGAATGGTCGGGCCGGCCCCGGCGGCGGAGGTCCGGATGCCAACGCCCAGGGCGGCGCGCAGCGGTGTGGCGGCCCCGTCGGCGCCGCTACCGGCGCCGCTAGACGCCCGCGCCTGGCGATACATGAGCGTAAAGCTCATACGGCGGGGATCCGGCGGCGGGGCCTTGGTCGCGGATGCCTGGTCCAAGCCTAGGCTGTCGAAGTGCTCCCTACAGCGAATCGCGCTCGAACGCGGGGAAATGAGGCGAACTTGGAAGGCTCGGACGGCGAGAGCTCGGAGCACGCGCAGACTGAGGATACGGTCCCGAAATCTGACCGGAGGCCGCGCACAGGTGCCGACTGGCAGCCTAATGAATGCAAGTGCAGGTGTCACACGGGTCATCCACCTCATACCTGAACAGGTCTCGCCGGATGGCGTCACTTTCCCCCGCCGTCGCCTCCTTCTCCACGGGAGGCTCCCCGACCCGATTGGATGCACAGCCCGAGGCCGGGCCCTCCTCCAGCTCCGCACCATCCCCCGTACGCGATGGCACAGCTGGTGACTGAGGGGACGCAATGGTTTCATCCGCCGACCGCCTCGGAGCCGCCGGCCGTGCCTCAAGCTGTGCGACTGCAGCGGCTGCGTCGCCCTGCTCCGGGTTGTGCGTGCTGTCCGCCGCGCCTCCGTGGGACAGCTCCGCTGCCGCGGTGCTGGCCGATGGAAATTCAGCACCAGCAGCCGCCAGGGCTGCGACCGACCCCATCGGCTCAAACGGCGGCGCGGCCACTCCTGGCTGCTCGATCTCTTGGACCTCGTGTTCCACCATGGGGTTGTCCGCCAATGCGTCACCCAGCAGCAAGGGCCCGTCTTCCAGCGGGTCACAGAATACAATCTCGTCGTCCTCCTCCACTAGCTCCGCCCAGGTGCGTTGCTGCGCAGTTAGCGTCCCCGCGGCCGCGGCTGCCGCCGAGAAGGCGCCCGGCAACTCATGGGAGACAGGGGCCGGCGGGATCGCTGTCGCTGCAGGTGGTGGCGGCGGCAGCAGCGCTTCCAGGTCCGCTTCCACAGCAGGAGGCGGCGGTGGCATCGCTGCGCGCTGCGCCCAGACACCCGCGAGAGGTGGCACCCCCGCCCCAGCCGGTGCGGCGGGTGCAATGGTGTCCGTGTCGATAATGACCGGGCCTTCACGGTCTGTAGTGTCCACGTAATACCCTGAGTGCGGTGCAGCGGTGCGCTGCGCCCACCTGGGGAGCTTCTCCAAGGACAGCAAAGGCTGCGTAACACCGGGAGGGCGAGAAGGCGGCCGAATGAGACCATGAGACGCGATAACAGCACACCACAGCAAATACAAACCACACAGACGTAAATGTAATCAACAGCTTCCGGTTGCACAGGCTTGGGGCAAGAAACCCTGCACTAGTGCAGTCCCCAAGGACGACCTCACTCTTCCTCCCTCCGCACCTTGCCATCACGCACACGCCGCAGCGTGGCGGACATGTCCACATGGACCTGCTGGGGCTCATCGATATCGTCGCCATCGGGTGCGTACGCAGCCGCCTCGGCGCCCTCCGGCTGCGTGGCGTCCGCAGCGGGGACCCGCTCTCCTGCAGCGCCACTCAGGTCCCAGGCTACAGTGCACCAGGGCACACATGGAACCACATGGGCCATCCGGAAAGTCAAGCTGAGGGTCCACAAGGGGCCATGCGGGTGAATGACCTCCCCGTCCCAGATGGTGAGCTATTGGCCCACACAAATCCTTACCAGCTGCCTGGCCCTCGGCGCCATCACCCTCCTTGGAAGCTCCGACCCACCGCATTCTGCTGCAAGGGTGACTCCAGCCACGACAATCAATCCCACCCTGGACGTCCGCACTGCCTAAATTCACGATCGCACCTTTGCGACGGCGCATCGCTGGCGTGACCTCCTCCTGCGCCGCCGCTCGGTGCTCCTCCTGCGCCTGACGCCGCTGCTTCTCCATGGCTTGCTGCGCCGCTGCCTGGTGCTCCAGCTGCCGGCGGCACTCGGCCGCCGCATCTTGCATGCGCTGCGCCAGGCGGGGGCTGAGGCGCCACAGCAGCGCGCAGCCGTCGCCACCGACGCTGACCAGCCCGCGATGGTCCTCCAGCAGTACCGCGCCCGTGCACACTTCGCTGTGGCCCGAGCCGCGAGCCAGCAGCTGGCCCGCGTCTACGTCGTACACCGCCACGCTGCCGTCGGCGCAGCTGCAAATGGCCAGGTGCCCGCTGGGATCCATTGCCACCGACACAGCCTCGCCTGGTCGTCATCATGATTGGGATGGTCAAGGGCACAGGGGCATGGGTTGCGGACTGGTCGGGGAGATGCCGTGCACGAATAGCCGCAAGCTGCTCTCTTTCCGTAATCGGCAGCTCAAAGCCACAGGTGCTCCCACCATTCGCATTTCGTAAAGCAGCAGCGGCACGCCCCCTTGGCTGTGCGTTAGGTTTGTGAGGTATACCATTTTCCCCCGTCGACCGCACAATCTTGGCCTCGCCGCCCTGCCTATTCGAAGAGAATATGCCTTGCTGCATCCCACGGTTATGTACCACCTCAGTCTGGTGGTTGGTGCGCAATGCCATACTCTTGATGTATCGACATGCAGGGAGGGCATTGTCGTGGGTTTGCACAGAACGTGCGCAGATGCGGCACATTGTAGCGGCATTGTAGCCAATGCAGCAGCCCCGAGCAGCGTACCGCAGGCACTATCGCCGCTGAAGTTCTTGATAGCCCTCCCCGTGGCCACGTCGAACAGCCGCAGCTGGTTGTCCTGTCCCACCGCCACGGCGCGGCCGCCCGCGGGGTCCACCGCCATGTCGTACAGCACACCACGGGACATGCGCTCGATGTGGTACAGCTCGAAAGACAAGCCGCACGTCCCCAGCTGCACCAGCCTGCAGACAGATGCACACGTCAGGGTAGGCATCACGGCGCACAGTTCACGATAGCCGTCGCAGCAGTAGCGTTTGGGGCCAAACGCCTGCAATGTGCGGCACTGTGGTAGCAGCGATCAAGGGATTCATCGGACCAGCACCTGCACCAGCAGCGCACACAGCCCTGCAGGCATGTCAGGCCTCCCCCACCTGAACGCGATGCTCTTGTCCGCGGAGCAGCTCAGCAGCGCCAGCCGGCTGCCGCATGCACTGAACCGCACCGCCGTCACCGCGCCCGAGTGTGCGTCGCATGTGCCCACCAGCTCGTAACCCCGCGACATGTCGTACACATGTACGAACATGTCACGTGAGCCGGATGCCAGGTAGCAGGCACCGTCCAGCGAGGGTGGGGAATAATCAAGCGACAGGATCTCCGCATCGTGTGCTTCCTTGAACATGACCTGCTGGAGCGTCGCCAGGCTGAAGATACGCAGGTTGCCCCGGGCGTCGCCGGTGGCTAGATGGCGGCCGCATGGACTGACGCGCAGGCACCGCAGCGCAACCGGCTTGGCGGCCTGGCCTCCGGCGCCGCCGGGTGCCGGCAGCGGGGCCTCTGGCGCATAGCGTTGGTTGGCACTGGCGCCGCCGCCACCGCCACCGGTGTCAGACGTGGCTGGAGGGTTGGCATATATGATCGCTGTAGGCCGGGGGGCAAACACGCGTATGTGAGACTGAGGCAATGGCTAGGGAGAACCGCAGGCGCGTCGAGCCTCCAAATTGCACAAAGAACTGCAAGTCGTTCGACGCGTTAACGCTGCACCCTCTGCCAAGCAAGCTGAGATCCAAGCCAACATGTCGATTCGGCGCCTGGCGCCGGGACCACCGTCGGCCGGACCGCCAATCACCTATCGGGTCTTTTTGCACGGTGGCACACGACAGCAGGACCACGGTGGGACCCACCCACGCAATGCCAACAGCCAACGTTAGTTTAGCTACAATCCCGGGCTTTAGCCCCGGACCAAACACGCCACGTACCCCGGAGCGTGCGCGTCACCTTCGCCGCGGCCGCCATATCCGCCGGCACGCCAAACGGCCCCGCAGTGGATGCGGAGTTATTGAGGCAAACGTTCCAGAGGCGCACCGTGCCGTCAGCACCGCACGTGCAGAGCACTGAGGACGGTGCAACGCTGTCGTTCGCGCTGGCAGCTGCGCCGCCCGGCGTGGCCAAGGACGGCGCGGAGGTTGGCTGGCCACCCAGGAGCACCGCCTGCCAGGGCGGGATGAGCGCGGCGCTCCATACGACGCCCGCGTGGCTCAGCACGCTGCGCATCCGGGTCACCTGTGGTCCACGTGCGGAGTCATCCAAACAGCATGGGATGCGAACCCCGGTATACCCCAATTCGGTACTCGAGATGACAAGATAGCTGGATGTCCAGGCGAATTCCACCGAGCGGACATCCCAGCAGGCGATGGACGCGCGGCTTTCCTAGTGTTCTACCGCGCTGCCAGCTGTATCTACCGTTCCAACCTCATCGCCGCCTGTGACGACTGAGGACGGTCCAGAAGGGTGATAATCCCACCAGATGACTTTTAGAGCGTCGGGACCTCAGTGTGCAAGCAGACAGGTAAGCATTCTTGAAAAACGTACCCGCGCTGGGTTCCGCACGTCCCACACCATCAGGCTGCGGTCGGTGTACACCACAGTTAGCCGCTCGCCGGCCGCATCGAAAGCGCAGCCCACCGCGTCCGGGAACAAAGCCCCCGCGGATGCCTGCCCGGGGTCGGCGCCGAGGGTGCCCGAGCCCGGACCCGGACCGCCGCCATGCGAGCCGGCGTCCGGGTGTCCCCCCCCCGTGCTGCGGCCGGTGGACGGCCGCGGTAGGTTGCCCCTGAAGGCCAGGGTGCGTGTGGCGAAGAGTCGGACCACCCCCGCACTGCAGGCACAGGCGATGAGGCCGGAGGACACTGCCAGCGCGAAGGCGGCCGGCACCTGCACGAGAGATGCAGACCATATACGGCACGCGCGGAAACGCGGCGTGGGAAAAGATGGTTACAACAAAAATAATTGCAAATATAATAATCATGGCCTTGCACACGCAGAATTTATTAAGTGCCTTACGGACAGGTAACAATGTTGCAGGAGTTAGTCCCCACCTGGAGACTCAGTGACTTATCGATGGTGCGTGTCGCCGGTCGCAGCGTCAGCAACACGCCGTTCTGAGTGAGCGCGTAGAGTAGCGCCTGCGCCACGGAGCCCTCAGGCGGCGCGACCGCGACCGCAACGAAGTGGCTGCTCCGATACTCTTTCAGGCTGGCGGGCCGCGGCGTTAGCGACGCCTGGCCCGCCGCCAGGATCCCATCGCGGTTGCGGCCCGCAGGCAGCGTCAGCGACCATACCTGCAATGTCCATAGGGCCCAAAACAGATTCAAACTGATGTATGAGGGACTCAATTCCCGGACCAGGGTAAGCCGGTTGTTACCCAGACGGGACACCGCGCTTGACATTGTACCCCTCTGCCTCATCTAATGGGCCCGTCTACAGACGTTGAACAGGGTGCCCCCCGGGCTGACGGCAGCACCCGAGGCGGCGTTACAATGAAAAAAGTGATCCTCACGGGCAATTAAGCAACCACCCCGTAATTGGACGCATGGAATGTCCTTCCCGACCCTCAGGTAACTGCTGGCCACACAACCTCGTTCGCGCACACACCGGCTGCCAGCACCACGCACCTTGAAGTGGCCCGCCTTGCCGACAGTGGTGATGGTCAGCCCCGCGGCCCCCGTGCCCAGGTCCTCCGTGAAGCATGCGCGCTGCACCTCCGCCTGCGTGTGCTGGCGGGCCACCAGCACACCGGCCTGCCAGTCCCACACGCACAGCTGCCCGTCGTAGGACTCCCCCGTGGACACCAGCAACCGACCTGCAGGGCACGGTGCGACACCGTTGGTGCGCCATCACATGTAGCGGGATCGGAGATCCGCACTATGATTCTCTACCGCAGGCTGTCAAAGAAGAAGATCCAGCACAGTCTGGGCAGCCTTGCATTAAGGGAAGTGAACTCTCTAACAGAAGGTCTGGAGTGCTGTGCACCAACGAACAACAACTGCCCTCGGACGGGGCCGTCAGATTGTAAGGCGAGGTCTTAATCTTGTCTCAATAACGTGACGGTGACAGCACCGACGGTCTGCAGGGTCAAGATGTCGTGCACTGCGCTACCACAAAGTAGCATCTCGGGGATGGACATTGGGTTTGGCAATGTAGCTGTGGAGTCCCCGTCGGAAGATGGTGGTTTGAGAGGTTGCAGCGAGCTTCTTCCAACTGCGTGTTCTTAACCAGAGGGCCTCCGTGGGCACGTGGTATAACGTCTGCACCGTGACTAGCCCAGGTACCTCCCACTGTACATCCAAAGCCCTGGAGTAGCTTCCCAAGCTTAGGACACAAGCGCACCCATGCAAAAACACACACGTACCGTCCGAGCTGAATGCGATGCTGCCAACACCGTGCTTGTGTCCGCGAAGCGCCTGGAGGCATCGGTTGGAGCTGACCTCCCACACCAGAATCTCCGGACTCTGTGAGCTGCGCTCACCAGCAGCGAGGTAGGCACCGTCGCGCGAGAAGGCCAGGCATGAGTATGGCTTGCCCGTAGCGAGGGTGCGGCGGGGTTTGGGACAGAAGAAAGTTGTCTGCTGCTTGTGCTGGCTATCATAGAGTACCACCACAGCTCCACAGCTGTAAGCGAGCAGGCCGGGGATCACGGGGTGCGGACACGCGATCGCCGGCGCACCGCAAGAGCCGCTTCCAAAGACACGCTCAAGCTTCATGGGCTCAAAACTGTGCTGCGAAGCAGGTTGGGGCGCCTGCAGGAATATGCGATAGTGTGTGCAGTTAATGACCACATCGTCGCGGTGCTCTGCGTTGAGCGTCGAGCTCGTTTGCGCGTAGCTGTCCATGTACCTGCTGGGTCGCACCACGTTTCCGGCCAACCGGAACTTTAGATGGATTGATTACCTCCATTCTTATCTTAAAAATGGCCACCCTTGCAAACCTTTTGCCCCTTCTCCAAGGTCGCGCGAAGGGGACCAAGTCAAGTTTAAGTCAGTACATCTCATGCACTTTCCTGAGGACTACAACCGTTTCAGACATGATGTCAAGTAAGCATTCACAGCATTGGGAGTGTGTATCCATGTGCATACCCCAGCTTGACCCTCACACTTTTTCCTACGGCTTTGGATCCTGTTTTGCCATGCGTTCCCAGCTTTCCTGCTTCCGCCCACCCAGGGTTACAAAATTCTCAACACATGAGTAGCAGCGCTGACACGACTGTCTTGAAGCTGTTTGAGCACGAAGGTTGTCTAAGCAATTTTTGCAACGCTAAATCATTACTGCCCATTGTTATTGAAAAAAATTGCATTTTCTGATTTATTGTGAGCCCGTCTGAGCGACTTAAGGTTGCCTAGGGGACTCTATGGACTCGATTTTACCACCGCGGCCAGGGAGTGGCCGACAACAAGGGTCGGTGCAAGGGAGACATGTAGATAAGCTCGATTCGTTGCCGGATGAGCTGCTTAAGAAGCAGGACGAAGCATACCTGGTGCGTAAATGGCGAGTACATGTCGCTTTCGTTGCGAGACCTTGCCTGTGCTGGTGCTAGATTCCGTTGAAATGACGTTGAACTCCATGACCCACTGGACCTGTATTGACCTTTCTTCCTTGCGCGTCCCTGGCCAGGCTAAGCACCAGCTCGACGTACTTTTTGGAGAAATCCTGCAGGGATTGGTGCAGGAGATGCCGACGGACCCTGTACAGTTCATCATTGACAGCGTGCAGTATGGCGTGGACCAAGCAGTCCAGGTGCGGCCCATGGGACGGAGCTGAACGCATTCGAGACGCTAATGTTCGGTTCCGCGCCATGGGAGACACCCGATCAAGTGAATCACGTTGCATGCCTGCCCCCAGGATAAAGCGACCGGCATGCCACTCCACCGGAAGATCAGGTTGCTGGACCTGTTCCGCATTATCGACAAGCAAGGCATTGGGCGCATCTCCTTCCGTGCGATGCAGGTACGGGTCGGTTGGCGAGGGGGCGGGGTCATTTATGGCCTCTGCACGATGGGTTGAAGGTACTACTGAGGTTATTGAGTTGGTATTGTATCGGGCTGAGGACAAAGGGCACTGAAAGACTAGTGAAACCGAATACGCAAGAGCATACCGAATGCCGAAATTCCGTTGTCCTTGTGCACGTGGACGAGGCTAAGGAATTGCACGCCGACGATGTCGGGTACCGCATGGCAGGGACGTGATGCGCTCAATCAAGCATCCCCGCTCGTTGCTCAACGCTCTGACCGGGTATTCAAGGCCCCCGAATAGATAATCACTTGGTCATTTAATGACACATGCATGACACAGTCACAATCTGCAGCACTCCACGGGTCGCTTCATGCGTTCCAGTGGTCCTGCGGTGCCGCAGGGCCTTGACAGTCCTGCAGTTCCTCGCACATCTCATGCCTGCGCGGTGCCTTTTCCTGCTCGACTCTCTTGCCACAGCAATATGCCAATCGCTACGGCGGTCAGACGCTGGGCGCGGAGGAGCTCGGCAGCATCTTCTCCGACTTTAAGCCAGGCTCCGACAACCTGATCACGCAGGAGGAGTTCGTCAAGTTTTTCTCGCGCGTCAGCAAGACGATAACGAACGCGCAGTTCGAGGCGATGGTCAAAGAAATGATGAGCTGATAGGAGAAACGTGACGCTGACAACGAAATGTAGCGACTGGGTTGGGACTGCGTGGGTCAGGGGCGCTACAGCTTTTTGTCCCACGTGTTCAAGGGACCTTGCATGCTCTTCCGTGGCGCACGTGCATGGGTGAGCAAATGGGAGGGGAGACGGAAAAGTGGAGCGTGGGTTGCGGTGCTTGGCCACGACTGGGTGCAGGGCGCAGGGCATTCGGCATGGACAACCTTGGCAGAGAACGTCTCATTGGCAGTCTATGGTACGGGATTATTCAGTCAGGTAGTCTGCCTGGAAAGCGATGAGCAACCGTGGACGTCCGCCGGACAACGGGCTAGCACACGCCCAGAACCCAGTCGTTTCTTGTAATGAAAGGAGGGTATGCGATTGATCTCGTTTTCAGGACGATGAGCAATTTCAGTGTAGACGGCCTGATAACGCCTTACGCGGACCTTATCCCGCCCAATCCGTTCACTGGGTGGTTTAGCGTGACCTCATGCCATGTGTTGAGAAACACCCGGGGTCAATGTCTGTTGTCTCTCACCAACTCGTCCAACTCGGAGCAATGTCGAACAGCCCCGCTGCAGCAACTCCACCATCGCCTCCCCATGCGCACACGAGCACGCAGAGGGCCGAGTAATCCTCCCTGCCCCCTGCCCCCTCTCTCCCCGGTTTGTTTCTGTTTTTGGTGTTTTCCTTTCTTCTTTTTTTCAAACGCGACCGATGCCTGTACGACAGCGACCCCTGGGCCATCCCAACGTGGTCCAACGCCAGCGGCGACCCGCGACTCGCTACGGTAACCCCCGACACATGAAGTTCACAGGCGGACTGGGTTTCCAAGGAAGCCCTGATTACCGTGGTGCGGCTTTGGAAGAGTGGTGTGCGCTGCTGCGCCTGGAATGGTGCTGGTGGCGGCAGCACCGAGGTGACGCGGTGCAGGGACGCGGGGGCGCAGAGCGCTGGTGGGAACGAACCTTCCTCAGGGCGTTGCATGGCGGCGTCCCAGTTCGTGCAGCGGCGTCCGATTTTGGCTTGGTGTTAAGGGTTCTTCCTTGCTGTAGCATGACTGCCAGGGCATGTTCCCCACCAGCCACGCCGCCCCGCACGGCTTGGGTGGATTGCTGCCCATCGGGTGTTCAGCAGGGGATGTTGCTGGTGGCGATAGATGGGCATTTCAGCAACAATCGGCCACGGGCCCAGCGTCGAACAAACTTTCCAATCGTGCTCCGAAGCACCGGATGCGCTTACAATCCGCAAAACCTCTGGGCCGCACTTCCCCTGTGACCTGCCCTGAAACGTCTGCCTCGCTGTTGTCCGCCTGTCTAGCCCGCTCGAAGCGGAGGGCAGTCCCTCACCACTGTGACGCTCCCCAAACGTTCCGTACGTTTATACCCTTGCGAAACACCTCGTATGGCCGGGAGAGGCGACATGCGGGATGGGGGATCTACGGCCCCCGGGCCTGAGATACGGTACGCAACGCGTGGCCGGCCTGTGCTCTCCCGTCAAGCCTGCCAACCCTCAATGGCCCGGCGCCCTTCCTAGTTTTCCGGGGCCCTCCGCGCTGCCAAGCGCGGGCTCCGGCACTCCCCTCCCGCCACGAGACAAATGACTCCACTACGTCAGGCAGGGCGACGTCCGTCCGCCCCCCGCACGAACACGCCCATTCCCCCGCAAATCATTCAAGGGAGGGAGGGTGGGGAAAACGAACACAAACTTCGCAGGGGCACGCCGCCGCAGCGTTGTCACTCGGCAAAAGTAAACTGCGCCAAACCGAAATGATCCGATGTGTGCTGGATCCCTGCACTCCTTATAAAGAGCTGCAGGTTTGTGGACAACGTAGCCACTGAATCAGAGCCGACTGCCGTCAGTTCGTGAATTGGGAAACCCGCTCTGCCCGTCGTACAACTTCAACCACCGACCGTTGCTGGAACACTCCGCACCGTGCCTTCTACCACACCCACTTGCGCCCCTCTCCTACGCCCGCTTAGAAACAAATTTTTGAGCTTCGCCCCAAAATTGCGCGTTCCTCCACCGCCGCCACCGTAACCATCGCGCCGCACGGCGCCGGCGTCAGAGGGCGCACCCGGCCGTTCCAACGCCGCCGCCGCTGACCCGATCCATTACCACCATACCTCCTTATTACTACCATATGTCCTGATGCCGCTCTCTCCACGTCGCTGCCTGTAATCCGGAGCCTGACGTAGTAACCCTTCACTACAACTACTGCAATCACCTACGAGCTATCTGGGCCCGTTGGAACACCCGGTCGGGATACGGGTCCACCTTGTAACGGTTACATTACAATCACTACTAGTGCGCAGTGGCAGAGTGCGCTGCCCCTGCGCCGCTGCGACTGCCTCGGTTGTTGCCATTGACACATCTCGCGAGACACGCCAGGCAGCAGCAGCAGCAGCCGCCAGCCAGGCAATCCTCAACGGATTTCCTCAACCGAACCAGCTACCTGAACACTAATGAGTTTCCCTGCCTTTACACCTGCTAGCACCGACACCGTTCATCTGCACGATGGAGCGCAACCTTGAGATGTGGCGAGATACCCACAGCCTGCTTCATGCATGCAGCGCAGGGGAACAAGTAACGCACACATGCACCTTATCCGCAGCCTGGCTCATCCTCGTATGCCTGGACCCCGTCCTCCTTGGCTGCACACGCCGTTGAGTTGGGGTCGCCTCTTTGCCTTCTGCCCCCGCGGGCCCCTCGTTGCGGCAGCGCCCCCGGTTCGTCATCCACCACCAGCTCCCTCCCACGAACTGTGAATCCAAACGACTCCTCGACCTGACTGCCGCCGCCGCCGCTGCCGCCGCCGCCGCGTCCTACGCCGCGCTGCGGCCGTTGCGGCAGTGCCTCTGCCGCGTCAGATGTCCGATCCGCGCCAACAGTGCCGGCGACGGCCGTCATGGGATCACGCTCCTCCTCGCCCTCCCCGTGAAACTCAGCCTGTCCGGTCCAGGAGGCCTTGCCACCGCCGCCGCCGCCGTCACTCGGCGGCCCGTGCTCATCGGCCCTGCCGCCGCCGCGGCGCCGAGCGCCCTGTGAGACGCCGACACCGCGCACCCCCGCCGCCGCCGCCGCCTCTGACCGCGGCAGTGATGGCACCAGCACCGCCGCCGCCGCACTGCCGCTCGCCCTCTCCTCCAGTACGATGTCGTACTGCTGGTCGAGGCCGAGGTACGAATCGCTCATGAGGAAGACGGTGACTCGGGATAGCACCTCCCCCGAATTGTTGTGGGTGGGCAGCCGCAGCCGTACGGCCGCCCGCCCCTCCAACCCCACCCGCCGCAACGCCAACAGCTCCCCACGGCCGGTGTCGCCCAACACCACGTACCAGCCCTCCTCCTTGACCTGTCACAGACAGACGTGCAGTTGGTTGGGTAACAAAAAAAAGGTAGAGCGTCAATGACGCGAGGGAAGTGAGCGGCCCACTGACCAAGATCCCCAAGGTTTAGGTTTGGCGGCAAGGCCACACCCAGTCCAGTCCCGCATACCGCACCCATCTGGCCCTGACCCTGACGCGGTGAACCCGCTCGTCATCGCAGCGGCACCGCAGCCAGGCATACGCGCGGCATACCGTGTGCGTTTGCATGTGCGCGACCATGACGACCCGGGAGCCGGGCTGTCGACCCGGGAGCCGGAGCCTGGCGCAGGGCTCCCTGCCTCCCTCCATTCCAGGGGAGGCGCGACTTCTCAAGGGCCCGCGCCTCCACCATGGCCGGGCGTTAAAAAGAAACAAAAGAAATGAAACCGGGGTGTTGGCTGCCTCTTTCACCCCACCCCGTCAGGCTGCTCACCTTGGGGAAGCGCGGGCCGTACACACGCGGCCTGCCGCCCCGCTTGTCCGCCGCCCGCACCCGCGTCAGCTCCAGCTCCACATCCCACTCCTCCAGCTCCTCCCCTCCATATCCGCGACCGCCCTTGCCGCCGTGGTGGCCACGACCGCTGCTGCCCGGCTTCCCTTCGTCGTCGTCCTCATTCTCCGCTGCACCTTCACCTCCACCGCGGCGCACCCGCACCAACCGCGGAGGCCGCCCGGCCCCCAGCGACACGACCGGCAGCCGGTCGCACACCGCCACCACCTCCCGACTACGGGACGGCCCCAGCAGGCGGCCCAGGAGCGCCTCCGCGGCGCCGCGGCGGCCGCCGCTGTCGCCATCTGTCCCCGCCAGTGCCTCCACCAGCTGCGGTAGGCACGTGAAGCCCGCCTCCTCCAGGGCCTCCGCCTCGTCGGGTCCCAGGTGCGGAAGCATCAGCAGGCTGCTGTCGTCAATCCAGCGGCCCTGGGGATGGGTCGGAACGCAATGGGGAGGGGGCGGGTACGGTGGGGATGTGGGATGATAAGTTTGGGTTTTGTATTGCTCCATGAGCTTACGCACACATCAAGTGTTGAGGTCCGATGATGGTGATAAGGGGGAAGGACAGGAGGACCGCGATCGGGTGGCAACATCATAGGTTTCGAGGCCCGTGTCCCGCAGGCACCCGACCGTACCCCCTCTCTCCCTGGCCCTCACTCGCGCACACGCAGGCACCCCAGACTGCTGACAGGCAGGCCAGAGTAAGTAGGCAGGCCCCCTCCCTGTCCGCCCTGCCCACACCCCTCCCCAACGTCACCCGCCCTCCCCCGCCGCCACCTGTGTGACGCTCTGGTTGAGGTTGATGGCCCCCAGGGCGGTGTCCAGCCAGCCCCCGTGTGCCGCCATGTCGATCATGGCCTGCAGCAGGCGGGCGCAATTGTCCAGCACCGACTTGGTGTCCGTCAGGTAGTCCGCGATGGGGGGCGGCAGCCGGGACAGGTGGGCCTGCGGGGGTAGGGGGCAGGGGGTAGGGGTAGGGGTGATGACCAGAGGGGAGTGGGCGTGGAGCAGCAGATAGGGTGGTGACCATGACAGGGCCTGCTTTGGATGCTGGGGTGTTGCTTTTGGGTGACGATGCCTAATGATGCTGTGTGTGTGTGTGTGTGTGTGTGTGTGTGTGTGTGTGTGTGTGTGTGTGTGTGTGTGTGTGTGTGTGTGTGTGTGTGTGTGTATCATTACATATCTGCCGGGCCGACGCTGGCCGGGGGCGCTAACCCGCCCCATACGGGAGACCGCCGAAGCACTCTCCCAGAGAACTGGGAGAGGGGCGAGGAGACACAGCACGGGACCACAAGGGTGCCGTGCACCCGGGGCCTCTAGCCCCATCTAAAACGTGTGTGTGTGTGTGTGGAGTTCAGCCACAAGCGGGGCGGTCGCTTTGGCACGTGGCCCCAGCCGGGTGTGAGGTCGGGTGTGAGGTCGGGTGTGAGGTCGGGTGTGAGGTCGGGTGTGAGGTCGGGGTGGCGACACCCGGCGACCCCCGCAAATAGCTCCCTGACTGAGTGGCCGTACGCACCCGCATTGACAGCAGCCCCTGCTGACCAGTCCTCCCACCAGCACCGCCCACCCGGGGCTCCTCCCTGGCACTTCCACCCACTCCCTGACAGCGCCAGCGACAGCCCCGCCCCCGCTCCTCTCAAATCTCATCCACCCCCCGCCCCCGCCCCCCCCCCCGCCCCGCCCCCCACCCCGCCCCTCACCCCGCCCCTCTCCGCCCCCAACCCCGTCCCCCGCCCGCACCTGCAGCAGCAGGTTGGCCTTTGTGTGCGGGTCATCCGCCGTGCGGCTGTCCGGCGGGAAGCGCACCCCCCGGGCCATGGCGGCGTTGATCTTGTCCTCGTTGTGGCGGACAGGCAGCTCGTCGAACTCGGACACGGAGCACAGCGCCTAGGGGGGAGGGGAGGAGAGGGGAGGAGAGGGAGGAGATGTGGGCCCCGGGGCGGAGGGAGGGAGGATAAGAATAGGGAGCCGCGAGGTGAGGTGTCGGGAGGGAGGGGCGGGAGGTTAAGTTGACAAAAGAAATAAACCCGAAGAACAAACCCGGGCACACCCAGCATAACTCAGTATACTTACGTGGTGCGGTACCTGCATAACAACGGAAAGATAGAGACCGCGCGCGGGCGCGTGGCGGCGCGAGGGGCGGGAGGGAGGGGGTAGGGGACCGGACCTGGAAGGCGCGGGCTGGCACGGGGAAAGATGGTGGCGCAGCTCTCCAACACGCAACCCCGCCCACGGGAAGACGCCCACGGGACCCGCACCTGCCCCCGCTCCAACGAAAGCCAGCCCTCTCTAAGAGGGCACATTCCGTCCAGTCCGGCCCAGGCTGCTCTGTGGATGTCCGTAGGCCATATATTCCCACCAAGGAGAATGCTCCTCGTACCAACTTGGGGAATACTTCTCGTACCAAGCACGCTTTCGAGACTTCTCAAAAGATGTGCTCTTCAGAAACCAAGGCATTCGCAACCATTCATCCTAGCCGCAGAAGATTTTATCAAACGATAAGAATCATAAAAACAACAGCGTGCAGCCCAGTGCTGGGCACTTCCCTGTCCTTTGCGTCCCCGCCCTTCCCCGGACCGCACCTGCAGCAGCGCCTGCATGTCCATCCCCGGGCCCATGGCCGCCCCCAGCTGGCTCATGGTCTTGTGCTGCAGGTAGTAGAAGGAGGCGATGCGGCCCAGCGGGGTGGAGATGACCGTCCCGTCGTCCTCACCGCCGTCCGGGTCCTCGCCGCCCAAGGTGATGCAGCTGCGGTGCACCAGGGCGGGGCCGGCGGGGAGGGGGTTACGCGAAAATGGCTGACAGAATGAAGGGGGGTATAGGAAAATGGTTGACATGACGAAGGCGAGCTGCGGGGGGCGGGGGGGGATAAGCGGGGACGAACAGGCGGACGAGGGGTAACGAGGGGGGACAGCGGTGGTACCGCCCCCGAGGACCACCATGCACGGACGGCTGCCCCGGCAAGGCGTCCGCCGTCTGGTCCGGGGAGCGGGCCTCGGCGGGTGGTGCCCTCAGTCAGGGCCCTGTAAGGAACAACCCGTACGTTATCTGCGGCCCATCCCTCGAAGCTATCCACCTTCGCCCGCCCCATAGGTTCCAACACCGGGGCCGCAGGGGCCGCAGTGGCCGGAGGGGCCGGAGGGGCCGTGGGAGCAAGAGCATACCCCGACGACCAAGCAAGACGGGTGTTTGAGCTCCCATGCTCGCTCCAACCAACTCCATGGACCCACCGCGACCCCACCCGGCCCCACGCCGCCCCACCCCGCCCCACCCCACCCCACCCCGCCCCACCCCGCCCCACCCCGCCCCACCCCGCCCCACCCCGCCCCACCCGCCCACCCCGCCCCACCCGCCCCACCCCGCCCCACCCCGCCCCACCCGCCCCACCCCGCCCCACCCCGCGTCCTCCAGCTGCCTGAGCGCCGAGGTCACCAGCCCGCTCATGTAGGCGTTGACGCTGTCCGCGTCGGTGGCCTCCAGGTCGTAGTAGGAGGGGTTCTGCAGCAGGCGGCGGAAGAAGTAGGTCCAGGTGAGGTAGTCCACCGCGTCCTGGCGGCTGGAGATGGTGCCCGCCACCACCTCCGCGTTGAAGTGGTCGGCCACCTGCGAGGGGTGGGGAGGGGAGGGGAGGGGTGGGGCCAGAGCGGGCGGACGGGAAGGGAGGGGAGGGGAGGGTGGGGTGGGGAGCGGGATAGAGAGGACGGCAGCAGTGCGCAGTTGGATAGCTGATTGGGTGTATGGCATATTGGGTGTTTGGTTGAGGGCCGGGAAGCGAAGGCCCAGAAGGGGCCAGCGCCTTGCCGGGTAGCATGTGCATACAACGATGTCAGCGGTCTGGAGGGGAGGCTGCACCCACAGCACAGGGAGGTAGAGCGACACAGCCCGGGTCAACGGAACCTGCGTCGCCGCTGTCCATGTCCCCTGTCCCGCCACACATCCGTCCCCCCACCCCAGGCGTGGAGCTGCGCCCCAGGAAGGATTCCGGCGGTTGGGCGCCACGAATGTGCGCCCCGGTGGGTAGGTAGGTGTGGGTAGGTAGGTGGCCGTACGGTACGGTACCTGGTCCTGCAGGCTGGACTCCACGGGGAAGGGCTCGTAGAGGAAGCGCTTGTAGAACTGCTTCTTGGGCTCGTGCACCATGATGACGGCCACACCGTGGCGGTCGAACTGGGGGCGGCCGGCGCGACCCATCATCTAGGGGTAGGTTGCGATGAATGGGCAGCAGGGCGGAGGCGGGGTGCGGGAGGGCAGGTTCGTGTGTGTTGGGGGGGGGGGGCGGGGCGGGGCAGAGGTGCGTGAGGGGGCCTTGAATATGCCATGCCAGGAGGAGGTTAAAGCGCGTAAGTCGTCCTAACAGTAACGACTTCCCTGCTCGGAATCCCCCCCTCGGTATGTCTACCTCGTCTGTTCCCTTTGCCCCTCCAGCCATCCGCTCTCCACTGCACACCTGCCCCGACATGTGGGTGCACGTCCCACCCCGCAATTCCGCCGCCCGCCCCGCTCCAGCCCCTGCCCCTCACCCTCACCCTCCCCGCACCTGCAGCACGTCCGTGATGGGGAAGTCGACGTATCTGCGCGTGGGCGCGTCGTAGTACTCGGTGCCCTTGATGACCACCAGGTGGGCGGGGGTGTTGACACCCCAGGCCAGGGTGGAGGTGGCCACGAGGACCTGCGCCGGGCGGGGCCGGGCCGCGCATACGGCCACCCAACCCAACCCAACGGCAGCTGAGTGAGCCGCAAGGCAGGCAGACAGGTGCACGGCGGGATGAGGTCCGCGAAGGAGAACAATCGCTCTCCCCTCCATCGCCTCCACCACCCACACCACCTTCACTCCAACGGAAGAAGAGAAACCCGAAAACGCAAACCCCGACGACTCAGACGCATAACACAACCAGGCAAGCAGACATACACAGCTCATTGAGGGGCGGTGACCCCCGAGCCGCCTGGAGGGTTGGCTACATGGTTTGCGATGGCCGGCCCCGTACATGGGATGCTGAGGTGTGGGAAACGGTGTGTGTGGTATATGTGGCATGTGTGGGGAGGTCCCCACCCCCCACCCCCACCTGGATCTTGCACTCGACGTACAGCCGCTCCACGAGCGCCCTGTCCCGGTCCGCCAGACCCGCGTGGTGCAGCCCGATCCCGAACTGCAGGCAGTGCCGCAGCGCCGCGTCCTTCACCCCCGCCAGGCAGTCCGCCAGCTCCGACTCGGGCATGCGCAGGAACTGGTGCGGCCGCTCGTCCGCCACTGCGCAAACCCCCACAAGGAAGGAAGGAGAGTAAGTGAGTAACAGACAAGAAGGCCTAGGGGTGTTAAAACGCCCTTGTCACTAATGACGCTGGGTGGGTTGGGGGGGAGGGGTGAACACCCGCATGGGCCGCCCACCGCCGGATGGCCCCCGGGGGGGGAGGGGGGGCTCACAGGGCCGTCCAGATGGGGGCGGCGGTGCGCGTCGACTTAGTCCGTGTCCCCACGCGGAGTTCGGAGTTCGAAGTTCGGCTCATTTCCCGCTACACCCACCCGCCACCGACCGACCTGCCGCCCCGCCCCGCCCCGCACCATATACATGCACGGCCGGCAGCAGCCCGTGTCCCCCCAACCTCCACCTGCCGTACACCCTGTCGTACCTGCGTAGGTGATGAGGTCTAGCGCGGTGAGGCGCGTCTGACGTCGAGACGACACGAACACCAGCACGGGTTTGGTGGGCGAGTGGACCTGGCCGGTGAGGGGGGAGGGGTAGGAGGGGGATGTGAACTAGGAGGGGGATTGTGAGGGTGGAGCATCAGGGCGGGAAAGAATAGACCGTAGAGCACTGCAAGGGGGTATAGGAAATTGGTAAACATATTCAAACTGCGCTGCTGCCTGAGCAAAAGTCAAAGGGGGGGGTGTCATACAAGCCAAGCATCGCACACGACGTGCACGCGGCCCTGCTGGGTGTCCCCCGCTGTCCTGGATGCCACTGGCGCTGTCTCCTCGCCAGCGGCCGCCGTCTCCCCTCGCCGCATACCGCACATACCTGTATGGCCGCGTATGCCGGTTTGTTCATGGACGCCATCCGGGGCAGTAGAACTTGCCCGGGTAGCCCTGGATGTGGCACTCCAGGGGCACCGGCCGGACGGAGGGCTTGAAGTTGAACAGACCCGCGGGTCCCACACCCAGCCAGTCAGCGAGGTCCTGCGATGCGACGGGCGATGGGCCGTTGCCGGGAAGCGCAGTTGGGGGGAGGCGCAGTTGGGGGAGAGGCGCAGGGAGGTGATAGGCGGTGATAGGGGTTCAAACTAACTAGTTCTGAACCC